>VZRQ01008237.1:17305-68305 GCA_013397975.1 Machaerirhynchus nigripectus
AGCAGTGCAAGAGCTGCTTTTCTACAGAAAGACATTAATCACAGAAGGGCTGAGGTTGGCAGAGACCTCTTGGTCATTGTCATGGTCTGACCCCCTGCACAACCTATGAGAAGAATGCAAAAGATCCATGTGGAGGTGGGTTTTGAGTATCTCCAAGGATGGAGACTTCACACCCCCCTAGGCAACCTGTGCCAGTGCTTGGTGACCCTCACAGGGAAAAAGGGTTTCTTGACGTTCAGAGGGAACCTTCTGTACAAATACACACACCTAATGGGCAAAGAAAAGCGCGGCCAGCTCAGGCAGCCCCTGCACCCCTTCACCCCTTCGTTACTCTGTCATGGGTTACTCTCGCTAAAGATCAGCTCATCACTTTCACTTCCTATTAGCTCTTTTTTTTNGGACGGGCCGGGGCGGGCGGCCCGGGCGCTGGGCGGGGAAGAAACTTGATGGCGGCGTGGTTTAAAGGGCGAGAGCAGCAGCTGTTTCGTACAAACTTTCGAAAAGACCCAAACCATGGACGAGGGGGTTGAGTCTACCATTAGCAAATTCACTGACGCCAGCAAGGTCGGTCGGAGTGGGCTGGAGGGTACAGCGGCTGAACATGAGCCAGCAGTGCGCCCNTCGCTAAAGATCAGCTCATCACTTTCACTTCCTATTAGCTCTTTTTTTTTCTATTTTTTTCGCTTTCACGCGCCCCAAACCAGCCCCAGCTGTTCAGGAAACAAGGCTAAGGCCAACAAGTGGCCGCAGGCAGGTGGCCCAGCCGCGGGTGGCCCAGCNACGAGGGGGTTGAGTCTGCCATTAGCAAATTCACTGACGCCAGCAAGGTCGGTCGGAGTGGGCTGGAGGGTACAGCGGCTGAACATGAGCCAGCAGTGCGCCCCGGGTGGCCAAAAAAGCCAGTGCCAGCCTGGCCTGTATCGGCAATAGTGTGGCCAGCAGGATGAGGGAAGTGATTATTCCCCTGTACGCGGTCCTGGTGAGGGCACACCTCGAATCCTGTGTCCCCTCAATTCAGGGAGGACACTGAGGTGCTGGAGGGTGTCCAGAGAAGGGTGACGAAGCTGGTGAAGGGCCCGGAGCACAAGTCCTGTGAGGAGCGGCTGGGGAAGCTGAGGTTGGTTAGCCTGGAGAAGAAGAGTCTCAGGGGTGACCTTATTGGTCTCTACAACTGCCTGAAAGGAGGCTGTAGCCAGGTGAGGGTCGGCATCTTCTCTCAGACAACCAGTGACAGAGTAAGAGGACATAGTCTTAAGCTGTGGCAGGGCACACATCAAGGTTGGACATTAAGAAGAATTTCTTCACCAAAGGCGTGATTAGACACTGGAAGGGTCGATCCAGGGAGGCAGTGGAATCACCATCCCTGGTGGTAAGGAAAGACTGGATGTGGCAGTTAGTGCCATGGTCGAGTTGCTAGGGTGGTGTTTGGTCAGAGGCTGGTCTTGATCGCAGAGATCTTTTCCAACTTAATTGAGTCTATGATTCTGTGAACATCTTAGCACCATGTTATTGGCAGAGCCCATGGTAGGGAGGCTGGTCCCTGAGTGTCTGGGCTCCCTACAGCCCGCTGGCCCCTGCATGTCCCCTGGCCACAAGGATGCTCTGCTGGATCAGCAGTGTTGAGGTGGCATGTCCACCTTGCCTTTGGCATTCCAGCACCTCCTTTCCTGGCTTGGATGAAATGTGAAAAAATGCTGGCTGAGCTGAAAAAAAGGGCAGTGTATCCCCAAAACTTCCCTTTACCTGCAGTAGCTGCTGCTTCCAAGAACAGCTGAGCCACAAGCAATCTCTGCTGGTCAGGCTCCACTGTCCTGGACATTCAGGACAGCAGCACCATTGAGTCTGCCACTACCGAGAGCAGCATGACCAGAGCCAGCTGCTTCTCAGCACCTCCTGCTCCAAATCTGACACCACGAGACAGTGTGGGCTCTCCCACTGCTCCAGAATGCCGAGGAACCAGAGTGCTCTCTGCCACAAAGTCTTGGCAGACAGCTATAAGTCATCTTTTCACTGCAGATGAAAACAGCACTGGAGGTAACCTGCCTGGCATCCTCTGTAAAGACACCAGCACATCTCTTGGTTACAAAGCAACACCCCTCCTGTACCTTCTAACATGGATTGTACATAGTACTCAAATGGACTTGGTAATAGGATTATTCTCTTCAGAAACCCCTCACAAGCCATTGCTCCAAAGAAACTTTGGTGCTGCATGCGTGAAACAGGCCAAGCCGTTAGTGCACGAGCACACAATCTTATTTGAAGCCAGGCCTTTTTAATCCACATTATGTCCCCGCTGAGGAACATGTAAGGCCATCCAAGACAAAGATAAAATGGTGGGCTCTGGAAAGCAAAAAGCCCACATTTTAACAACTGTTTAATCTTTCATAAAACATGAATACTTAGCATAAGCTACAGCCTAATTATTTGGCCTCAAAATACTTTGCAGACTCTTGTAACTACATGAAAACAGCAAACTTCTGACATACAATGACATACCTATCCTTTAGTTGTTTTAAAGCATCATTTAAGAACACTATAGCAAGAAAAACCTGAAGCAAACATTATCCTGCAGGACCTTACAGAATAGAATTTGATTAAATTGATTTCACAATGCAGTTTTTCAAAGGTGTCTAGTGATAACAGATAAACAGCAACTTTCATATTATCTCTCATCTGCAGTCCTTGCACACACTCAAAACTATCCTTAAAATGCTCAAAAAGTAAATGTCATACTCTCAATTCTTCCAGCAATTTGCTCGTGTGCAGTGAAATCATGCATAAAGCTGCCACACTGTATTATGAGGAACAGCAGCATGTAGGTGGAATTTTTTTTCTGTATTTAATGAAATGTATTTTCATAGAATGGCCTGGGTTGGACCTTACAGATCACCTAGTTCTAACCCTCCTGCCAGAGGCACGAGCTCTTTCACTAGACCAGGTTACTCAGAGCTCCATCCAACCTGGCCTTTAACATTTCCAGAAATGGAGCATCCACGTTTTTTCTGGGCAGCCAGTTCCAGTGCCTCACCACCCTCACAGTAAAGAATGTCTGCCTAACATCTAATCTAAACCTACTGTCAGTTCGAAGCCACTCCCCCTTGTCAAGTCACATGCTCTTGTAAATAGTCTCTTTATATGAATCCATGCTGCTTCCTAGAAGTATTTCCCCACACTGTACAATACCGACTCTTATATATAAAGAACATTTAAAAGTATACCCATGGACGTAATAGTTGCTTTATAGCAGCACTGCCAGAAATGTTGCTATATAGCAGCATAGCTTAGAATTTCTGCTGCTTCCAACTTCCATGACTCCTGCTCACTAGTCAAAATATCCCATGTACTCTCCCTTCTAATCCAGCAGTATTTTTAGTTTCATCACATTCCTTACCTAACTCTAGCAAGCCACTTATGCAATTTGTATCTGCTGAACGTGGCACACCAGTGCAGCTCTGCACTATTTAGGTTCCAATACAGACACTCTATCCAATATAAATAAGAGCTTTGCAGTGTTCTCCATTTTTGTAAGCAACAAGGAATTCTAAGTAAAACTAATGTCCTTTTCCAGGAACAAAATCAGCTCTCGAAGGGCAAGTAATGTTAAATACCACCCCCTCCTCCCACACTTGATGTCAGACACCTCCAGATGTTTGACTTCACCTTATATACAGGGGAAAATGCCTCTGCAGCTTTGGTGTCGACCACTACTCAACAGGTAAGAGAGAATAGCAGGTAAGCAGAAAAACTGATGTGTAGAGCTGTGAAATAATCTTGCCATTGCTCCGTCTTCTCGGTATGATACTGAACTCAAAACATTCAGTTTATTTTAAAACTGTATTTGACCTCTGGAAATACAATCTTTTAAAAATTTCCATTATTGAGTAACTTTTATTTCACCTGATCATTTCTCAGTTTACAGTGACTTCTTAATGAAGAAATCAAAACCAGAAGCACAGCTTCAAAAAAAAACCTGCTGTTAACTATGTAATTCTTTAGTTCCAGTTACGTAATTAAGAACTGAAATGCCAGAGTAAGAGAGCTCTAACTTACCATTATGCTTTGTAAAAGTTGTTTCCTCATCTGTTTCAGAAAACAGCGTCTTTTATTTTGCATCTTGATCTTCATTACAGTACCAAAATTCAATTCCTTGTTTAATGTTTTTACTATCTGTATCATCATTTCTACCAAGAACCTCACTCATTGCCCAGGCTGTACAGTGGCCATTATTCCCACGGCAAACAGAACAAGAACATTGACCCTACCACAAAACCTTTCCAATCTAGACATAAAAAAATGGACACTGATGTCCAAGGAAACAAAACGATGCTGATCAGCATGCCAGGCAATCAAAACTCAGTCATTTGTGCTTTGTAAGGTACAGGCCTTTGTGAGGCTTTTTACAGAGTTCTCTGAAGAACAGTGCAGCTGCTGTGAAGATTTTTATGAAGACCATTACACAAGCACAGGGGAAGGCAAGGGAAGAATTCATGCACTCAGCTGAAAAGTGATGTGAGCACTAATAGGTTGGAATTGGCATCTTACTGAGGAAGTCACTGACACAAAGCAGTTACAGGTACCAAAGGGCCCTCAGAAACAAAATCAAGTAAGTTCGGCTTCACTCAATAGAGAAGGGGCAGACAGAAAAGACGCAGTTTCAACTATTTTTAATCAATATAAAATAATTTGTGTAAAAACAGTCAAAGCCATGCTGCACTTAACTTCTTTCAATATGCACAAGATAGCTACAGAGCCATCTGACAGTTCTTGGATGAAGGCCTGTAGAACTAACAGCATTAGATTCTCAACACACAAAGGGGATACAATTGAGCCAGTACACACCTCTAACCCCTCCAGTCAAGACCAAGGTCAACACAAATTGTGGTGGAAGAGCGCACACACACACACACACACACGCATGCACGCACGCAGTCTTTCCCACCTGAACAGTAATAGGAGCCCACACCATTCTGCATCCCTCCAGCATAGATGGAAGCCACTGGTACAATGCTCATCAGCTGTCTCAGAAACGGCCACTTAAGTCACATGCTTACTTATCAAGTTTCTATGCCAGGGGAGTACACAGCACACAATAAGGCAAACCACCGAAATTTAAAACAATTTATAAAGGCTTGTTATTTAATTTCTGTTCTCTACAGCCTCCATATTCTTTCAAAAAATGTGTAAAAATAAGGAGTGAGGAGATGAGATGTCTGAAAAGTTCACAGAAATGGACAGTTCTGGAAACAAACTTCACCTGGGATCCATAAAGCAGTGCAAAAGCCAGCACAACAGCTGGATTTGAAACCAGTTTTCCATTAAAAAAAGCAAATACAGATATTGTAAGCTATATCAAAATAGCTGCAGTTCACATTGCATGACTGGCCTGATTCGCTATTTTCTTTCATGACTTGTAAAATACCAGTAGTAAGAAACAGCACAAAGGCTTTTTCTTAATAGATTTTAATATTAAGACCAGTTTGTCTGGATAAAAACGCAAAGTTACAAGTACCACACTCCTGCAAATTCTGCATGCTGCACAGTAGTGCTCGCAATATTTGAGTGGCAAGACTATTTTGGAACTGTTTGTGAAAGGAACATCAAAAACAGAATCTTGGCATAAGTAAGAATGTATGTTACCAGTGAATTTATTATTGTGAAAATGTATCTGTCCCACAATGTACACCACTGTAAATAATCAAATGCAATATTTATGCACATCAAAAATATATGGGGCGAATATATACTCAGTTTAGCATTAAATCAGCAACAGCGAATGAAAGAAATATTTTGGCTATTTTTCTATGATTTCATTTCACTGGAAATTTCCTAATAAATCACTCCAGAGGGTAATATTTGTGGTTCAAAACCATCAGGACAACAGTAATTCTGTAAAATAGTATGGATCTGAGAGTGACAGCCCAATCCTCCTGCCACTACATTCAGATGCATTTGGCTTGTGCTCACTGCCTTAGAGCATGAGTCCAGACACCAAAAAAATGAACTACCACCATCACAGCCTGGACCACATTAGCTCATACCATATCAGATCAGAGATGCAACATCAATAAAAGGAGATGACACTTTAAAAGCAGCTGCCAGATTCTCAAGTACTAATTATATACACACATGGTAAAGTACAGAATACTGAAGGAGAGTGTACTGAATAGCAAGTTAGATGTTCCATCAATTTGCTCATTACTGCAACGGATATTCACATTTTCTGCACTGGTCCAGGAAAGATACTGCAATCTAAGCATGTGATTTGATGCTATTTAAAGCTCTGTGATACTGTTATGTATTTTCTTTATCTACATCACCCCCACCCCCACCCCAAACATTACTGCAAAAGAACTCTATCTACATATAGAAATAACACAGACTTGATTTGGTGGCTCTTGTTTGACTGTGTTCTTGCAAAGAAATCTGCTAACTTTTCCTTGCCTGTTTAATAGCACATGTATTTCCCTACCCCTCAGGCAATAAATGGTACATGATAAATCACTTCCTCAGGATTATTCCCGTAAAAATTCACAGTGACCAATTCTGAGGGAATTTTTTTTGGTTGGGTTTGGTTTTTCTAAAAGTAATTGTGCAATATAAAATTCATACTACAATTTTCAACTTTGGTAACTTACAGAAAAAAGATTTCAAGCTCTTTAACTAAGGATCAGGTCAGGATGTTGCTTACACTATGCTTTTTGTGCTGTGCAAGCACATCAGTTAAGGTTCATCCCTTTTCTTGAAATCCTGAAAAATTCTAATATTGATAAGATATTGGCTACAAGTTGTGAACCTATCTAATTTTAATTGGTATCTTTAAATGCTTCCATCACCTAGCCTTAGTAGATTTATACTGACTCTTTCAATTCATGAAATCCTGATCCCAAAGCCAACACCCACCTACCCCCTTCAACCAAACAGAAAAATCCAGCTGAGCCTCAACAAGTACATCTGAATTCTCAAAGGAAATATTTTCTTGATTTAACAGCAACTGTACAATATTACAAACTCTGACACATGAAAAACAATCAGGCAATAGAAAAATGTACAACAGCTTTGGTGTTATACAAAATAATAAAAAAGACTGGACAGCAAGATACATAGTTCATTATGTTCTCACTACAGCAACTTCATTGCTGACTGTAAGACAGTTATTTACTTTTGATATTCTCTACGTGGCCTTTCCATGAAAAATCATACTGTATTACTACAATAAGAACTGTTATGAACACCATAAAGTAAGCTCCAAATTTTATAAAAACATCTTGCCTCTTCGCACTATTGCTTTGTGGCACATTGTCAACAGAACAGCAGTCCAAAATAAAGTGACAACTAGATTTAATAAATTAATATACTTTTTAAAGATGTACAATGCACATTCTTTTTTAATCCAAGGTTTTAGGGTGTCAGGACACTTCTATATACACATATACAGACCTCAGACAGCATTTATAACATCAGAAAATGCAGATAAGAAACAGAGCCTTAACTGCTATCTGAATGCTACCAACAGAAGCCAAAACACTGCTGAGAGTATTATTGGGAGAGATATCCAAAGATGAGAAGAGTCTATGAAAAAAGGACATGTAAAGGCAAAGGGAAGGTCAAGATGTTTAATATGACCATCTATTCTTGTGAAGACTGAGGTGGAGTTGTTGATGTGCCTGGTTTACCAGACTTCCGTTCATAATTCACAAGTCGTTGTCCAACAAGGTACCTGGGATTACAGTAAAAACAGAAATTAACACAAGATAATACTATTTTATAACAAAAATCCACTCTATGTCCTTTGCTGCCAAAGAAGTTTTTTCATTTCAATAAAAACTTATTCTATAAATTATAAAGGAAGAACTTTAGCTGCTGCATAACCTTAAAGGGAGAGAAAATATCCTGATGCTACTTCATGGAAAGCTTAAGGAGTGCAAGATTCCTTTAATGTGATATGGAAACAGAATTTAACTATCTCATCAGCTCAACAGTTTTCATACTTCACATTATTCCTTTCTTGCTCTGTATCACTGATTCACACTTTTTGCCACCTTAATTCGTTTCCAAGCTTCCTATTTGCATGCTAGTTCTGTGTGTACAAGAGCCCTACACACCTATGAATTCTTCCCCTAAGATCTGTCATTTCCTTTAGAAACTTTTTCACCACTGCTCCTTTTCTCACAGTACCATAACCAACAACCCTCACACATTCTTTGTACATTTCAGAATGTCACAAACTTGTATATGCTTTTAAAATTTGTTACATGAAGGATTTAATTACACATATTTCTAAAGTACAATCTCTACTGGCTGTCATGACTGTGTCTACTCACTTCCTGAAATGAGACAATTAAGTCACACAAACTTCTTGTCTACAAGGATAACATTTACTAAGCTCATTTAATGACAAACTAATTTTCACTCAAGATATATATTCATAGATTTGTATACCATTTACGTGCCTTATTTACACAAGAAAGTAACTTGCTACAGTAATGCAAGTTGCAATTCAATCCATTCTCTGCCTGGGAGATACTAACAATTAGCTCTAAACCCATTTGTAAATACAAATACTAGCCATACATACTACAGGAGGCCAAGTATTACAGAACATGCTATGAAGGCAGGTGGGGAACAGGATACAAATCAGCTGATCAACTAAAAGGTGCTAAAATATAAATTGATCTGCGGAGAGTTTAATTTTAGTTACAACTCTCTTAATATTTCTAGATGCAATTAATTTCACATTTACACCAAACAACTTATCAGTCGCTCCTTAACATTTAAGATTCAAAGAAGTCTACTTCAGGTTTGACTCCTTTTGTAGTTATTGGAAAGCAAAACTCTTGTAGGACAGCTCAGGATATGAACAAAACAAACTCATTTATTCCTTTTCAATACAAAAGAAGTCTAGGAAGATTAGTTGCTAATCTTAATAACTAATAAAAAAGGTAATTAGGGTAATACCAAAAATAATGTAATAACAAAAAAAAGGTTAAGAAAGATAACCAGAAAATAATAGAAAAATTATTATTTTTATCAGGCATCTGAGTAATACAGAGTAATAATCACTGAAAACATCAGAAAACCACACAAAATTTGGTAAGGACAAACTATCAAATCAACTGAACATTTTTAACAGGTTAGTTGGACTAATGAGTAGGAAGTGTGAGAAAAAGTTATGCAGAAAAGGTTGAAGAAATGGTTTTATAAGCAGCAGTTTGAGACATGATTTTAACTTCCAGGTATGATATAATTCATGACATTCATTTGTCATTCAAGACTACAGAGGAGACAGCTTCATTTGTGGGAAAACACGTCCATGTTAGACATGGGGGAGTGTCTTCCCTTTATATAGACAGTCTATTCCTGTGTTTATCTACCTGAACCACAGATAAAACATCTGCCAAGAACAGTTTGTCTTAAAGAGTCATTTGTCTAGAAAATTTCTTAAAATCCCTTTTAGTCTTAGGGATCTACGACACCTGAATTCAACCTGAAGTTATCATACTATAAAGGGGAAAAATTTTAAGAAAACCCCACTAATATACTCACTTGTCATTTTTAATATGTTCATAAAGGCGCTTGAACTGGCGGACTTGGAAGGACAGAATTCCCATCAAAACCACCACCATAAGCAGAAAAGGATAAATCCGTCGCTGAACTAGGTTCTGCATTTCAGCAGTAACTCCTACAAAAGAAGACACAACCCTTAGATATTCTAATATTGCTGAACTAACTCATGTATTTCTGCTTCTCTACTTGCTTCCATACTTTTTCTTATACTGTAACTTCAGTGGAAAGGCTGTGAAATAAATTAAACATCCATTTACATCAAAGATCCAACATGACTGTTCTTTTTAATCTGAAGCACTACGAGTGGAAAGTTTTCCATTAACAGTGAAAATCCACAGTAGAAAAACAAAGGGCTTATCAGTTCTTTTTGCTTATTAACTTTTGTTTATCTGCTTACTGACTTCTCCTTGTATCAGAAAAATCAATGCAATCAAAGTCAGCATTCAAGTGAGACTGAAGAATAAAATGGGACTTTCTGAACATGTTGTTAACACCAAAACTAACTAGTAAAAGACAAGTGTTGATGAAAAAAGCTCATCTACCCTGCTTCTAATTGCATTATTTACCTCAATTATGAGGAAATAGCAAAGTCTGAAAAAACCCTATATATTTAAAATTTACATTTTAATACTATTAAAACCTCAAAACAAACCCAGGATTTTCACCTGTTCTAAGCTTCATTTAGAATCTGACAAGTCAGAATAAGATGGCCTCAGCTCAGTATAGCTCCTGGAGGGACTCAAATCAAAGGCTGTTTGTCCAAAGAAGAAATGAATTAAACATTCCTTTCCAAAACTAGCTTGATACCTAAGGGCACAGAGAAGAAATCAGTGTCTCCCTCTCCTCTCACCCTCATAAGGGGAAGAGGGGGGACAGACACTGACTTCTTCTATGTGGTGACCAGTGACAGGACCCAAGGAACAGCCTCATGTTGTGTTAGAGAAAGCTTAGGTCGGATATTAGAAAAAGGTTCTTCACCCAGAGGGTGGCTGGGCACTGGAAGAGACTCCCCAGGGAAACAGTCACGGCACCAAGCCTGACAGAGTTCAAGAAGCATTTGGACAATATTTCTGGAACATGGTGTGATTCTTGGAAGTCTTTAAACATTTACAGTTGTTGGCAGAAGAGGTGGTTTTTGTTTGTTTGGGTTTTTGTTTGTTGTTGTTTTGGTTTTTTTATAAACTAGAGCTTGAAGTTTTCAAATATATTTACACTGCTGTAACCCATCAGATGATAAACAGGTATTCTGAATGTATACATACCCAGTAAAGGTACAACACCAGAGGCTATGATGTACGGGACACACAGGGAAAGTAAGAGGACAGAGATTACAGGTGCTGCCAGTTTTCGGATGATGAAATGTAAGTCAATGTTACGAATCCCATTTGCATATACCTAAAACGGAACAAGTTCGAAGTATAACAGATCAATCAAGAAAGCCTTGCTTTGCACTTACAGTAATAATTACAAGGTTTTACACAGTTCTCCTTATGAAAGGAAATGGGTGTTCCCATGGCCACAGTTGAAGAAGGAAAAACTCTGCCAATCAGCATCATGAGGGTTCCAGGAAATCATTTAAACAATGCCCAAGACACCAACTTAATCTGGAACAGAGTTGTGATTCAGTTGCAGGAATGCGAGAGACTTTCTGAAAGATCATTTAATAGAACTGTGGACAATGGTTTTGTGGCTGACTTGGGATCACTTTGCACTGTTAACTTACTAAAAGAGGATCCTGTATATGCTAATAGAATAAATTAATAAATTTGGTAATGGGCAGAAAATAGGAACTTATTTTTTACTGGTGGGGCAGACCAGAGCCTCTGCACATAGAGTCTGTGCCTGAAAAAAGGTCTCCACAGCTGTTAAGCTTCTGCAGTTACTACTAGAAGCTAAGGTCAAAATGTAACCAGATTAAGCAGGGGAAAAGACCAGTTTTGAATGGCTACCAGCTTCAGCTAAACAATGGCCTCTGTCCCACAGCCTGGAAGGCTCACGAGAGAGCCCATGGAGAGCATTCAAAATGGAAGAGGGAGCTGTGGTATGCATCAAAAGGTACTCCCAGACTACGACTGTATTTCTGCAGTGTGACAGCTGAAGTGATTCAATAACTGGGACTATGTGCTAGATGTACTCACGAGAGGCACCTTGTGTACAGAGGTTAGGCCATGCACCACAGGCATCACCTGCAGTGAAGGGCTGAAAAATTACCTTCTGACAAACAACTGAGATACTTCATTGAGATGACAACCATGGAATTTAAAGATTATAACCAAAATGCTTCTGACAAAACAACAGGCCCTGCGACTGAACTGCTCAGAGAAACTGTTCTCTGTTGCTCAATATTCAAAGGCGAAGGGAAATGGTGTCTCTTATCTCTACTGATCTATGAATGGGGTAATCCCTACAGCTGCAGAGAAGGCAAAATTCCGTGTTCTGGAGTTGTGGATGTAAATAATGCCCAATATTTGGACAAGTATTTTGATACATGGACTTCATCTGAAGAAATAATCATGTTTCTTTCTCACTTTATTACAAACCTGATAAAAATGTATATATGTATACACAGCATTTTCTTGAATTCAGATTTCTGAGTTTGTTTTTGTTTCACTGTTAAGTGTACCTTAATGGATTAAGCTATACAATTTAAAAGGTTTTTACAAGACCAGTTGAATTTTACTCAATTACTCCATTACTGTAAGAGTAACACTGTTTTCTGACATACATTCAAAAACATGAAAAATGTATTATACAGATAATTCACATAGACAGTTTTTCCCTACCTGTTCAATAACAGTTTTCAGCCACCACTGGGGACCCATCAATGTTATGGCAGCAATTATTTTGGCATGCAGAACTCCAAGAGCCCAGTCCTAATTTTGTAAAAATATAGTGTTAGCATTAACAAATCTTTAAAAAGTCACACAACCAAACGCTTTAGGAGCAATGTGTTAATATTACTTATAAGTGGAAATATAACTACTTTTCCATTTACATGGGACATTGCTTCAAAGAGGTGACATCATCTGCAAATTCCTATGAAAAAGAGGATGCTCTCAAGACTAACTGACATCTGTAAATTTAGCTCTCTGGGACCAGGAAAATCACTACCACTATTAAACCAAAGGCAAATACAAAATAAAAGCATTAGACTTATTTAAGCAATTGACTAACATTCTGGTACAACTAATTTCCATAAAAGGAAGTTAATTTCCTTTCTTTATAAAAGAATAGAGAAAAAGATACAAAGAACTTCACACGCATCAGGAAACAAGTTCTTTTTCTTCTTTTGAAGTTCAAGTATTCCCAAAACCCTACCTGATATAAGAAAAGCTTAAAGCAAGGCAATGCTCTTCACAAAAAAAGTGAAAGTATTCAGAGGAAAATTTATGTTTTAACATAAACTGCAATTATTATGGCACAGAATTAGGACAATCTAACTACTGGCTTCTAATAAACACTTCACATCATAAGTCCATCGTTTTTGGATTACAGATATTTGTAAGAGATTTTCAATAAAACCCACCAAAAATAGAATGCAAAATATAGGCTGATAAGGCAGAATACACAGCTACAGAACTGGTAAGACTTGGGACATCATAGACTAATTAACTTTCTTAAACTGCTGGGGAAATACATTTTCTTTAGCTGATTATTTAAAAAGAGAACTTTTGTTAATGTCAATTCTAAAATATTTTAAAAATTGCTACTAAAAGAAGCCAGTAGTAAAGTTGATTTCTGTTTATTTAAGGATGTAACCTTTGTATTAACTCTGTTCTCTTTTGTGAAAAATGGAAATTAGTCTCAATTTTGATAGCTCCTTATTGATTTAGAACAAGTTTCAAATCCCACTTATTCAGTATTTTGACAAAGTTCTGCCACATTAAAATAAAGTTTTTCAGTATACTTCTTTTAAAACTTTAAAAGAACCAATATGCAATAGTAAAAAATTTTTATAATCTCTAGCATTACACATTCTTTCCAAAACTGTTTGGAAACCATGATCATCTACCACTGCAATGATATGATGTCCCAATTTTCTGGTCATCTACTCAGCTCAAAAATACACTTGGATTTTAAAATATTGGAATAATTAAATTAGTAGTCAAATTTGTCTGTGTATTACGGCTTTCAAACATTGGATACTGAAAGTAAATGAAAGCTCGTCTATGGGCAGTTTAGAAAGTCACTGTCCCTGAACACTTTCTTGTTACTTAGTAATGGCATTCCAGATGCTTTGAGTTATGGTCCCCTCAGTTGGGTTTCTTTGAGTTATGACTTCTTTCATAATTCAGCCTAGATGATGGGAGCATTTGTCATTCAATCCACTGTATCTTCATTTTGTCTCCCAACTTGCAGGACAGAAATTTGCACTCAACCTCTGAGACGTGACTGAGGAGTAACAGAACACAACTACCTCAGAATTTTGTATTAATGATTTGACAACTCAGCCCAAAATCAGCATGATCCTAAAGCATATCAAAATTACATTCATAACGTGCCTCATCACTGAATTAAAATCTTACAAGGAAAAAAAAAATTACCTGAACCTCTTGCTGCCTAACTGCATGCAGAAAGCTTTCCAAAATGATCAGAGTATGTATGTCTGTGCATACATACATACAGATATATTTATATATGTATAAATTCACAATTACGCTACTGAAAAAGTAGCTGATCACTGAAATGCATCCTTTGATGTTACCTCACAACAGTTCAGCTTTTCATAGTTTAAATTCCTCAGCATATCCTTTTGGTTCAAATACTCCTCACATCCAGACTGGCTGCCTTTCCTCTGCCACATACTAACATACTAGTGGAAAATGCTCTGGAGCACCGAATCCACATGAAACAAGGCAGCCCAAACTCCTTACATCAACAGCAGCGAAAGAATGGGAGCAACTGACCTGCCAAGGATAGAAGAGAGGTGTTTGATCCAAAGGAACTCTCAAAGGTGCGACGATGACCAGTTCGAACAGAAGACCAAGCAAAAGCGGAACCACACCAGCTAGCAGTATAGCCACTATCAATGTCTTCATTATCTAAAAAACCCAAGACATTTAATTAATATGGTTACTATAGGATTCTTTGTTTAAACTCTAAAATGTAACTTAAACTACATAAACACACAGCCCTGGTGAAAAAACACGAAACCTACATAGACCTCTATTTCACATATAGACACCCTAGAAATAATTCTTACTACATACATAGTTTTGCAATGCAGGTTTTTAAGATTGGGCCCTATTCCATGCCCCTCCAGAAAAAAACATGACTGTGCCTACTAGTATTCATATAGCTCTAAATCATAAAATCACCCTTGACTGTTATTAATAGGGAATATTATCCAATGGCACTTCAATACACTGTGCATTCTTATAAGTTGGGAAATTGAAGAATTTTTCCAAAACTGCCAATTTTTCTCTGGAGCAAAACAAACCTTAAAAATTCAGTCATTACAGAATATTTGACTTAAAAATGGAGGACTCAATACCATGCGCAAATCTTTATTTATTCTGGAATTCTCTTAATTTAAATGCATCGTACAAAACTAGCCTGACTTAATTAACATGATAAAGAGAGAAGGGGCAAAGAACAAGTAGAGATTATGTTTTTAGCTCTGAATTTTCTTAAAGAAGCTAGGATCTTAAAGAAGCTAAAATCAAAATGATGGATGAGGTATTTGGGAAACATCGTAGTACACGAAGAGCAGTGTAACAATTCAATAAGCACATTAAAATGTCCATGACAAGATACCATTTATGCTGTTGATGTTTAAAGGAACTAGCAAGAAATCTACCATAAAAATCCTCAAAATCAAAACTAAGATAAAAAGGTGGGGCATAAATTTATTTTCATGCTGAGAATCTGTACTCCTCATAATTAATATTTTGAGGAAAATATCTTTTATTTAAACAACACAAGCAACTGATAATGATCTTTCTGAAAATATAAATCAAGCTACTTTGTAGAGACACAGTCGGTCATCATCTATCAGCTTTATTAGGTTTTTTTCATTTGATAATTTCATGTTACTAAACAAGTAAATAGTTAAGCTTCCAGGTTTACGTGAAAATGTAAATGTCTTTGAGAAGGCTTAACACATGGGATAATAATGCAATATATTCGCCTTTAAAGGAAAACAGAAAAACATATACATATATATAAATATATATACACACAAATGTATTTACACTAATTGCCTTCCAAAAACAGTTAGCCTATGCAATGGGAATGTAAGCTGCAAAAGCTTCAAAATGGTCTGAAAAGGAAAATGTAGTATACATGACAGAGGAAAGCTTGCAAGCAAAAAATGAAACAAGTTCCATTAGTTAGTTTTTGATAACTCAGCAGAAAATTTTCTCAAGACTCACCATGAGAGACCATTCTTTGACCTTCTGGAAAATCACTCTACGACCCTGTGGCATCCAGGCAACCAGCACTGTCACTGCTCGGATAGTCAGCCAACAGACATAAAGACCACAGGCAGCTGTGTACAGTTCGTGGATTTTGGCAGTCCCCGTCCAAAATGACATTAACCACCGGCCAGCGAACACTGAAAACACAAGCACTGTTAAGTACAGTAATGCTTTTGGCTTTATTAGGGAAGGATGCCTATTAAAAGAATACTTATCAAATTTATCTGAAATATCCCTGCACAAATATTATTCATCATAAAACAGTTATTTTGGTACTATATCCATAATGCATTAATGTGTGAAGCACTATGCAAATAGCTTCAGAAATGATGCCAAATTAACAGAGAAATCCTTCTGCACCTAAAATTTCATTATGACAGCAACGTGACCTGAGCTACAGCAAAACAAATCACTGAGTACTGCCCTGTTCAGAGCCTAAACACTGATATTTAGAACTGCAAAGGCGATCATGGATTAGTGCATAAGCTTGAACTTAAAATTGTATGAGCTATCTTCGGGTTGTTTCACTGCCCCATGTAATTCTTTAAGACTTACTGATGTAGCTTCCTAAGTTCACTGACAAAAATCAGAGACTAATTTGCTACAGTTCATTTCTTAATAGTGTTCCCATTCTGTAGTATTACAGTGGAATTATTTTATGTCCTACTACTAAAACAATCACAGAATTTATAACTTCCATCTCAACACATTATTGACTTTAGGATCATTAATACAAGAAGGTATAAATTACATGGTATTACAGCAGACAGGTTATGAAATTTAAGCTGGTTGACATGGCTTCATTTACCCCAAATTATGCTTAAAAATACCCAGTGCTTTTGATTTGAAGCACTTATTCAGACATTTTAAAGTGATAAACATGCCACTTCACAAAATCTCCTAGTGACCTGTCAAGATCACAGAATCACAAAATATCTCAGGTTGGAAGGAAGATGTTTCAAAACATTTGCCATGGTTGGGCATGGCAACATACTGAGTTGTTTTTAATCATAGTTTACCATAATAGACTCACCTGGTAAGGTAAGGCAGATAAGACTAGCAATCAGTAATGTTATGCACATGAAAACAATCAAAAGAAATATCTGAAAAAAGGGAAAAAAAAGGAGGGGAAGTTTGTAAGAAAGTTATTTAACCAAACCCCAACAAGCCCCAGTATAAAAAAAATACATCATTCTAGAAAGGCAGCTAAACTAGGATGTTCAAATACTGTATAAATAAATCAGCAATAAGAAACCTAACCACAGTACATGCAGAACACCTGCAGTGTTGTGTATTTCTAAGACTTTCCATCAGCTGTTCCAAGAGTGAAAAATAACATTTGAATCCAGAATGACTGAAGTTCTTTGTCATGTCACATTAAAAAGATCGTCTCTTAATTTCTGCACTAACCAGCATGACTCTCAAATAATCCTGAAAGGTTTCTAGCTCTGTATGCCATATGAGCAAGACAGTGGTTTTATAAGGGAAACCTGGCTGATAAAGTTCTTCCCGATGTGCTCCGGTTTCTGTGCCCAGAAGCTGACAGTGAAGCTGGTTGCTCCTCAGTCAGGTTTACATCTCACCAGAGAATTACCATGTTCTTAACTTCTTTAAGTATGTCTCAAGCACCAGGTGCTATGAAGTTCTCCTTCACGAATCATCCAAGCCACACAACAAGCAAGGTTGCTGTGGGGAAGCTAACACCTTATCCTAACATACTACTAAGAGAAAGTTAAATCTGAACACACATTTTCCCTGACAAGACTTTTGGGTATAAAGGAAGGAAGCAATACCACAGTGACCTAATGTTAGCCATTACTTCCACTCTTGAGCTATACCTGAAACCACAGTGAGTGAGCTGTGGTGAAGCTTATATTTAACTCAGAGTTCTGGTAACAACAAAATAGTTACCTAGTTTAAGCTGTATATTATTCTAGAAATATAAGTATTTGCCAAAAAAATTTCCCTTCTAATTTTAGGGATTTAGAACTTGCAAGTATTATATAATGCCTTTCTATGTTTAGTACAGATGCAGAAGCAACAGAAGTTCTCTGTTTAATTTCTTAATAAAGCAAAATAGTTTAAAATATGCTTCAGCTACAACACCAAAGTATGCCCCCTTGAAAGCCGCGCCTTGTTGGAGGCACACGTGAACTACCTCTTTGAGGGGGGCATATTGTCTTTCTCTCCATTACTAACTGTGAAGAAAACAAGACGTCAACTGACAGATAACGCTCAACATATATGGGGTCTATAAATAAAATTGTAATTGAAGGTCTTAAGTTACAGGCTGAAAAAAGCCATGTGAGAATAACTGCAGCTCTGTGTTTCAGAAAGCTGCAAACCATACAAAACAGGACCCCACCACCTGACTTTGGATAACATGGGCCAAATCTTTCTTAGAAAAAACATTTTTTTTTTCAAATGCCTTTTTCTTTTCTCTTATTGTGTTAAATATACATACCCTGAGTGGGAATTTTAAAGGCCTACGATAAGGCTGGAAACCCACAGGTCCTCCCTGTTGAAGTATGGCTTGATGGGCTGCATGGAGACCTTCTCCCACAACTGGAATGGCATTATTATTGCGAGCATGCTGGTTGTTAGGTTGCTGATTTGCATTGTTTTCGTTCTCTTCCTGATCACCAAGTAGGTAAGAATGAAGATCCCTGGAACAATCAAAATTTCAGTTTTATTCTGTTTGATATGAATGAGAAACTTACAGAGATACAGGCTTACTCAGAATGCACACAGGTTGTACAAAATTAATACAGAGTACTGGCAGAATCTCGATAAAGCAAAATAAGCCTTTTTTGATAACGTACTCAATGTCATCATTAACACAATTTAGAAGAAAAATGCTGGTGTGGATGCAAGTTGGAATACAGTCACAAGGAAAGATCACTTATCTGTTTGACTGCTTTAAAAGCATCACCTGGTATTAAAGTTGCTATGCACATGAAAGGAAAATGCACAGATATTTCAGTTCATGTAAGCACACGGCTCTACTGACAGTTTGTACATGACTGTCACTAAGCTCTACTGGAAACGAGGGCCTTCAAACCAAAACTGTACAAGGACAGTGCTGCGTTGCTAAGGACATGCTGTCAGAAGTACAGGGGCAGGCAGAGTCTTTCAAGAAGATTCTAAATTGCTCAAAACTTGTTCGCAACTTTTTAAGAATATCAATCATAGAAAAAAAATCCATCTATTTTATATCATTACCTCCAAAACTCTTGTTACACCATACTTACACACAATCAAAACTTGGAAAATTAATTAAAAACGTCTTCAAAATGCAAGCTAAGAGAAGAGGGGATGAGGAGAGTTTCCTTATGAGAAACTAAAATAAATATTTTGCATTACAGTGAAGAAAAAAGTCTTTCATTCATTCACTCAGTTTCTCAGACATAACTTAGCAAAGAATAAATCTTGATCCTAAGAGTGCAACAATGACCAAAACATGGTGGGAGAATGACAATATACTTTCAAGTTACACTGAGAACTGTAGAGAAACAAAATCAACCTCACTTTTTTCTTGACTAATTTGGCAAACAACAGATGAACTAAAAAATAATTTCAAGTGCTAGAACTCTGCCTGGCAGTACAACAATTTACTTTATCTGACAAAGTTACGGATTTATCCTTCTCTAGATTCGTAACTTTTAGCTTTCAAATCCCCAATTCAAAGTTGCTCACTTCTTCAGCTCAATGTTCTAAATAGTTTTTCTTTTTTCCCTCTCATAGTAAGAAATGCAAGAAGTGCACATATATTTTATTTAGATGATTCATGGAAACACTGTGCTGACATTTATCTCTTTACTTTCTTATAAAAGGGAGTAAAGATGATGTTAGTCATACTTTAAAAGATTTCTTTCACTAAGCAAATGCTGTAATAGTGTACCAGAAGAATTACTTGTCAAAGGCTAGTCCAGAAGTAGATACAACTACTGCTTAGAAGAAGGCAATCACTTTAGAAGTTTTTCATCATGTATTTCTCTGTAAAAGAGCTATTAGACCTGCTTGTTGGGATAACTTTCTCAAAACCTGCCTTCATATTAAAAGGCCAAACTGGGCACAGTGGTTGTAGCTGGTTTTGGATTTCTGTACTTACAG
The DNA here is from genome assembly GCA_013397975.1 of Machaerirhynchus nigripectus. NCBI lineage: Eukaryota > Metazoa > Chordata > Aves > Passeriformes > Dicruridae > Machaerirhynchus > Machaerirhynchus nigripectus. The sequence continues at coordinate 37,402 of VZRQ01008237.1, forward strand.
CAAGTATCCAGCAGTAACAGTCCATGCTCGTACAAGACCTTTCAACCACTGTCTTGTATGTCCTTGCTCTAGCAAAGCTGGAAGCACCACCTGAAGCAAAAGCAGCTCTAAGGAAAGTTCACTGACTGGAGCGTCACTAGAAACAATGGGAAGAGCAGGAATTCAAACATAAGGAACATTCTAATAGGAGTCTTTTACACGGAATCCTATTACTGACACCACAATACAAAAAGGAAAATTCTTAGTTTTTTGCAAACATTTTTCCCTATAACCCTGAGCAGAGGTTAGGTGTAAGTATTTAGGCACTTTGGCATATAAGAAATTTAAGAAAAAACATTGAGAAATATTATATCTAAGAATAGAGTTTGCTCCTCTATTTGCTTCTATCATTACTGTTTCAATTATTATTCAGAAATAGAAAAAAACTGTTATCATTAAAAAAATGAAGTTACAGATATTCTTTTACTCTTGAAGCAATGGTAATCAGGAATGGGTGTGTTAAGCAAGCAAACACAAAAGGAACTACAGTATCAGAAAGTTAAAATGGGAAGTGTTTTGAGGGCATAAAGCCCCAAACAGTTATTTTTATGTAAGTAATACAAAATGCTTTTTCTAAAAGTAGCTTTTCATTTGTCACATTGTATGATGGAGCTACATCCTTTACCCTTTATTTCTCTTAGAACAATTAAGATTAGATCAATTGAAAGCAAAATAACATAACAAAAAATGTCACTTTAATTCTCAGGGAATGCAAATACACTTTTCCAGTTATAGAAACAATGAAAAAACCCCATCTTTTTAGAAATAAATGCTCACCTGTAGAGCATAACATTATATGGAAGAAAGTTAGGAAGGAGATACTTAATAATGCGTATAGGAAGCCAGAGCATGAGCAGCACAATTGATCCAAAGACAATCTGCAATGAAAGCAAACAAGTTAGTCCAAATAGTAAAAACAACCAAAGCTAGTTTCCCACCCATCTTTGACAAATTCCCTGGGTGTGGTGGGCTAGCCCTGCTCAACAGCTGAATACCTACCCAGCTGCTCGCTCATTCCCCTTTCCAGCTGAAGGGGAAGGCAAAACACAAGGCAGGCAAAACTGAGATAATGGCAGTTTAATAGAGAAAGCACCAAGCACGCAATCAAAATAATAAGAAGAATTCAGTCTCTACTTCCCATCAGCAGACAATCAGCACCTTCCTGGGAAGTCAGGAAGAAAAACACCATAACCATGAACATCACCCCTACCTCCTTTCTCACAGCTTTTACTGCGAGCGTGACATCATATCCCTTTGGTCAGTTTGGGTCAGCTGTTCCAGGCATACCCTCCTCCCAACCTGCAGCTTATTCACTGGAGGTGAGGGAGCAGAGCAGAGCAGCAAAGAGAAAATGCCTGGATGCTGTGTGACCACTGTCCAGCCATAGCCAACAGGCCTGTGTTAGCAACACTGTTTCAGCTGCCAATCAAGGTGCAGAAGGACGTTTGCCACTATGAAGAAAATCAATTCCATCCCAGGCAAGCCACTACACTACAGTGCCCTCGCCAAATAGGACTGCAGCTGAATAAGCCTGCTGACAGCTAGAGCAATGTCAGACAGTTCTTCTTTCTTCCCTTTTCCCCAACACCCGGATTACTTATTTTGTATTCCTCTCTTTTCTAAGTGGCTGACTTTTTGAGCAACTTGCTGAAGCATCAAAAGACCTTTCAGTTCCTATTTCCTCATATTTCAAATTGACTGAAAGACCAAAATTTAGTAGCGGACATCAAGTGCCTGAAGACGATGCACTTTTACAAATCCTGCTTCCTTAAGGAACCAGACGAAAAATTAAGTACATTTTAAACACATTCTTACACTTCATATAAATGTACCACTAGAGCCTAAAAATGTGGAAAAAAATTTGTATTTAACTATGTCAAAAAGAAAAATTGAATCCCATTCTACCTGAAAATTAATAGCTTATGTTCTACACAAGACATTTCTTTAAAATACAGAGAAATCAACAGAGCTTGAAAGGCACGATTTATTCTTTGAAATGGTAACTTATTACCATTCTGGGTCCCATATTCTAGCATGAGGCTAGTGAAAGCTCTGAATTAATTAGTTGAGCAAATCAAAAGGTGAAGTTCAAGTAACTGCCCATTCCAACACAGTGTGACAACGTAAGTGAGACCATGAGCAACCAGCAGATCTTTGCTTGTATTTGGGCCACCTGATGCACCATGAAATTTCAGGCAGCGAAGAACTACAATTATCTAAGGATAAAATGCTTTGAAAGGTGGAAAGGTGAGCTCCGCTCAGATACTGAAGGGCTCTCTAACAGAACCAGGATCTTGCCGAGCTTTCACTGCTCAAAGCACCTCAGCTGTAACACAGTACATCTAAGAATGTTTCTGGTGTGTTAGTTCACACGGTTGATGTGACATTTATGCCAAAGACAGTCTGAGACCCTTCCTTGACTGCATGCTCAGCAAACCTCAGACAAACAAGCAAAGGGAAAAAACTCTCATTGTTTTCAGTATCTTAAAATGACAATCTGGAAACAGACACCACTGGCTAGAGCAGCAGAATCCAATCCAAATTTAGCTAGAAAATTACTCTCCCCTGCTGCACTATTTTGGCTGAACTGGACACACAATGCTTTCTGCAATAACTGAGGGCATCATGAGAGTTACGTGATTTACAATATCCATAATAATAAACACTTGTTTTCTGAATACACATTTTCTGTGACTTTGTTTAAGATACTTAGTTTAGAAGAGCTCTCTAGAGTCCAACCAACTCTCCCTAAACCCCTGCTCTGAGCAGACCCAGATACATCAGGCTGCTCAGGCAGAACCTTACCCAGTCGAGTTTTGAGTATCGTAAGATGCAGATTCTGTTTGGCAACCTGTTGCAGTATCAGTTCACTTCCATGGTGAAAATGTTTTTCTTTAAATACACAGTACTGTATATGGGAGCCAGCACACAAAGCTTTCTTTCCAAATAAAGAAATCTTTGAGATAAGTCCTTACCACTGATAAGATAAACCTCCTGAGATGTCTATAGATGGGCAAGTGAATCATTTCCTGCACAGGATTGAAGTCTGGATCATTCAAATTCCTGAGAAACCATAAGACACCAGGTCTCAATACCTGAAGTAGGAAAGAGAAAACAATATGAAGAGAATATAATCTTTGTATTTATTTTTCATTTTGAACAACATTGCTGCAGAAAGTAAGTTTTAATGTAACAGGGATAGTTGTTGAACAAGATTCAACAAAATCGCACAGAAATAGAACAAAGAAAGTATTATCACAGAGAAGTAGAGAGGCAATAACCAAATACGAGCCTAATTCTCAAGTACTGATTGATCTTAAACAACTAAAACATATTTGGATTAATCTGAAGGCAACACTCAGATTTAAGAGTTATTTGTAAATCAAAAATCTGTAAATAAAATATACTCAAAATCATAATTTTCCACTGCAGTAAGTACCAGCATGGCACTTTTTACATAAAACTGAATCCAACGCACACACAAAAAATGGTTGCACTGAAAGATTTAACAGTTCTGTATGTAAGCCTCAAACTGTGTTACATGCCAATCTTGCTCTTACAGACTTACCTCTCTTAGCAAAAGAATGAAGGATGCAAAATAGAAGACGTAAACCATTCCAACCAACCAGTGCAGAAACATAGTGGTGCCTGGGGCAGACTGAAAGCTCAATTCTCTGTCTTTCAGAGTGGCATCAAACATCTCCTAGAAGAAGATAAGTAGTAAACAAATATGAATAAAATCTAGCAAACATCCACAACTACTCAGTTTGTTTACCCTAGTTCATAGATACTACTAAGCATAATTTAAATATTTGCTTTAACACATAAATAATTTAATTTATTTAATACACACACATTTAATTAAAGAAATAAGGTATTACTTTATGATAAGAACAGCACATAAAGATCAATTTCCGATCAATTTATTTCTTCTGACAGAAAGAAGAAATAAGTCAACTCAATCACTAACAGACCCTACATAAGTTATAAATCAATTCAAACAAAGTGGCACTATGATGGAAGCAAATAATTCCTAAGTAAAATTCTATTTCTATTAAAGCTGGAAAAAATTAGTTTTGTCCGTTTCAATTTTATCACTCAATATTTTTCAGGACAGAAAAACTGTCCTCAATTCCAATCAAATGCAACATGGATCTTCTCCAAAACAGAAAGAGACTGGACACCTTAAAATATGAAGTCATTACCATCTCACATAAGATGGCTACACAAAGATGTTTATTCAGTGCACAAGTTTGTCTGTAAGTAAGCTCATTATCACAGTGGTCTTGTAACTGCACTAAAAAGGATTAGGATCTTGTTATTTTAGTAAAACATGTTAATTTGTATTCAGTAACATAAAAAACTCCCAAATTAGCATTAGGCAGTACCTAAAAAATCCCATTCCCTGTAGAAATGCTGTTTACGAAAATTCAGAAGAGTGCTGTCAAACTCATATTAACAACTCTCTTCTCATCAGAACTTTTTTTTTTGCTTCTAATATAAACACTGTTATGAAAGATTTTATCCCATTTGTTTCTCTTCTTACCAGGGAGCATATATCCAACCACCAGCCACAGATGAGAGGAAACACACCAATTTCAACCACCACTAACAAGGAAACCTTTAAGACAAGGGAGAAAATAGATTAACAAACATTTCTAAGAAAATTATAATGTCAGCTTAAATTGAGATGAGTTTTTTCCCCACACAGAACATTAGGATTACCTTGACAACAATATAGCAAACTCCTAGTAAACGACGTGATCGCTGGAACTTAACAAGTGCTGCCAAACCCTGCATAGCTTTGTCAAGAAAATAATACTGGAAAACACTTTATAACAGTTTAATTAATATCAAACACTGCATTATGTTGCTTTTAGCAACAGGAAATTTTAGAAAAGAGAAAAATGAAATAGTAAGTATGTGTTTTATCAGGGTTCTATTTTCAAAATTGGCTGTCACTCTGGAACTCACAATCTGGTGTGCTGGGTAACACCCCCAAACATGCACTTAAAATAAATAAATAATTCTTGAAAATACCACCCTTCTTAAATTAAGCAACCAGAAGTTTTCTCAATAATTAAATAGTTGTCTCTGAAAACATCTGCCACAAATAAGTAAGTTTGAAAACTGAAGACCTACTTTAAATAGTAACTTCCCTTCCCTACAGTCTAAATTAAGTTCTCACCTTTTCCAAGAAAAGCTGGATGCATATTGCACTTTGGGAGTTTGTGTGCAGTTTTGTTTTAGGAGGCAAAACCCACATGCCAATCAACTAGCGTTTTACCACACATGCACTGCATATTGGTAACTGATGTAGAAAGTTGATGTTTGTGTACTTTTGAACAGAAAACTACTAACAAACATATTCTTTCAAATTGAAGTTGACGTAAAAAAACATCCAGCTGGAATGCAGCCTTCTTACTTGTGACAAAATAAATCCTTCCAGCTTCCAAGACTTAGTTTTCTACACCTAAGAGAAAGTAGTTTTCTCTAATAAAGTAATGATGAGAAGGAAATTCTTGCTGCAAAATCTCAGTAGTTCAGAGACATAGCAAAGAAACTAAAATAATTTATATTGAAAAAATCTGTCAGGATCAAAAATATTTGAATAAACTTTCCATCATACCTCACGTATTTTCATAATCCCTCCTTTCGTAATCTCTCTGCTGCAACTACAGTCCACAGCAGAAGCATAGGGATAGAGAGGAAAAAAGGAACGTTTCTACACTCTTCTCCTCAGACAGACTTTCAAGCAAGCATAAAAGCCTTTGATTGTGTTGTTAAATATGTGCAAGTATTTGAAAGCAGGCAGTCACACTGACAACTTCTAAATGTCCAAGGGAACAGAAGAGACCTTTCCTTCTAATTTCACCAAAAGAGCAGAGAAAAATGATGAGTTAATTGCACCTGCATCATGTCTGTGCCTCCTCAAAGCACAGCCAGAAAAATTATTTACATGTAAATCTGAACCAAGTAACTACTGACAAAAGGATACATGACAAACAATTAAAGTCACTGCTAGCAGAACGTATCCGACTATAGTTGTAATCAGGCCTTCAAAGTGAGATGCTTGGACCTGGAGCAAAGAGGAAAAAAGCGAAAAGTTTATCACTCTCTTAGAAGATTACATCTCCTTTCTATTTAATTAGGATAAATTCAAAATTTCAACTCTTCAAGAAGAATGCCAAGTTTCTCTAGTTTTTACATATTTTAATAATCTACTACTATTTTTGTATCTTCATCAAGAGTAGATAATATTTACATTTACATTACAACTACTTTCTTCAAACGCAAACAACTTCAATATATGTAATAAAAAGTGTCACCTTACACTATTTCATTATCCCCTAGTTTTCCCTACTTATTATCATCCACTATGAAAATTAGTACAGCAGTTAAAAATGTACACAAGGAACAAGAGGCTGTTAAAAAAAACCCTGAAGACACACGCAGTTTTTACAAAAAGTAGGAAACCTCACTTGAGATGTAAATAATGGAGGGAGTGGAAAAGAGTGGGAAAACATTTTTAATCATAGATTCAAAAAGAGTGAAGGACTAATAAGAAGACATACTCCAAGTTACTTTTGCAACCACAAATAGAAGTGGAAAGATGCTACAAAAATATTGTGATTGAATAAACAGTGGTAGTTTCTTTTTCATTTTGAGATTATTAAACAGTACTCACATATTCCTCAAAGCCCAGGCCAACAATGGAGAAATGACCAATGTGGTATGGACAAAATGCTGTATAATGTAAGCAGAAAGGAGAAAAAAAGGCCATGAAAACTGCTAAATGGAGCCTTATTTGCAGGACAAATATTGTAACATGGTATTATTCTACTTGTTATAAATTTTATTAAAAAGTACATAAATTAATTTCTGTGGAAATACTTGCAAGTGTTAAAGAGTTCTACAAGCCCTGAAAATCAGAATTTGCACTTAAGGACTAAAACAATACAAAACTACAGAGAGTGAGAGGACAGTCTTTTCCTTCTTACTTCACACTGCACTCGGCAAATTAATTCAATTTCTCAGTCCTATGTACTAGGCTGGTATCTGTCTCAGACTGCTGCAGGAACCTATGCTGTATATTCATTCTTTCCCGTGTACTAAAAGACTTCAGTAGCCATTCTACAGCTTGGTCAGATGGAACTTGCTTTAGCAAGGCTTCAGTTCTAATGCTTTAATTCTTGAGAATACTGTGAAAAATGCAAGCCCTGCAGAAATTTGCAAATGGAAGAGGAGAGGGAGAAAGATGACACCCAGTGAAGGGATGAGAAGCAACTGAAGTCTTTTACTTTGAATTAATGTACTGAAAACTGTTCATCACTCCTAAGAACTCACTCCTGACAATTCTGAGGTTTCAGGGGAAACACATTAAAAACCACAGCACTTCCCCATTTTTAGAAACCTGTGTATTTGCAAGAAATTTTTTTTTGTTGTTATTTTATCTCACTCCATTGTTTTCTAACCAAGTTACAAAGGACTACAAAATTCCACATCAATTTTTTATAGGAGTGGAGGGCATCAGTATAAAGGAAAGGGTCTGCAGAAATGGCAAGTTTTTATTTTCACCTATATTGTCTTCTCTACGTCATGACAGTCCACTCTGGGACTAAGTCTACAGGCTTTACATTCCCTCAAAGGAAAAGCATGATTATTTTCTCTCTCCTCCTCATTTCTGTATTACCAACATATTAAAATGTTTTAATATTAAACATATTAAAACATACCAACCTCAAAACCCAAGAAGCAAACAAACAAACCAACAAAAAAACTACTAGGAAAAGATTTAGCAGGACTCATATTACCCTAACCAACGATTAAAAAGGTTTTAATTTATGTCCTTTTCAGGAAAATCAGCAGTTACTGGGAAGTGCAAACATGTAAAAGATAAAGGGAGGAATTGAGCTCTCCCTGCCCAGTAAGAACAAGAGAAATAAAAATGAGATGAAAAAATCACACTCACAACTCCTAAGATATCAGACTAATGACTTAAAAGTTGTATTTCTGACAATTTTATAAGAATATTGTCCACAGTTTATCATGTATTTTAAATAACTTTATTTAAAAGATATTTTCTAAAAGTTCCTTAAAAAAAAAAAAAAGGAGTACAAGCTCCTCTATGAGTACTACAATGAAGTGCAGAAAATATTAATTAAGTTGAAATGAATTAATTTGTCCAAGGAGAATTTCTGGACCACTAACTAAGGTTACAAATGCTTTCCTTCTGTTTTATCTTTTATAAAGTACCTCCTGTGATATCTGAACTCACAGGTACTATAATTGCAAATTACTAGAGATCTGGCAGTTGTAAATTAAACAGTATTACTTAATGGGAAAGATACTAAAAATAGGTTTGAGAGGCACATATTAAATTCCCAAACCTCCTGCTTGCTTAGGAAAGTCATTCTCTTCTCTATTTGTGAGTTTCCCACTTGGCAAAGCAGCTACTGAAAATGTTTCTATATGACAACCTCATTAATTACTCTTATTACTTACTTACTATTGAATTTTAATCTATGGTTTAGAAATTTCATGGTTATATTCTACTTACTAAAAAAGCCTACATTCTATAGCAGCTAAAATAACCCAATTAACTTCTGACAACTACAGATTAAAACAGAGTAATTCTCAGAAAGAAATAGTTCAAGTATTTTCCAACTCTTATTTTAGAACAGTTTCTTGTGAATTAAACATACAATGTACTCATTTTTATTTTCTTCTGATCTGATTTGTTTCAGTATCTAGATGCTTAAATCACTGGTTCAGTGTTGAGAGCTTTACTTTGCCAGTAGAAACTTATCTACAGTACAACTTCAGTTTTTCAACCTCGAAGTCTTCTGCCAAGAAAGACAACTGAAAGAACACCAAAGCAACATAAAAAATTCTTTTCTAAACTGATCATTCAGAGCAAATGAAATTTTGAGGTATTTTTGCTTGGTATCTTTTGAAGTATATAATATGCTTCATCTTGTCACTAAAATGCTACATTCTTGCATACCTCCCTCCCTTTTAATTTTGAGCTCCAAAAATTGATTCTTGATGGAAAAAGTGATATAACTCTATCTAGTAAAAACTTTAAAGAGAAAAAAAATATCTTAGCTATTCCTCAAAGTATTGTATTTCCTCAAAATTTAAATTCCATGAGGTTCCTCGTTTAATTTAACAATATTACAAATAATTAGTATTTTCTGTGCTTTGTTTGACATGGTTAAGCTTTTGGTAGATTTCCTATTTTGAATTTATTCACTTAAAGAAATTAAAATGACAAAACTATAAAATAGTAAGTATTTTTTATTCATATTGCCCATTCATTTTTGGTTCTACTTTTAGATGTCAATCTTCATTTTTCTAGAATAATCTTAGAATTGACCTGCACTATTAATTCACAAAGAAGGATCATTTTAAAACCTAAGGGCAAACGATACTTACCAAAGACAAGTATGAACAGCGTATTTAAAGACACCACCCAAAAGACATGTTCCTGTAAGGAGTATGGGGGAAAGAGGAGGGAAGACAAGAAGAAAACAGTACATAAATGTCAGTCTTTTAAACAAGTGACTTGACTTTTGTATCTCAACTTCTTATTTCAGTAGTCTATTATCACCAGAACTTGCACATCTCATGTTAGAGCCAGGAAGTTTGCTCTAACACGAAGACCGAAATGTGCAGGACAGTTTGTGAAAGCACCTGTTTATGTTCGTGAACATTTATCCAGATAAGTGCACTTACATTTGCTTACATTTTGTAAAAATAGGCTTTTATTTTAAAATCAATACAAATAGTTCCATTTTTAAAACGACTTAGATGAAATATGTGTGGATTTTTTTTTATAAATGAGAAAATGTTCATTTGAACTTTTAACAATTAGTATTTGCCACAACAAATGGCAAACTGACAGCTCTGACTCTAGAAATGACAGCACATCTCTGTTTTTCAATATTACTTTTAGCTAACATGTGACCTCAGCCACAAGTACACTGGAGTTTTACTTCTTCTGATATTACTATTTAAGGTTAATGACTAATAACATAATTGTAAACCTAAGACATTGTATTTAAATGAGACATTGATGATCTTGGAGGTCTTTTTCAAACTTAATGATTCTAAGATAGACTGACTATTTTGAAGATTAAAAAACCAAATAAAGTCAACTGAAGAACTTAGATTTTAAAATCCAGTCTACACTAAAAAGTCACTAGTGGTGTTATGGTGGTATTAGGAAAAATAAAATATATCTGAATGAGAACAGTATTTTAATTATAACAAGTGCAAAACATAAGGTTAGAACAGATATGTATTTTCAATGTGCACTTTTTAAAAGGTCTAGTTTTTACTGACAGTGGGGTGTGACCCAAAGTTACCTACATCTTTTAAGAAACACCACTTTTAAGCCACACACACACGCCCCCCCACTCTGATTTGTGAAACTCCTAAGAAACCCAGTTTGTTTGAACATGACATCATATGAAACTCTCTTTAAAGAAATATATATATATATGATATGAAAATAAGGATGCCAAATACAATTATGTACTTTTAAAAAATACAGGTACTTAAAAAAATCCTTCTAAAGAAATTCTTGAAAAGCAGGATTGCACTTACTAAGAAAACCAGAGATCCATCAAGTCCAAGCATCTGTGAAGATACAAAAGTTATTTTTACTTATCAGAAAAACTAAGGAACCCGAATCTAAAATATGCCTCTTTCACAGTGACCTTTAATGTCCAATAAAGTCAAAAGCTTCCTCTATGGCTCAGCCAACAGTATTGGGACATAAATTCTTACAGATAAAGACAGAAACTAAGTTCTCATTCAACACAGTAAACTCAGGAGTTCAAAGGCAGTGATATACATGTGGAATATCTGAATACACATGGACATATATATGTGTAAAACCAAACAGAGAATCAATTAATTTATAGGCTGCTTCTCTCAAAGACTTTGAAGACTTTGACTAAGATTTTGTATTTACAAAATATTGTAGTGATTGCATGGCTATTTAAGTACATGTTTAATCAACTAAATATTTCAATACAAGAGCAAATTTTTGTTTCATCCATTAGGTTTCATCCTATCAGTTTATGTTGCACTGAGAAAAGTTAGTATTTTACCCTTGATGTATAAAAGCAACTGCTAAAAGGATAATTTGCTACAATATATGATATTAACTTTTGAACAGAATTGTTTTACAGCTAGGGAAGATGGGAAACAAATTCTTCATCATTCAGCACAGCTGTTATGGGAAGCACCCACAGAGCAGCCAAAAATAAAGCATCTATTAAAAAAAAAAAAATCTCCTTTTCCCCCACTTCCAGTGTATCTTACTATTTCAATCCAGACACTTCCACAATTACTGCCTTAAAGTTTTAGTTTCGAGGTTCTTTTGTATGAGGACTTTGCACTAAGTTCCAAGATACAAGAGTTGCACATATTTTACAAATGAAACCAAGATGCAAAACCTTTTGAAAATTCAGAAAACTTGTGTGGTATTTTCACAAGATGACATAATAGAAGAGCCCACCCCGATTTTGATACTAAATGTCAACTACATATCTTTTGCTTATGTCAGCACGTAACATTGGAAGTGGTTATGAGAGTATGCTGAAACTGATTTCTATATTCTCAGAGAGGCAACAAAGTGTACCAGTTAGGAATACATCAGCACTTTCTAGCAAATAAATTGGGTTCAGAAATACAACACTTTCATCTTGAAATAAACAACAGAATGGTTCAGGAACCCGAATTTATGTGTGTCCTTTTTCATGAAATATCTTTCAAAACACACTAAGAAGCTTTCAGTAGATACAAAATAAATATGAAGATGTGCCACTCATGAAAACTGTATTTCTACTACCCTGAAATCGAGGCAACAACTATACCACAGCCTAGGAATACAGTGAGTAGTGATGCTAGCAAATCACATGAAGCTGCTGCACCTACCTTCAAGGCAGATTTTTGGTGAGCTTTGAACTCAGATGTTGGCTACTTCTAGATCAGCTACAAAAACCTAGTTCTTGAGTCTCTACACTACTCTATGATTACAGTGTACATGCACGTCATGCTCTAGTTACGGAATTTGTGATCCATAAACAATACAGAAACCATGTTACATTAAAATGCTCCATCATTTTTAGAGAAACACATTTGCTTTTTGCAAAGAAACCTAAATTTCCATTTCTCTCTTTTCTTTGGTCTAATGCTTTCACAAATACAAAAATTAAGCATCAAACTACATCTAATGCAACATCTCTGCATTCCTAATCTGGCCCAGTGTCCTCAAAGCAAGCTGGAATACAGTTCTACACCTCACCAAGTTGACGACTTCAGAAAAGACTATTAAAATATGTTTTAAACTGCTACTATACTTCAAACCAAAGAAATGGTTTCTTTGATAGTTAAGAAGTAACATAATAACATTTTGTTTATAATACAACAACTTCTCTAGATCACTAAAGGCTCTTACCAAAAGAATGATTTCCCAATCTATCCAAAATGCATTTTAACACAGCAATCCTACTAATCATTTCAAGCATGAACCTGCATTATTAAATTCAAGAAAATGATTCTTACTCACTCGCTCCCAAGTAAGCTCTTCTGCTGCTCGATCCCATTCCAAAGCATTCCAGTTCATGTCATCTGAGGAGACAATGGCCATTTTTACAGCTGTTAGATCTCTCAAAACAAGATGTAACAACCCCATGCTATGTTCTAAATGAACAAAAATACTTGAGTGCATAATATTAATCTTGTAACTGCCAGGCTAGCTTTTCAGCAAGCGGATGCTTCAGCACTCAATTTGCATGAAATTTACAAAGCCAAGAAAAATAAGCTGAAGCAGGAATTTATGCAGTTTCCTTCAATTATGAAAGTTCTATATTCAATTAATTTCTGTTTAATAAAAACTAGAACATTAATGTTTTGAGTCACCTGTTACCTTGTGCTCCATTGTTTGCATCTGCTGCATCTTCTACTACAGCATCCTCTTCATCTTCGTTATCTTCCTCCTCTTCATCTACTTGTTCCTCTTGAATTTCAGGGTTCTCACCTACAACTACATTCTCAGCAGCTGGGTTAGCAGGTTGGTCGAGCACAGCATTTTCAACACCTCCATTTACAGCAGCCTGAGCCTGCAGAAACAGAATTTAGTATTTGGTTAAATTGATCAAGCTCTTTTCATGCTTTTATCCTGTATATGTATGAAACTGAAAAATATTTTAAAAAGTCAATAATGTACTTTCTAGGTAAGAATTACATTTGGGACCACTAAACCTTTAAATTCAGGAAAAGAAACATTCAGATAACTTTACAGTGTAGCTGAGGTAGAAAAGGGCCTCTAGAGATCATCTAGCCAACCTGACTACTCAAAGCAGCGTCAGCTATGGCAGGGTGCTCAGTGCTGTTTCCACTTGGCTTTTGAGCCACCTTCTCCAGAGGTGGAAACTTTACAACCTCCCTGAGCAATCTGTTCCAGTAGGTGATCACAGTAGTAGTATTAAAAAAAAAAAAGCCAAAACCCACCTTTTTCTTTTGTAATCTAAATGGAATTTCCTGCATTTTAAGCCTACTGCCTGTGGTCCAGTCACTCAATACTACCAAGACAACTCTGGCTCTGTCTTCTTTACAGCCTTCCATCGGGCTTTAATACAGACTGATAAGATCCACCCTGAGCTTTCTCATTTTCAAACTAAACAACTCCAGCTCTCTTAGCCTCTCATCCCATGTCAGATGTTCCAGTCCTTTAATCATTTCTTTTGGCTTTTCACTGTACTCACTCCAGTCTGTCCATGCCTCTTTTGTACTGGAGGAGCCTAAAACTGGATACAGCACTCCAGATGTGGTCTCACTGGTGCTTACTAGAGGGAAACTCTCTTATTAAAACTATCATTGTATTAGAAAGATGATAATTCAAGGCCAACCCAAGTCAGTCACCAAGATGAGAATCTCTGTCTTTAAAAACTGGCATTTACTAAAAACAACATTTTGAATTATTTCTTCCCTATGCATGGCTTGCTTATATCTTCTCTTCTCCCACCCAAGAGGCTCCTGTAAGCACTGAAGGAGTGCACATGTGTGTGTTGGAAGTGGGAGGAGGGCAAAGAAGCTCCAGCTTCAGTGGTGTCAACAAAACTTGCAATTGCTTTGAGAACAGTGAATTGTTACCCCATGAACCACTGAAATACTTATGAAAAAGACAAAATAAAAGCAAGCTGCATCTTCATTGACTATGCCTGAGAATTCAGCTTTATGCGCACAAAATAATCTTAAAAACTGGTGAAGATACAGAGATAAGAATCTATGCAATGCTACACAATTAAACAACTTCAAAAACAACAGTGGTTTTCACCGAGTTTATATAGGAACAAGTTTTCAACATCTGCTAACAAATAAAGATACCCTGCAATACAATAATGTTACTGTTGTGTTCTGATCATGTATTTATTCACAGAATCACATTTTCTAAATTAATTATGAACTAATGAGCAGTATGTTTTACCTCATTTTGTTGACCAACACCATTGAGTGGCTGTTGTTGATTTTGTTCCAACCATTGTGGTGCTCCTCCATGGACAATCTGTTCACGTAACCAAACAAGGCTGATAAATGCACACAGAGTGCACGTTACCACAAAACAGCCCTGCAAACAGTCAGCTAGTAAGTTCTCCCTGTTAAAAAAAAAAAACTATTAATGAAAACAGTATTTTGCTGGTAAGACTAAAGAGTAGTTCAGAAAATACAATCTTCCAGAACAGCAAAGGAAACACAATAGTCACTCAGTAAATGATTTGGTACAGTAACAGGTTTACTTAAATGGCTAAATGCATAATATCCAGTCCACCAAAGCATTTTATCTATCTGCTGAGCTACCTGAACTAGAAGAATGGAACTGCAGGGTTTCCCTTCAACTGCTCTACATTTCAGGTAGCATTTTACCTCAGATACTACCTCTATACCTGAAAAATCTTAATCTGTTAGGTCATACATAATTGTATAGCAGCAGCAAAGCAAAGTTCAGCCAGCCAACCAAAACTAGGGTTTCATGCAATGCAAGAGGTACTTAAACCATCTTAAGCAATCCTCATCCTTAATTTCAGGTACCTCCTTGGAAACCTACAACATGTTCTTTAAAATAGGTAAGAAACATTGCACCATAGTACTCTGCCATCTCCAAAGAAGCATCAGTCTGGTCCTCCTTGCAGCTGCACACTTGTGTCTGCACAGTACAATGAATACTATGGGGACATGAAGTCCAAAATGGAAAGGTGACACAAGAGGCTACTGTAATTGACTCTGCCAAAGAAATAAATGTCAAAACACAGTTACACACACCATTAAAATCTGACAAATAATTGAGTTCCTTATTTTCTCCCTAGACTGTAATAGACATGAGGTGCTGTAGGTCCAGTTGTTTTAGATTCTTCTCCAAAAAATAAAAATAGAATCTACACTACAGAGATAACAGGAAAAATACTGTTATTAGACTGAAACGAGCATCTCTCTCCAATAATGAAAATCAATTAAACACAACTTGACTTGGTATCTCAAATCAAATAGCCCAACTGAGATGACTTAACTGAACCACATAGAACATTCATTCCCAAATTGCTTGATGTGCAGCTGATTCTACTCAAACTCAGTTTCAGTTCCTCATGGTCAAGTTAATGAGAAAGTAAGAGACAGCTTGAAATTCTGTGTTTTGGTATTTACTAATTCTTTAGTCGAAACTAATTTAGAAAGGAGAAAAGAAGACAACGTGCAATAGCAGTGATTGAAGCATTAAAAATCCAAGCATCAGCTAGAAGGAAATCTGATAAAAAAATAATCCCTCTCATGTAGAGACTCAGAATGATATTCTGAGAAAGAGACTCAGAACAGATAAAATTAAATTCAAAATACAAAAATGCAACAAAAAACCAAAAATGTGACATTATTAGCAACACATTTCTTAATATTCTACATGCATCTGCTTTAAACCATAGGAAATTAATTTTTTTAATTATTAAGTGTAATTTTGCAGCATAAGCTTTCTTGACCTCAAATAGAGATATTCATTAACCAGGACCTACTTTGTAAAGTCAGTTTTCCATCTCCAAAGATCCTGAATAAAGGAACTCCAAAGTGAAATTATTTCTATTGTAATACTGTTGTAATACGTGCATCTGGCAAAGGCTAATGGCAGTTGCTTACTTAAGATGGTGGAAGATAACAAGTGTAATGTGATGAAAGGGATACAAAGTTCCAAAGTTACCATTTTCAGTGTAATCTGACTAAAACAGGTTTTCGTATCAAACTGCTGAAGTACTTACGTGGACAGAATATCTAATGGCAGTGTCAGTAGCGAGCTCACAGAGCCAGTAAACAAGCACTTGTAGATACGACCTGCATGAATAAACAGAAGCTTGGTATAAATTTGATTTTGGCTATAGCCTCACTTGGAAAGGACCACAGGTACCCTCTTTTCATCTGGTGTCCAACTAAATTTATGACATGGAAGAAAATCTCAACTTTCAGTACATGAACAGAACTCAAGACCACATACAACCACATGGAACAAAGCTGTATTTTAGCTGCACATCTTTAAAAGTACACATTCAAAGTGTACGAACTCCCATACTAGGTTAGACCCAAGATTCATCTAGACCTGTCTCCAGCACGGGTTACACTAATGGATGCCTAAGGAAGAATATGCAAGCAGGTTAAAGATACTCGCAGTGATACTTCTCCAGTACATTCTCATACACTTCAATTCCTATACTAAAATATCTCACAGCTAATTAATCCTTGATGGAATTTTTTCCCCATTAATTTGTTCAACCATATTTTGAATGTGTATAAACTTTTGGTATTATGATATCACGTAGCAAGGATCATCATCATCTCATCACCTGTTTTAAATAACTGTTTTATGGATTAATACTTGATGCTAGTTAATGTTAGCTTTTTACCATGATTTGTACTTAAAAAGTAGGCCATCAGCATACATTGCCTACTTCATAAAATTAGGTGATGCCTGTGGAGGCCGGTGGGCCTGCTGGACAAGGAACAAATCGAGTCCTATGGTGGGTTAAGCCCTAGGTTCCTTTCCAGCTTATGGTGACTGAAAAAGCTTCGCCCAGAATGCTCTGTTCTGTTATGTTAATGTACTCCAGTTCTGTTTCCCTGGTCGGCTCCGTTGGCCGCTACACCCCTTGTTACCTGATACACCCTCAGAGTTTCTCAATTGAACCCTTTTTTTGTGCTGCCCGGACTTGTCTGGGACCTGGCTCAAGTGTGGATGCATTAAAATCTCTCCTGCAGAACCCCATGCGAAGGCCCTTCCTGCTCATTCCTAGTTGGACTGTTCTACCAGCTATCCGGTGTGTGTGTACGTGTGTGTGCAGTGTGCCGGCTGCACCGAGAGGCTTCCTTAGAGGCGCTTTTGGGAACGTCGTGGTGTTTCACCATCCAGGTACACCGCGAAAACTGGCGCATGAACATGGACTTCTTTGGAACTCCCCAAAAGCGTCCCTACCAGCCCGTGCTGTTGGCAGCTCGCATTTGGCACAGCCGCTTCACGGAACGGGAAGATTACAGGATCACTCAGAGCCGGCGAAACAGGTTGCCCAAGAGGAGGTGCGGGGGTGCAGCCAGGCCCCCCAAGCACACTTCGGTGCGAGCCACGAGGTCGCCGCCGCCGCGGGCACCCCCGCGGGACTCCACCGTCTCCAGGCTGTCCAGCGAGCGCTCCTTCAGCAGCGACCAGGAGGACGGCCTTCAGCTCCTGCTCCAGCACCGGCAGCTGCGCCCGCGGCTCCCGGCCCCGGCACCCCGGGGAGCCGCCTCGCCCACCCTCTGCGCCGCTGCTCTGCCTCCCGCAGCAGCACCAGGCTCCGCGCTGGCACGTGGCTCCCCGAGACTTGTCTTTGACCCCAGAGTTTCGTGAGTGAAATGTTGGGTCACTTTTCTGCCTTTTCCTTTTATTCTTTTTCTCTCGGCTTTTAAGAAGAGGGGAGATGGGAGCTAAACTGACGCACTCCCAGCAGGATGTTTATATCCAAGTCAATGCCAATATTGTGCTATTCTCAAACTAAGCCTGTGCCAGCTACAAATAAAAACACAGAACATACTGAGAAACTGTCTGGGGAGATGCATTTACTCTCTGCTCTTTTGTTCACGGGGTATATTATGATTTGCAAAGATGCATTTCCAATGATTTCCTTGACTGAACACTATATTCCTTCTGTCTTTCTCTATTTTCTCTGTATTGTTAGCTTGTTGAAACATCCATAGTTCTTTTTCCATCCCTATTTGGAAAGTGAATTTCAAACTGGAAACTACAGTAATTTAAATGTGTGCTCCCTTTTCTACAGAATTGCTTTACTATTTACATGATTTTGAGATTTTTCTAAGAGTTTTACTAATCAATTTGTCCACTATTGTAAAGTAATTTTACTTTTCACATTAAAAAACCCGTGCACTTTCATTTATAGATGGTTAGAAAAAATAGGATAACTCTATCCTAAGGTTAATAAATGGCATCAAATAAAACCTTCCATGTAGATTTTAAAGAAGATAATTGAGAAGAGGCATTTTATTGGAGTAAGACATTTAAAAGCCCTTTCATGCATTCTCTCCTATGTCTTAATACCTTTCTGCATTGCACTACTGGCCTAAGAGTCAAACAGGTAGAACTCCTGAGAGAAAATAAATAAAATAATGTCTTTGAATTTTTTTTTAATAAACCAATAATGGTCTCACAAAACTTTGTTTCAGGAAGGGGCATATTTCCCTGTGTATAACAGTATTATGTACAAAAAAGTTAATACTTACATGCAGTAAGAGGTACTACTCCCAACCATGCAAAGGCCACAAGTGTATAATGAAACCAGTATCGTATTGCTGTGCCAATACTCGTAACCAGTCCAGCAAAGATGTCTTGGATTGGAAGCCGTGAAGGCATATCTGGGGAATAAACTGTGTAGAAAAGGCACTTATGAAACAGTTTGTCCTTTAAAGCAGCATTTATATAAAAGTCCTGTCAACTACAAACTGTTTGTATCTGACAAAAGGTTACTAGAAGAATAAGCAAATTTTATGTTCTCAAGAGATGACTCCAAACAAAGACAAAATTTCACAAAATACATTTTTTTCATTGTCTGGTGGGTGGAATGGGAAAATTAATAAGCTCCATGCTAGGTTTTGACTTAGGAGAAATTTTTTTAATATCTACATTTATTAACTGTAAACTCCGATTACCTAAAATAAGCTTAAGAAAAAGCAGATTCTAAAATCAGTATCCCTCTCACTCAGCACTACCTCAAAGATTCTTCTGTCTGTTATTTAGAAACCCAGTTCATGGAAAGAGCACAAGGAACAAGAGCAATTAGCAATTTTTGCACACTATCCATTTGTTTGTGCTAGATAATTTAGATTCTACTTGCCATCCAACAGCACAGACTAAAAAAAGCCCAGCAAAATAAAAGCAGCACACAGGGAGGAAAACTGAAGAGAACTGATTAAGCAACCACATGCATTGAAATTTACACACAGCGACTGACTTTCAACAGATATCTGTTTCCTATCATGCAGAATTTCTTCTAAGGATGCTCCTATTACAGAGCACAATGCAAATCTCTTACCCTGTATAGATATTCTCATAATACTAAATTTTCTTGACTTTTTAAATTCAACACCTATGTGTTGCATAAGCCCATCCCTACTCAAAAGTCAAGAAAAACAGTAATGAGGTCTTCTTTTGCACACAAGTAGAAAACATCTAAGAATTTCATTACATGTACTTAGTTTCTACATTGCTGCCATGAGCAATCCTTCAAGACTCTAACAAATACTGCTTTATGCTGTCTACCTGCACCCCCTTCACCTACATTCCCAATCACCTTTTAACTAGCCTCAGAGAAGAAGCCTCTACTGGATTAAGAAATTCTTTTCTCTCCAGGGCTATTTCCCTAAGTTTCTGTATTGTAAAGAGAACTCAAGAGCACAGACTAACAGTAACAACATCCAGAAGCAGTCAAAGAATGGGGAGAAACTGGTGCATTTCAACAATATGTGGATTATATTTGACACAAAGTAACAACTAAACAGTACCCCTTAGAAAAGTAGTAACTGGTTTGAAATTTCAAAGCTTGTTATTTGCCAGGTATCTGGCAAGGAAGGGGAATTCATGAAAGAAAGCACTGAAAGTGTAACACTAGGGAAGTGTAGCTGTGAGAACACAGAGCAGTAAATTGAAAGCAGAACACAAACATATTTTGACGCCTTCTACCAATTTACAATTTTCTTGTTACAGAAACAGATCCAGTACACAATTTGGAACCATAGAAAATGCCAACCGAAGTCCTAATAATGATCTCTCAGCTCACACTGAACAAACATTCTGGAAAATTTCTGCCACAGGAGACAAAAAAACCTCTGTCAACGGTGCAAAAGAATGTCTATTTAGAGTATATCTGTTAAATATTTATGGTACCACTCAGACAACTCAGCAGATACTTTGAGATCTTTCTCGTTTTCAAAAAATATGTTTTGATCAACGTATCAAGTTTGAAACTCAACAAGGACTACTCAGAAAAAATTAACTTGGTATTAATGATTTATTTGTTAGGGACAAGTTGTTAAGTTGGAAGGATTTGAAATTTTTTAAAAAAAATTTGAAATTAAAAAAAAATTAAAAATTAAAAATTCAGTAATTCAGGAATTACTGAACACGCACACAAGGAACTGTAAGAAAGAACGTTCATCCTAACTCCATAAAGCAGAAGTGCTTATAAAAGTTAGCATTTTTTCGTGCTCACTTTTCTACAGGCTTTAGGGTTACAACTGAGCTTTTTCAAATAAAAGCACAATGACTACTCAGAGAAGGCAAGCTATATCCCCCAAACTGTAAGTTTGGTGATTTTTGATGGTTTCAGAAGCTGGGGGTGGGAGGAAAGCTGTTTTTCCTCTCCACTGTCACACCTCAAAACATGTAAAACTTTCTCCACTAGAAGCTATATACCATGATAATAAGGTAAAATCCTTCTATGTCCTGCAACATTCATGTCCATGAACTGCAAGAATTCCCAGCATGACAGGAACCCCTGGTGTGCAAGCACCCTGCAGCACTGAAGCTTGCTGCCAGTGATTTTCATAGCTTTATCCCCCCACTTGTGTCTGTCATCTAGTGCCTTTTTCTGTCCACATTGCACCTCCCTTTATCCCCTCCCCACTATCACTTTGAGGCCTGAGACTTTGACCCCTGTCACCACAGCATACATCCTCTTCACTTGCTTCTGCACACGCATCCTCCTCACCACACCTCCATCCCTTACTTTCTATCCCAATAATCTTTCCTAACTCAGTTTGAGAAACCAAATTCCTGCATTATTTATCACAGTTCCTCCAAATAAAAATCTTCCTACTAGAGACCAACTGAAACAACAGTTGGTCTTTTTTCTATTACAGCATGAAATTCAAACAGACTTTGGCTGAGTTTCTCGTAGGTTTAGCTCAATGTCTTCAATCTGTACAGGTCACGGAAAAACTACTAGAAAGCTTTTTGGATACTTAGGTCACACCTGTGCAGTGCAACTGCCAATTTAGCTGTGAATCCTAAATTTGGGTGGGGTTTCTTTGGTTGATCGTTTTCAGGAGGTGGGGTTTTGTTCTACCCTTCCTTCTCACCTGGAAGCCTAACTTTTCCAGGAACACAATTATTAATTTTACTTCTCCAAAACAGATGGTATGACAAAAATCTGTTCTTACAGTGACACAAATAAGGTAGGAAAAACACAAGGCTACCCTTAGAAGCTGCCATATAGCCTACTTCACAGAATCATCACACTTGCAATCCTATTACCCAGCGATTTTCTGTGTACTACTACATTTGCAAGCAATTTTTTTGCCACCTCAGTCATCGTCATACACTGATCATGAAATAAGACTGTGTAACTCATAACTAAAAACCATGTATTTTATATCTGCTGGGTGAAAGCACTAGTTTGGTAAAACAGGGCTTGTGACTTATTCTTTACGTTGGACTATATGATCTTCAAATGACCCTTCCAACCCAAACCATTCTATGTTTTTATGTTTTACACCCTTCTAACACATGCAGACTTTGCTTCAGACCACTTAGGTAAAAGGAGAAAAACTACACTCCTTCTCAGGCAAGGACAGCTCTCACAAATATATGAAATAACATTCATATAAATCTCAACTGTGTGTATACTCCGTACACTGGACCTGGCAGAAGACACGTTGAATTCCGTGCCAGCATGTAGTACTTTGTTCCAGAAGTTTATTTTTCCAAATTAAACTTTCTAGAAATGCTGAAGCTATGGACTATTGTGTTAAAAGTTTGTCAAAATGAACAGGTAAAGAAATCAGTTTAATATATCCTTCAATAAAATCCAAATTACATGATAATGAACACCCTACCCATATGGTTTCCTTTAGTTTTACAATCTTTGTTTTAACTAAGCTTGTGACATTGTATGTACCACATACCAGCAATGAAGCTGTGTAGGAAGTGGAAAAAATAACCCATCCCAATCTCCAGCCAAAGATCAGCCTAGCCTGCTTCCACATTTGTGTTTTTTACAGTATTTATGTTAGTGTTACCTCCTACAGAATGGAGTAGCTTTGACAACTGTATTTTCTTGGGAAACACAGCCTCACCTTTCATGTGTCAGCGCTTATGAATGTTTAGTGTAGCATTAATAGAAGCACAATCCTTGCACACGACATAAAAAAGCACATGTGTGGGGAGGAAAAGAATACGGAGTACTTACTCTTTAAAAACTCAGGAAGAAAACTCACAAGTTAAAAATGAACAAGCACCTTGACAATTAAAAAATGTCAAAAGCTACTTTTTTAAATAGTTATATTAATTCCTAACTTGAAGAACGGCAGAAAAGGAATTAACTTCAAAACATAAAAATTCAGCTTTAAAGAGTGCATTTGAAATCGAGCCATTTACCTACATTACTAAACACATCTAGAGAATGATGTTATTATTGAAAAAAAATGTGTTCCTTTGTACTCCTGCCAAAATGAATGTTGAATCTTCTCCTTTTTCCTTCCTTCCAAACAGTAACTAAACTAGCAGTGCAGCTGCTAAAAAAAAAAAATCACAAAACGTTACAGAACTTTGGGAAGATATGCACTAGAAATAGTTTATGAATACTCCATACACAAGAAGTCACACTAGCAAGAGAGCATTTTGGACAGAATGACAGCAACAGCCTTAGCAAGCAATCCAAGCTAATTGAGAGAGGAGTTGCTGGTATTACTGCACTGTTATCTACTACACTATTAGTGCTTGTCTGCTGAAGCACAGATATTAATTACATGCATGTGTTTATTTGACCACATCCCGTGGCGAATCAACTTATCTGAAAGTGTGTTACACCTGGCAAGGTTACAGGCCAGATCCAACTTTGCTTGGGATGACTGGCATTTACCTCAGTCCCTTTTTTATTCTGCCTTATCATTCTCTCTCAATCACCTGAGACTCCTTCCCAGCTCCCACAAGCAGATCCAGCTTCTACACTGGACAGCCACATTATCGTCCAAAGAAAGAGGGGTAAGAGAAACTAAGGAAACCATAACTGCGTAAGTGTTGGCTGTGAGGGAAACAATGAAACATTACCCAAAGGGTAGGGAGGGCAGGAGGAATCTGTGCAGGGTACCTGATGTGCTACCACTGTGTCAAGCCTGGTAGGAGAAAGCACACTGCAACGTGGAAAGCCAAGAAGAAAACCTTATCAGTTGAGCCTGCTCAGTCGGGGGAGTGACAAGCGTGTGGCAGAGGATAAGCAGACCTTTACTACAGGCTGAATGTGGAGGATACACTCTACTGCATGAGGAAGAAAGTGGTTCCTTATTACCAATTTCAAAGCTCCTATGACAAATGGTTCCTTGCTGAGCCACATTAACTCAACTAAGTTTTCTCCCGTCTGTAACCTGCAGGTTTGTTACAAGCTGTGCTGGCAACAGCACTGTCAGTCAAGGATCAACTTCTGCAGGAACACCTCTGTTGATAAGGGCAGTAACTAAGCTTCCTCTTATCAATAGTAACATGCATATAAAGTACATTAGAATATCTCATTCTCTTTTTGCCTAGATCACAAGGAAAATACTATAAAGTTTTATGGTTGGGTTTTTTTTTCATACAAAACAAGAAAGTCTTCTTTCTTAACAACTAATAAATCACTGAAATGCCATTTTCTGGTTTTGCACACTAAATTCGGTAGAGGACCTAGTCGCAGAATGCAATTTTCAAAGTGGCTAATTAACTTGTAGGGAGATTCAGAACTGGGTATCACTCTTAGTTTGCAAAGGCTTCCACACAGAAGCAATCTAAAGCCTTTATAAAAATGTTTAACAAATAAAACCTGCAAGCAGATGATCTCTAACATTCCTCATACAGGTCACTGTAGTATTTAAGAATAATAACCAGAAAGCACTGATGTGTTCAACATAAAATATGCTATTACCCTCACAAGACAGAATTAATATCACACATTTCACTGCTGGTCTAATGTGTTTCATTGATTGTTGGCAGGAATACATCATACCATGGTTCAACATCTAGAAGGAAGGTGGATGAAGGTATTTTTGGGAGGGAAAATGCATGAACTAAACCACCTTAGCCTCAGTTTTTTCTACCAAAGTACAAAACTAGGAGGAAAAAAAACCCAACACACAAAAAAAGGTGAGAGGGGAGCAGGAATAAATCAGTCAATTTAAAGAGAAAAAGGTAGCATAAAACTAAATTTTACCTGCTCAACAGGCAATAAACTGACAACACTAAATAATAATAGCCTGCCACCAAGCCAAGGGACCTCAGCTATTCCTAGTACAATCAGTTAAAATGTAATTAAGAATCCTCTGGGAACTATATGAAGACACAGTAATTCTTCATCATAAGTTGCCTAACCTATTTAGTTGTATGTAACATAAAAAGCAATTTAATACTGGGTAGTTAGCATATCTTGGCTGAAATGTAAGTGGAATAATCATAATTTCCATTATCTGTCAAGATCACTTGAACTGAAACTGACAGAAGCTGAGTGTTAGAGTTGCAGGTAGACCCTTCAAAGGTAACTGAAAACTGCCTTTCAAATTCAAAGTCTGCTGTGGCTTCACTTTACCATTCAGACTTCCAAATACTCAAATTTATCAATGAAGCTGAAAACATGCCACACACTGTAGTGCTGGCAACAAAAGAATGGGACTAACGCTGTCAGAAAAGGCACAGAGTAATACTTCTTTTATGTCTCACTTAAGATTATCAAAGAACCAAATTATCCATTATTTAAGCAATTCAGAGTCTGCAATAACATGTGTAAAAATTGCAATTCAAACAAGAATACAGAATTTAAACCACAAGTTTGGATCTATCACACTGAATGAAAAAGTAATCATGGATACTAAGTGAAAAAAACTGTGAAAAAAATAGGAGTAGTAAAACGTACTTACTTGGTGTGAAAGCAAATCTGTGCTTACATAATTCACAGTATTCTTTTCTGCTGTGTTTAAGCCACTGAACTAAGCTGCAATAAAAAGTGATCACATTAGCACACACTATACATCTCTCAGCCCTATCCCTCCCTTAAGGAAAACACACCAATTCTCTGCTTTCACACTTAAATCAGGATATTTGTACTGTCAAGCAGGACTTAAATTAGCATGTTTATTAAGTCCATTTAGGCTACCAAGTAAGTTTCAAACAGTAAAAAAAGGTAAACTGACATATGTCACAGTATTGATAAAGTACATTCTTTGAGGACGTTATTGATCAAAGCAGATACCCTGGCATGGACACCCACCAGTGACACCCGTTCTTATAAATACTTCAAGATATGACATACAGATGCACACAGCTAAGATTTAAACTGTTGTATTTGTGAAAGAAGGACTACTAAAATATCATCAAAAGGAATGTGTGCTATAGACCAGAACTACAGTTTTTACTTAAGCACTTCCTGATCAAACACATCTCAAAATGACTAAAAAATACTAGGGTATTTTAATTTTTTTCTGTGAGGTTAGATGTTCTTTCTAGTCACAACTATAAGTGGGCAGAAAAAGCCCCAACATACGGATTTTTCTGCTTAGATTTCATAAAGCTGACATACAATCAGAACTGCAGTCCCAAGGACAATTATCAGTACTTTCTTTCCATATATTATTACTAAATTTTTCCTGAATTGTACTGAATCATCATAAAAAAATATCAAAATCCCTAACACATTTCCACTGAAAATTTCATTTTTTTCACTAGTTAACCTGAAGAGCTGAAATATTTTTAGAAACATGTTAATATATTTTTATTAGGAAAAAAAAAAAGAAACCCACAGACACAGAACTCACCATTCCTGATGAATAAATTTAATACTGCCAGTACACACACACGGATGATAGAGGGGTTTCTCAGGAGTTCCTTCCGACCGACAGACTCTGCATATATCTGCTGGCAAGGACAAAAAGCTTATTACACTACTGCTTAAAGAACTCGAATATACAAGACAAATTACACAATTACAGTCTAGAAACTTTACTGTGTAGCAAAATGAAGCCAGAATAAATTGAAAGAGGATAAAAGACTGATTTCATCTGATCCAAGACAGAGACTGGGAGATCATGAGAAAGAGCAACAAAAACATTATCTGCCTGATCATGTTACATAAACTCAAAACACGTCTTACAAAATTCTAGCATTTCTAGGAAATAGACACGGTAAAACTACAGGAGGATGTGTTTTCTACCTAAAGAGTTATCACTAAAACAACATACAAACTGTTAATTTTCTTGAAAGTGGAGACTTTGAAATACAAAAATTCCATTTGAGTTTGGAAAAAGTTAAACAGAGGCTGAAGAGATTTAATAATGTCCAACAATGACTTAAGTAATTTGCTGCTCTTGAACCTAACACGGATGTTTCCTTGGTGCTCT
Organism: Machaerirhynchus nigripectus; assembly: GCA_013397975.1. Taxonomy (NCBI): domain Eukaryota; kingdom Metazoa; phylum Chordata; class Aves; order Passeriformes; family Dicruridae; genus Machaerirhynchus; species Machaerirhynchus nigripectus. The sequence continues at coordinate 64,387 of VZRQ01008237.1, forward strand.
TGATGAAAGGGAAAAAATCCAGAATAACAAACAGACATAGGTATTTTGCAAGTTTGCTACACAACTCAGACAAAGTCTACTGACTAGCAAGAAAAGACATTTTCTATTTCTTATTTCATAATTTCAGTAATATTTCATTAGGTCCCACACCTTCTTTATTCCCTATTTTTGACATTTTCTTACAACTAAAGGTTGCAAGAGGTTTTGTGGATAAAGTCCCTCTAAAGAACAGGTGTCTATTTTAGAATCATTCAGCTAGCCAGAGCTCTAAACACACAATTAAATAGAAATAGAAATTAGGTCTTTAACGTGTTTATTGACAGATGCATGATATCTTCCCTTGACTCCTCCTTTTAAACCTATTTAAAAAATGAACATTAAAAAAATGCCCATTTTTATAGAATATATGAGTTTGAGATTTTCTCTTTTGTTAATTATTTCTTTATCAACCACTATCCAGCAAACCTGCAAGAGTGTAACACAAGCATATCAGAAACCTTTGTCAGAAAAACATCAACTGAAAGCACTGATGTAAGAATACTGCAAATATGCAATTTCAAGGCTGAATCACCTATCTTTGTTCTTGGCCAGAATCTTCAAAGTTAATGCTTTTCTACAAAACATTCCAAAAGGCACCAAAGACTAAATTTTTTTCTATAAAGAAGTCACATTGTGACCATATCCACAGTTTATACAGTATTACGACAGTTTCTACACATAAAGCAAAAGAATTCAGATGATTCAAAGGAACAAAAACCAAACTATTTTCTATCTATGAAAGTGTTGTTTGACTGAATTCATTCACACAGCACAAAAACCCAGAATTAACAGAAACAGGTATTCCGTATCACATCAGTGATGCTACAAAGAGACATAAAGAGCATTTCCATCACTGCCATATTGAACAGTGATGATTTGCAGTATCGCTGCAAACATCAGGAGTCCCTGGTTCCTCTGCTGATGAGAATGACCAGAACTACCACTTCACTTAACAAATCATTCTTTCATGCCAGAGAGCACTTCCAGATGGCTGCACAGGACAGGTCTCTCCAACTGACAGGCAGGCCCTACCCACTCGATGTGGCATGCCCACCTCCTCCCACATTCTTTCCAACAGAGCTGTTTCACTACAGCAAGTTGACAACTTTGTAGGTTGGATCAGCCTCACAGAGGGTCAGACAAGCACAAGACAGCACATGAAACCACTGCTCTAAGGATACTCTGGCACCAATGAAAGCAAGTTAAAAGAACACTGTTCCCTGAAATATGTCCACTGCTCCCTGACTCTGCTCATTTAATGGCCTGTTGATTCTCACAGCAAACTGTTCAGTTATTCTCAAAACTTTTGGGAAAAAACAATTTGCATTGCTGTAAGCAAATGAATTCTTTACTCAAGAAAAGACTGTCTGTTAGCTTACTAAAGTAAGTTAAACCCAAATTTTACTTTTTCAAAGCTATGAGAATTTCTAGATATTCCTACTTGTTTTATAAATCCAAATAAACATATTATGAGTGTAAATGTTTGGACTCTTAAGCAACTGATAGCTTCAAATCAATAAACTCAGCTGAGGGCCAATGTGTAAAGCTATGCACCTTATGACCTACAGCTATGGTCAAAGAGAATTCCACCATGCAAGAGTCACTATTTTTTTATGTGCACACACACTTTGTATCCTGTTCTTCACGCACGTGTTTTGGAAAAAATCACCTTGAATAATAAGTTCTTTCCTGTTCTCCCTGAGAATGATTCACTGCCTATTAACTCTCCAAATTAATTCAACACTGGAATACCAAAAAGTGAAGATTTCGTTATTTAGCAACAAACTGATTGAACTAGAAAGAACCAGAATGACCTCTCATCAGCACAACCTGGTATCTGGTGCTTTTGGGTGCTGCAGAGAAGCTGCTTTCACATTTGTTCTGAGGTGAAGCAGCTTCCACCTAGGCCTGACCACGACCCCAGACTGCCTCCTTATCTAAGCTCTCACCATGCAGTTCAGTTTTGCAGCTCCACAATACCGTTCAGTCAAGCACAAAACCCATCAGAACCACAATGGCCATCACACTGCTATGAGACAATCACCAGCTCAGAAAGTTCATCTGACACTTTGTAGCAGAAGTTCAAGCACACAATTAATATTGTGTTTCCTCTTCCTCAAGGCACAAACACAATCTTTGGTGCTGCTGCTACTGGTGTTCAGAACTTTCTAACCTTGGGAAGTCTCTTCAGCATTCTGGCAAGCTGCATGAGGTTCTAATAGTAGGATCTGAGGTTTGAAAGTGTAGAAGAAGTTGTAACATTCTAGTGGTATTTACGGAAAGCGAGTATATAGACTGGTTACTGAGCTTTTGAGGGCAACACTGATAAGACCACAATGTAAAATGTAAAGCTGCATATATATGTGCNTGTCAAATGTGGAATTTAACACAAAGGTTTAGTTAAAGAAGACAATGCCTTAAAGATGTAACTAACAACCTCCTCCCCTTTGTCTTCCTGGTCTTCTTTCTTCACCTACTTAAGTCAGGTATGGTCAAAGTCTACCACTGGTAACAGCCTGTAACAAATTATCAACTCTGCTGTTTGAATTAAATCCACCGAGATGGATTTACCAGCTACTGGAGTGGTGGAAAATCAGGAAGTCATTTCTGAGTATCCACTTCACAGCTTGCAAAAAAGCCAGGTTTTCAGGGCAACCAGAGGACAAGCGATCAAAGTTTCACTTTGCTGTTGATTTCATAGGTGTAAGTGACTGTTGGTCTACAGAGTTGGAGCAAGCAATTTTAAATGTTACATTTTAAAAACACTAATATTTTGATAAACCATCAGAGTTCATGGGTATTAAAGATGTCTACAGCACAACCCAAAGAACACTACTACAAAGGTGCTGTATTATTTCATCCAGTGGTTCATGTTTTTCCAGCTTTTTTTTTCTTTTTAGTCCTCTCAAGCTGGAAAATCAAGTCACAATTGATAAAAAACTACATTCAAAATGATGCCAAAGTATCAAAAGCCAAGACACAAAATGCTTTCCTTGGAACTGCCTTGCTACTGCAATATGTATTTGCACCCATTGTCTAAGATGATAAACGAAGCTCAAATACTGCAAGAAACATAGCACTGCAAACATCCTTTATTTAGTTTGGTTTACGTTACAGTATGAAGGGCTGATCTATCAAGGTTTTCCAGTATCTGCTTGAACTACAATGCAGTCCCCCTCCCTCTCTGGAGACATTCAAAACCCACCTGGACATACTCCCGTGTAACCTGCTCTAGGTGACCCTGCCTTGGCAGGGGGGTTGGAGTAGATGATCTCCAGAGGCCCCTTCCAATCCTATCAATTCTGTGATTTTGTGATCATCTAAGCATAACAAAAGTGCTGACAAAACATATCCATGGTTGATCTCAAATAAAGCAATTCCCTTAAAAATGGAAACTACAAGTAAAAAACCCCTCATGACTATGAGATCGTCGACAATTTTTTTAAATTAGGTAAGTGACTATGTATTAGTTTATTGTAAAAGACAGAGAAACATGTCAGCTCCTGCCTATTTCAATTTTTCAAACAGATAGTCCAGCACACAGAACAAAGTTAGCTTTGCGAAAGGAGCAGCTATTACTATTCAGCCAAAAGCGGAAATTTAAGACTCCCTGGGCTACAGGGCCGGCCGGGTCCGACAGGGTCCGGCCGGCCAGGAGGGAGCTCGGGGCAGTGCCCTCGCCGCCTCTCACGCTGCCCCAGCGTGCGCACCCTGCCTGCTGCTTTCCGCCCCGGGATCTCATTTCGTCCCCCGGGCCCCCACTTCCCCAAGCAGAGCCGCAGGCAGCGAAAGGTTCCGGCGGGCCCCGGTGTCCAGGTGCCCCAGTACGGCCCGCCCCAACCCCGCTCCGGGTGTTGCCGGCACCGCCCCCCTTTCCCCC
>VZRQ01008237.1:68615-88705 GCA_013397975.1 Machaerirhynchus nigripectus
AGAGCGCCGCCCGCCCGCCGCGAGCGCCGCCTGCCGGGCACGGGCGCAGGGAGGCCCGGGAGCGGGGCCGGGATGGGTCAGGCTGGGGCAGGGCGGCCGCAGCTGCGGGACGGCCCCGCTCTCAGCTACAGAAGCGGAGTCAATTTGGTTGGAAAAGAACTCCGAGATCATCGAGTCCAACCTATGAACGAACAGCCCCATGTCAACTAGACCATGGCACTACGTGCCACATCCAGCTTTTCCTTAAACACCTCCAGGAACGGTGACTCCACCGCCTCCCTGGGCAGCCCATTCCAATGCCCGATCACCCTTTCTGGGAAGAAATTCCTCACAATGTCCAATCTGAACCTTCCGTGCTTCATCTTGAGACTATGTCCTCTCTCCTATCACTAGTTGTCTGAGAAGATGCCGACCCCCAGCTGGGTACAGCCTCCTTCCACGTTGTTGCACAGAATGATAATGTCCCCCTTGAGCCTCCTTTTCTCCAGCCTAAACGACCCCGACTGCCTCAGCCACTCCTCACAGGACTTGTGTTCCAGGCCCTTCACCAGCTTGGCTGGTTTTCTCTGGACACACTCCAGCACCTCAATGTCCTCCCTGAATTGAGGGGCCCAGAGCTGGACACAATACTCGAGGTGTGGCCCCATCAGTGCCGAGTACAGGGGGACAATCACGTCCCTAGTCATGGGGACCACACTAGTGTTGGCCACACTATTCCTGATCCAAGCCAGGATGCCATTTGGCCTTCTTGGCCACCTGGACACAGGCTGGCTCATGTTCAGCCAGCTGTTGACCAACATCCACAGGTCCTTTTCCGCTGGGCAGCTTTCCAGACGCTCTTCCCCCAGCCTGTAGCGCCGCCTGGGGTTGTTGTGACCCAAATTCAGGTCGCGGCATTTGGTGCTGGAGCTCTGCCAAGGGCCCGGCCCCGCAGCTCGGGCGGGAGGCGGAGCCAGGGAGGCGGGCGGGCGGGTCCGTGCTGAGGGCGGCGGCCCTACCGGGGAAGAGCACGGGAGTCGGACAACATGTAACCAAAAGCGGTTCTAAATTCTACTCCGAACCAGGGCGAAACGCTGCGTTCCTAGGTGAAGTCGGACAGACTTTTGAGAGGGTCGGTGTTCTTGGATCAGGAGTGTGTAAGTCCTGGAAACAGCCGTCCTCCTCCTCAGTGGCAAGCGGTCACCTGTGCTCTTCCTCGAATCTCACCTCGCCTTCCAGAGCCGGGACTTTCTAACAGAACTAATAAACCGTTCAGCAAAGCACAAAAATCTCGCTTAGCTTAATCATTTATGTTTCCATATCTTGCTGCCCTACATAGCAGGGGCAGCGCGCATTAAAACTTTGTACTCTGCCACGTGCACAGAGAGCTGTCGCTCGGGCTGTGCTGAGTCGGCAGGAACATTGTTAAGGAAGAAAACAATTTAATTCTATTCAGGGTAAAGAGGAATTCCATCCTGATGAAATGTATGCGTGCATTGTTTTAGTGTTCCACTGTGGCAGCTATTTTAACCCCTGTAGTTGATCAATGAGTCGTAGCAACTCTCAGCTCCCTTTACTGTATGACCCTTTGTGTCCAGCCAGTCATTAAATCCTTTGCATTAAGCCTTAGGGCTTCGTGTCAGCAGCAGAGTGGATGGTAGTTCAAATCCGGACTTAGAGTGCAGAGGTGGCACATGCCCAATTTGCAATTTTATAGCTCTATTTTCCTAAACCGTAACCACATTAGTTCCTTCAAAATTACCTTCTTCAAGCTGGTGCAGTGTATGATACTGGGCTGTGCAAGCAAAAAAAATTAAGGAAAAAGTGAAGGCTTCATGTGGCTCTCCAAGCTGATTAAATACAGTGAAGTCCTGCAATAAAATACACTTGTGTTAGACTAGCATACTCAGCTCCTCTGTGTCCTTCCACTCAGAAAGGCAAGGTGGAAAAATTCCCACCTATAAATAAAAAAACCCAGACCTGTTTATTTGAAAAATAAGCTCATTTTTGTGTCAGCAAATTATCTTGGCCTATTAAAAAACTTCCAGCATAGTACTGAGGATGTGAGAAATGCTGTAATACTAATTCTGTCAGAGCAAGGAAAAATGAATGGTAAAAAACAGGAGAAAAAGCCAAGAAATGGAGAATTTCAATTTCCAAGTATATTCCTAATTCCTACCCTTTATTTCCCAAACATGTAACCATTATTGGTTACATCATCGTTACTCTGATGTGATAAATATAAATTAAATGTCACATGAAAGTCTCTAAATTATAATTCACATTCAAAGGCCATGGCAAGATTAATGTACATAATTCTCCAATTTCAGTCTCTTGTGGTAGGCTTCTTTAAATTCCATTAAAGCTTTTGAAAGGAGTTGCTGCATGTTGCCAGTGAGTAATTTAATTCCTGTCTGCATCTGTCTACTCAGCCATTTAAGTTACCTAACAAACATTGCACGTGTACCATCTTCTCAGCATTTAGAGAGAATTTATCCCAAAATTTTGTTCGTACCTTGTGTTTCAGTATGGGTCATACGATAGCTTACCAGTAAAAGTGAGTTAGAGGCAGACCAATATAATTTAANCCCCCCCCATATAGTATGTTATTGTAACTTAAATTAAATGAAATATCTCTCAGGCTTCTTGGTGTTTTTGGTGAGCGTGTTATTAATCCCTATCTATTTAGTAATATGTTAGGTGCTTTTTTGCCTAAGAAATACCCATGGCTTAAGTAGCTTTTAATTTTTGGTAGAGAAGGACGTTAGAAGGTTATTGTTAGCTTCTGACTCTCAACAAGGTCAAGAATTAGTGCCAACAGGCACTGAAGAAATAAACTGTAAAAAGAAAATCTCTGTTCCATATAAGTTATTATCTGGATAACAGGGGAAATATGGTAATTTTACAGGTGGAAACTGAAGACAGTAATAGATATAACCCCATAGTAATAGATATAACCCCAAACTACAGAAGGCTATGAGAAAAGGGAAGGCATATTTATAAATGTAGATAGGAAGAGTGGAAAAAAAGACAAGGTTCTTTTGAATATGGTCTTATTTTCATTTTATATCATTTAAATGCTTAGATAAATAATTTTTATTCATAAGTTCTATTAAGAGGATACAAAATAATAATGGTGAAATGGAAACTACCTGGCATTTGTACTATGATATTTCCATTTTCCCTCACATTTTAAAATGGCTTCATATAAATGACTCCCTTCCATTTTCAGAGTTATTTTTAAAGTCCAGAGCATTGAAAAAGCCAAACAGCAAAAACTACTGCTTTCCAGTTTTTCTATAGATAACATTTCAAAACACATTTCTTTTCTTAACCAGTTGTTTGGGGTTTTTTTTCAGTGCTGTCCTAGTTTTTTGCCTCAGCTGTTCACCTGATTCTCACTGCAAATTGGTTGTTAGTTATGAACAGCAAGTTGCAGGAATGTGAAAAACATAAAGGATTACCTTAAGTAAAACCATTTGGATGTCAGCTTCTCTTGACAAACCAAGCAGTATTTGAAGTGAACAGGTATCTGGTTCCTAAATGATGCACCAACACTAGGGAGGCCCAGAGCTTCCAGGGCAAGAGAAAAACTGTCAGAACAGGCTCTTTGGTGTGTAGCATAAAGTATAAGTATGGCCTAACAGAAAACTGGCCTGGCACAATCAGAAAGCACAGAGGTCTGTGGACTACAAAAACACACAGTGAAAGCCACTGCCAGCCTGGATCTTCCCTGTGCACTGCAGGGCCTTTAGAGGACGTGCTTCCTGGCCATTGGCCAGATCTGCCATGACATCTCCTGAACCATCCCTAACCAGCAGGTAGCTGCTGTGGCCATGGGCTCCTGAAATTTAGATGGAGAGAAGTACTCTCAGATGTGCTGTGAATGCAATGACGTTTGCTGCTGCACCAGGAGATTGGCCCAGGCTGCTGCACTGGTGCTAAATACTGACTCTGATGCCCCAGTATATGAAGTACTGAACAGTGCATTTCCCTTCAGCTGGTGCTTGCCTCTTACTAAACCTGGGCTATGATTAGTAGCTACTGGAAGAGTCAAACTTCCTGAATGAATATGTGACTTGTGGTTCATGTTTTGTGCTATGAAAGGTGCAGCAGTACTGCACCAAACACAAACTAAGGGATGGGCATAATGGCTGAGCATCATCAGACACAGATATGACATAGGCTCCAGACCTGCTTCTTTTAGAAACTCTTTCTGAGGACATGCTTGGCTATGCACTGGAGTTTGTTCTATGGATTATTAATATTTCAGCCAAGAAAGAAATTATGCCTGCTAGCATTTTAAGTGAGAGATGAGGTAAAAAACCTAGCCTAAAAGATACTACTGTTTAATGAGTCTGACTGAAAAGACAATCAAGGCTGTTTATATGTCTAGATTTCAAGAACCTAGGTAATACTTGGATAATTAACACAAACCATTTCCATGGAGTAAAGACGTATTTGCAGGACTTCACGGCTCTTTTCAAGATCTGCAGGATGTGATTCACCAAATTATATTTCTTAAACACAGCAGGGATTTTTTCACACGTGGATTGCAGTGGATTTTCTATTTAAAACATAGGCCCTATCAGCTTGGTTGGGATCCTGCTGTCATGCTGAGAATAGAGCCAATGGCTTTTATTAGTCTGCTTGGGATTCAGAGCTCTGTGGCTGTGGTTACTTGGTGGAGGACTCCTGCATTCAAAAAAACTGGAACAAACAAACAAACAAAAAGGCTGTATTGGTCTTTCAGAATATGCCATTCCTAATAAGTGTAATATCATTTGAAGTATACAGTTCTTTACCTGAAACACTTTCATCATGTCCAAGTGAACCTTTTAGATAGTTAGATATTTCTGTCATTAGAATAGAAGGATTTTTTATTCCTACTTCTAGAACTTTGATCTCCTTGGTAATAGAGGGTGTGGTGTGAAACATTACCATCATCAAGTGACTGCTTGTAAGTGCTTCTGAGGACATGTTGGTTCTCGTGTCTTTAAAATTCTGTGAAAATATCCCTGCAGATGACAGCAGTTAGGGATTATCCTCAGTATTTAGCAGAAACAATCTTATTTTGCCAGAAACTTTTATCTTGACCTTCCAGATGTTATTAAAGGTTATGACTGCCAACCAAATTAAACTGAACTCCTCAGGGCAAGATTCAGTTCTACTTCATTTAAAACCATGAGTATTGCCAAAAAGAAAATGTATCTGTTAGGGAGAATGATCCACATAGTCACTGTAGTTATGTTTTGTAACAACACCTACATTATTGCCTGTGCTTCGGTGCTGACTAGGAAAGAAGTACAGAAGGGCTTGGATTTGTAATAACTTGTCATTACTTTTTCTCAAATGTTTGCAGCAACAGGAAAAAGTGTGTCCAGGGGAAAGCAAGCCATGGTCTAAAGGTCAGAGTTATTACAGGCTGATCAGACTCAGTGACCTGTGTTTTGTGAGGTTGTCTGTTTTTTGTAGTAACTTTCATATAACTGTAGCTTGAACACTGAGAATGTGCATCACGGGGCATAACCCCCAGCTTTTGCTCCTTTCCCTATGGCAAGAATGTATTTGCTGCGTGTACTGCCTTCAATGCAGGGTCAAAGGATGCAGTGAAGAAACCACTTAATGCTTTTGATGTCTAAGAAAAATGCTTGGCTCAGTGAAGTAGATTTTCAGTTGGGTGGCTGACATGGAATGTCAAACGTTTATTACTCAAAAGGTACATTCTCTTCACTCTCCTTCATGTATCAATTAAACTTTTTTTTATACTAATTTTTTAACAGTCATGTAAGGTGGGCCTCTGCTAGGGCCTCACCCTGGTTAGAGGTGCTAAAGAAAGGGTAATCTCACAAAGCAACACACAGAGAAATGGAAGTCCATGCTGTTTTATTCTGATGGCCTTGTCCTCAGAGGCTCTGAAGACTATTTAAGCACCTGCATTCAGCATCACCATTCAGCTTCCGAGAACAACGTTGTTCGGAATCTGTAATTTTCAGTGGAGAACACCTGGGAAAGTTCCTACTTTAAAAGTCAGTGTCGAGTTGATCACTGTTTAAGATGGAACAGTCTTCTGAGACCCTGTCTTTTCTGATTCATTATCACCTGAGCCCTGAAAGTAGAACTGCTGTCAAAAATTTGGACCAAAATTTCCTGTCAGGTCTTATATATTTAGGGTGACAAATTGGGTTTTCCTCTTTCGTTTTCACCTGGATCTCCAAGTTTTGTTCCACTCCTTTTTCCTCTTCTTTTACTGATCTTCTACAGGAAGGAAATCAGGAGCCTTCAAATTATTTACAGATTCTTGAGGGGATTATTTATCTCTGCTTTCCTTACATACTCCTGGTCCTGTTGGGCCAAGTTCCTGATCCTGCTTCTATGGAAAGGCAGGGAAGGATTTTATACAGTAAAGGGCAGGGAGTTCTCTGGGAGGCCTCAACCTCACACTAGCTTCAACGAGAGCAAAGGCTCATGGACAACTCTCTTTCTCCCTCAAACTCACTCCCAGTGAGGGTAAACTGAAGTTGGGCAAATAGAGTTTCTCTGCTGGACAGGGGTCCTACCATGCAGGAGTGCAGGAAGAACAGCCAGGAGCTAGAGAGATACATGGTGGAAAGGATCATGGGGAATAGCATTGCCAAGATGAGGAGGGGAAGATGGGAGGAGTGTGAGTGGGGCTAAGACAAAGACTAGAAGAATTTGTCCAAAGAAGTTGTGGATGCTCCATCCCTGCAAGTGTTGTTCAAGGCCAGGCTGGATGGGGCTCTGAGCAAACTGGTCTAGTGAAAGGTGTCCCTGCCCATGGCGGGAGTGGGGGAAGGTGGGGTTTGGAACTAGATGATCTTTAAAGTTCCTTCTAACTCAAACCATTCCATAATTCTATATAGTAAAAAAATGGTAATAGGGAGAGATCCTTGGACACAGGGAAAAGGGAAGTGTCACAACTATCTTCTTCGAGGCAAAACAAGAGAATTCAGGGAACTACAGGTCAGTCAGCCTCATCCCAACCGACAGCAAGAGTATGCAATGCGCATTGAAAGAATCTCATGGCATTAGAGAACTGGACACCAAGAGCAGGAGCATGGACCAATCCAGAGAGGTGACAGAGCTGCAAGGGTGCCACCAGAGGGCACCTCTACTCCAGGCCCAAGAGGCGGTTTGGCCACCCTGGGTAGAAGGTGGCAGAGGAGATGGAGCATCTCTGGGGCCTGCAGTGGCCAGTCAGGCAGGGACCATGGTGGCTTGCACCCAGCTGGGGCCACCTGCCAGTTTAATGGGACATGAAACAAGCAGCTGCTGATTTTGGAAAACTTACTGCCTTGAATGCTGCCTGCTGATTAAGGAAGAATTTTATTTGAGGGGCCCCAGGGCATTTCCAGGTGTCTGAAGCCTTCAACATCTGAAGCAGCATCCTGCAAAGCTGCCCTGCAACTTGCTACTAGCACTGTGGCAGCTGAATGACTGAGTCACAGAGGGCTGCCAATCTGCTGTCTTGTCTCAAGTTTCCATATCTTCCTGTATCTTCATTAGTGATCTGGAATAGTCCCCAGATCACATCCCATGACTGCCAGAGTCCCTTGAGCTGGGTCAGTCATTGCCTGTGCTCAGCTGAGGCTGGAGGTGGTTCAGGAGAAAGATGTGGGGACTTAGGGCTTCCCCTGGGAGCATAGGGGTGATGTGACAGTGGCTGATGATCTCTGCCTCCACTCAGCTGCAGAAAGTGCTGCACTTCCCAAGCCCCAGTAGTGACCAGTGCCTTGTCCCTCTGTTGAGGGAGATGTGGAGAAAAACAAGTCAGAAATTTCTAACCTGGCCTCATTGATGAGGACCCAGGTAGGGGTAACTGTCACCCCAATGACATTCAGTGAATTTTTGGTCTAAATCTGGGAAATTCTATGCAAAATGCTAACTGCTAAAATGTCCTGTCTGCGGTATCAAGCAGTCTGAAGCCAAGAGGAAAGAGATATGCTTTAGCTCTCCACCAGGAAGGGGACAGGGAGCAGGGAGCAGTACAGGAGTGCTTCAGCACTGACACACCAAATGGTCTCATGCAAGGAGCCTGTTGTGTGAGCCTGGACACAAAGGATGGGAGCTAGTCTGGCAGCACATCAGCCCAGCCCTACGGGGCAGCGTGCCTCTGTGAATCGATGTGTTCTCACCAGCAGCCTGCACCTTGCAGTAACAGGAGGAAGTTCAAGAGGCCGAGAGAGGTGACCCAGAGCTCTCCAGCTCATCTGAGCAATGAGGATTTGTGAATGTAGGTGAACTGGAAATCTGTACATCAAGAAGAGCTTGTGCTTGATTTTTTACTACAGATTTTCTCACTGCAGTCCAAAACTTGGGGCTGACAGTGTAAACTTTCATTATGTTAAATACTCTGATTTAGATATGTTAACACATCTTTAATGATTATAACTGAAATATTCTTAGACCTGCAGCATACTTGCTTGTATGGTATTGGCTTGTAGCTTTTGGATGTAGAATAATTTCCAGAGCAGCTATCACAGCCAAGAAAAGGTTTGAATTTAGAGTTTCTCTTAAAGACCTATGAGAAGAAAGACATTAAAGACCTCTTTCTGGTTTTGAGAACTCATATTTATAACATGCAGAGCAACTAATGTCCTATGCTTTAGTATTTAGTATATATAGTAAATATATATAATCACGGGTATTTAATAAGATTTTTGCCTACTCATTTTAATTTATTTAATATGACCATATTTTAATAAAAGTTGAAAGCTGAAAGTAATAAATTCTCACTCACCTGGATCCATTGCACTTAGAAATTTGCCACATACATTCAGTGCTGTGCTCACAAACAAATCAAAGTTCCCCCTGGAATCCAAGGAATAAAGTGACTTGGGCCTTGGACAAGTGTTGTGCATTGTAGGACTGGGACCTGTACTGGCTTTGCTCTTCTGAACTTGGCTTGAACATGGCTTCTTCTTCAGCATCCCAGTCATGTTTGTGTTTTTTAAAATCTAGAGGTAACAAACTGGAAAACTCCCTATATTGCTTGTTTTCATAATAAAAATCAGAAAAATATATTTTCTTCTTTGTAATATTTGCATTTAAGATGAACAGAGAGCCATTTAATGGAGAGCCATTTAGTACACAAGAAAAGAAAGTTACAAGTGTGATAGGAGATTATAGTTGTTGATTTTCAGCTGTTGTTGGGAGATCACTGAAAGAAGTGTTCCTCGAAAAGGTACCATACCTAATGTAAAGAGTAGGACGAACTCCTGACGACCTTTGAAAGAAGTTTGCAGATTCTCTGGGAGGTTTCCAGGAGTAATCAACACAACTGTCAGTAGTTCAGCTGCCTGAAAGATGAACATAAACAGAGCAAAAATTACTTTGAGGTGTACCCAGGTGAAAGGTGCTAGATATAGATTTCATTTAGGGAGGCCATTTGTTTCCCAAACTTCACAAGACTTTTTTTATCCCATCAAAGCAGGAAATAAAAGTAGGCCTCTTAACAAACCTTTACTATAACAGCATCTTGCACGGTAACCGAAGAGCCCTAATTACCACAGCAAGAAGGAGCCTGTTGTTTAGTTTCTGATTTTCTGTTTACATAATTCACAAGTTCACTGAGGAGTGTGTAGTTTCATTGCTGTTCTTCTGAGTCAGGCCATGCTTACTGTTTGCTCTCAATTCACGTATGTAATTGTCCTTGGAAATTCATTTAGCTCTCAGAGGTTTGAGTTTGAAAAAATTGGCATTTATGTCTTTTCTCACAGGAAAGAACTTACCATGATTGTTGAATAATATACAGCAATGGTTGTGCTCAGCTAAATCATGGGGTTTAACTCTTGAGAAATTGAAATTACCTAGATGTGATTATTTTAGGATAAATATGTATCATCAGAAAAATCCACATGATCAAAATTCAGTTTTGGTGACACTTTTGAAGAAATTTCAGGGGAAGAAATCTGCAGCAGGCAGTAATTTCTGCTTAAAACCAGAGAGGGAGTGTTGGAATAGCTAATAGTACACTGGTATCTGACTAAAACGAGAGGAATCAGATTTCTGGTTCTGGCTCACATAAAAACAGAAGTGGCTGTACCAAGGCAGAATCTTCCAGAGAAGACAGAGGCTGAGAAGTGGCCATGTGGGTATGGCAGTTTCTGCACTAATGAGCATGGTGGAGCAGTAGCTTGAGCATGGATCTCTGATCCAGCATATTTATGTTAAATCTTCAGGTCTACACTGAGGGCATATGTCTTAGGTAGAAAGTCCTGGGTCCTTCTTGCGGAACCAGTCTGCCCAAGACTTCCTCCCACAACTTTACTCCTGCCTGCTTTATATCTGAGTTTTACCTTTTGTATGGACATTCAGAGAAATGCTTCCAATTAATGCCAGTCTACTACTCAGGAGAAAGAGTATGTGATGGTAGAGACACACTACGAATTCCTTCTGCAGATAAAATGACTAATTTCCCTTTTTTCCTTACCTCTCTATCCAGATAACAAGCCAGAAGGTGATCCACACCCTGGAGAACTTGTTTATTTTTTGTATCTGGACTTATGAAAAGGTTTGCACATAAGGAAAAGAAACTCCCTAGGGTCTAGCTTGGTAGAAGCAAGTGGTGATTTCACTTAAAAAAAGGGATCTCAGCTCCCAAGGCAAACCTGTAAACAAGCCAGGAGCTCTGGGGAAGTTAATAACTTGTGTGCAGCCTGTTGGTCTCTTTGAAGAGGCAGGTGACTGGGGATTTGATTTCAGCTTGAGGCTTCAGGTTTGGATTGGTTTTTCCCCCTGAACCAGGAGAACAGGCTGCGGTGAATACCTGAGCTTGTCCTGAGGTCTAAGCTGCAGCTCAAGACAGGTCTTTGGATGGGATCTGCCTTATGGTACCTGCCATGTCAAGTAAAGGCAGGCTATCATCTCTGCAGCTTCCAGGGAACAAAGGGAAAATCAAAGCACCTTAGAGATGAACCTTGTGAAGGATTGAATAAGGTGGGCCTAAACTTTTTGTCTCATGGCCTATAACATCTCAGCTGTCTGAGATCTCGTTGTGGGTCTATCAGGAAACTGAGATCCGTTTCAGACCAGACGGAAGCATCGTGCTGGAAATTGTGATTTCTGGAAGTGCTAATATCAGCCTGTTAGAGCAAATCTGATCAGGCCTTAAAGTTTCTTGCTTAAGCTCATGGTTTTTACTTGCTGAAGCATCCAGTTTGAAACTCACTAGCTCACAATGAAGCTGTGGAAGAGCAAGCCTGGAAATTCACTCTTGGCACAGTACTCCGGCACACACAGCGCTAGCAAAAGTTTGAACTGTCTGGGTGGGCAGGGGAAGAGAACCTCTTCCACACCATGATGTTTGGTGCCACGTGCATCTGAATCAGGTAGGGCGGGCAGTGACTGCACTCTGGTTGGCCTACCTGGCCCAAGTGTTCCCTTCCACATGGGATGCACATTGCCTGTGTGCCTTCCTGTGCCTTCATGGGCAGTGCAGGGCAGGATTCACACAGGGGACTGGCCCCCTTCCTGCCTGGACCCCTTTTGTCTTCTGAGATGTTCCATTATGTGTCTAGACCAGCTCAGGGAGTCTTAGTAACTAATTTTGTTCAACTGGAACAGACTTAGAATAGTTCTAGCACAGGATTACACCAAAATGTAATTTTTTTTTCTGCAAGGGCAAAGTTCATTATCTCATTTTAGAAAAAAGGGTGAGACAGGTGCTCTCTGCAAACATATTTAATAAAGCCCCTTGATTGCTCTGAATTATGTATGGTAATTATCTTGTTATATAATTAGAAGCTCTTATATATACTTTCCTTAAACTCATTGCTTTGATGTTGTGCTTGGGCGTCTGTATTACTTTGTGGGATACAGTCCAAGGCTGTCTGGATACATTCCAAGATTACTAATGCATAGACATATTTGCAAAACAGGGCTTTTAAAGTTGAGCAAACATGGGTAAAAGTTTTTTCCTAGCACTCTGTTTAAAGTCTTGGAATTTAAAACAACTGACTAGTATAGTAATATTTGCCAGATTTGTTCAATAATCAGTGATAGTAGCAAAAATTTTCCTTTTCTCCAGTTAGGAAAAAAACCCCTGAAGCTTCATCTGGAAGATGTATAACCCATGGGGGATCATATGTGGGTAGACATTTTGGGGTCCTCTTGGCTTTAAAAAGGATGTCTTGGAAAATCTCAGCCAAAAGAAACTGTTCAAGTGCATGCTGGGAGTTTACAGAGGAGAAGCCAAATTTCTACACATGAAAGTTACCTCTTCCAAAAAGTAAGATAAATTCAATGAGCACAAGGTGCAGCTTTTTGTCCAGGACAGCTTATTTGTACTGAAGACTGAAATAGTATTTACAGCTCAGTGCAAATATGGCCTCAATTACAAGGAAATAAAATCACTCCCTTCCAGCTGATCAATCCCAGAAAGTTTCTGAAATATAAAATGAGCATTAGGTGAGTTTTGTACGAGACAACACATACCAAATAAAGAAACAGGAGAAAAAAAAGGGGGGAAAAAAAGGACCCATGTCCAGGAATAAAACTGACCAAATATTTGTCTTTTTAAATCAATATTTTTTGGGGAAAATTCTGCATACAAAATTCAGTTTCAATGACTAAACATATAGAGTGAATTAATCATTGAAAGTAATACTCTGAGTGGTGGATAACCAGAGGAAAAAAGTGGTTTTTAGTAATTACTGAATTTTTAATTTTTTTAGTTTTAGAGAAGAAGACAAAATATTTGGTAAGAAAAAGACAATAGACATAGTCTTAAATCATGCGCAAAATAGATGTTTGTTTTTTAGAGAAGGAAATCAGCCCTTAGTCCATGCAATTATCCATGTACTCCTAATTGTATTGTCTTGCTCATGCCTGCATTTAAAGTGTTCAGTGAAAAACTGATGTCGCCTTTGATCTGTTTTTGAGCCATTGCTCCAAAATGAAGTATTTTCCCTATATACTGCTAGTAATATTCATTAGTATTTAGAATCATTTGCCTATACTGAAATTTCATTAAAAGTGTTTCTTAATAAAATGAAGAGCTACTGAATAACCTAGAAACACCTGGACAGCGGTAAGGAATTTTAATCCCCCTCTTTGCATGTCACCCACAACATTAGAATAGTTTTCCTGTTATTGCGTGGCATAATTGAAGTTATGCTCCACCTTTTTTCTATAAAGTTCACAAAGCACAGTCTCTGAAATTCCACAAGCTCTTTCAGGAAAAATAGGAAATTTGAAAATAAACATTCACAATTTATTTTTAAGTGAAAATTAATCCAAGCCAGGCATGAGAAACCCAGAACCTGCTGGGTCAACCAGTCCTACATTGCAAACAAGGAAACTAGCAACATACCTATGGAAAACTATAATTTGCAGATCATCCCTCTACCCCTGTGGTCAAAGTAATAATTTTGATTTTAGGTAGATAAGTACTTGTATGCTCTGAGATCTGACCCAAGCCTACCCCAGAAAAATCCTGGGACACTAAAAGGGATAACCAGAAACCAATTGAAACCAGTGGCTTCAAATAACTTACATAAATGGAACAGAGTGGAACAGGAGGAAGAGGGGGTGGATGCAATGGGGACATGGCCAAAGGGAGAGAAGATGACAGATTGAGTGTATTATTTTTTAGCAGCAAATAAAATCACAAGGGAGTGGAAGCATGGTGAGAGATGCGAAGATTTATAGTGAAGAAGCAGCAACCACCCTGGTCCTGGTGCCCTGTGAGGAGCAGCGGGCGCTCTGATCACTGCAGGGAACATGGTCATGCCTGCCAATGATGCACCAGATGAAGCAGATAAGGTCACTCACTCCCACAGAGGACAGACTTCGGAGCCTTTCTTCTTAGACACATGGGAAAGCATGGGAATGAGTGAGGGATATGGCTCACGACTAACCAAATCAGAGAGTTCCTTGGAGAATTTTTGTAATGTTCCAGGCAAAGGCAGCTGCCAACTCCAGAGTACCACGCTAGGTAAATGGTAAAGAACAAAATTGTAAGTGTAAGACTAGTTTTCACTGATGTCATATAAAGTACCTGTACATGTAAACCTTCTGCCAAGCCTTGATTTGCAATAAGACCTGACCTGATTTCCAAGCATCTTTATTCAAACACTGACTGGACACCCAAGCCAGAAACCTGTAGTATTAAAACAGATTTGTTAAAACATATTGCTCCCCTCCCAAGTGATGACTCAGTAGATAACTTTAGGTATGCAGCATTTTACTGGATGGAGGGAAAGGAACTGGGATAACATACAGAAAAAAAAGCACCAAAACCAAGCTCCAAATTACAAGCTCACTAGTAAGGCTGTCTTTTCAGTGAAGCTCGATTAGAGGGAATAGCTATGCTCCCCTCTTGAAGAGACCCAAATCCCAAAGGATTCCTCTTGCTATGAAGGTAGATATTGGGTACAGAGTCCCATTGGCATTAGAGCTGGCTCCACAGAGCTGGATTTTGACCCCATCCCACCGTGCCTCTGCTGTGGTCCTTCCTGAGCGCCTCCCTACCGGTTCCTCACAAGGTACCTCAGCAGTGGTAACCCCTTAACAAGGCTACTGTTGCTGGCTGGCACCTCGTAAGAGGAGAAGGGAGCCCTGCTGTCCCCCTTGCCTCATCTGCAGCTTCTAGGCTGCAATCCTATCACTCAACAGAGATGCTTTGAACAGGTTTTTTCACAACATAAATATGACATTTCTAATGATTTCAACTTTCTGATGAGTCTGTTGTTACCAGTAGCACTCCAAATACTGTATGAGGCGACTGTAAATCGGGCATGTCTAAGCTTGCTCATTGGTTTCTCCATCTGAGTGTTTCCTTTCTGCATTAGATGCCACCAGAGTACCTGTCTTTCTGGGTTTTTAGATATCAGTAGTCATCTGGGAGAGAATACCTTTCTATTTTGCCTCAGGGCAGCAGGCTTGCCTGTCCTAGGATCTCGTTTCTTATAATGACATACAGCTAAAATTGCAGCCAACAGCTGTGATGATTAACTTTTGGGCTTTATTCTATGCCCATTTCTATAAAACCAGGAGGAGCAGTCAGAGAAGTATTGGTGCAAGCCTTCAGGAAAAAAAGAAATCAAGCCAAACCAAAACAAGCTGTGTGTCTCAGGTGAAGGAGAAATTCCACCACGGTGTGTTTGAACAAGTAAATCTGCTGTGCTCATTCCAGCTCTTAACTTACTCTTCCTTTTTTTTTTTTTTTTTAACCCTAAAAATAGAGATGTTCACAGCAGGCATAAAAATTTAAATGTGTAAGTTCCTTGAGACTGTAGGAAGTTTATGGGTGCAATGATCTCCATAATCCCGAGTCCATTACGGGGTGTTTGTATCTTACAGGGAAAAAGACAGTCTCGTCAATTTGGGAGATGTGAATGACAGAGAGTTTGCAGGTCAACCACAAACACAGTGTGCAGGCAAAGGCTTGCATTAGAGCAGAGTGAGTCCTTCGCTCTCCTTTCACCCTAACCACCCCCAAGGCTGAGCACCAAGACAGGGTTTACAGTCGTGAGACGCATGTGGGATCAGATATACACTTCTGCTGGCCCGGTCTGTTCCAGGGGACTGCAGCTTGGATGAAGCCAAGTTTGGGGGCGGGGGGAAAGGTAGGAAGACAATACTTCAGTCTCGTGGACCTAAGTACAAGATACCCACCCGGGTGAGGTTACACAAGGTCAAGCAAGATGCCACTAATATCAAAGTACAAACCGGATCTTTTCAGTCAAGTCTCCCCACTCCATCCCTTGCAACACAAGCAATCTTTTCAATGGTTTCTTGTACAATCATGATGTGCAAATCTCATGACAGTATGACAGGACAAACACCCTCTTTCTGGTCATGACAAACCTTAATTTTGAGTTGTGTGCAGCTCCCACAGCGCAGAGAGGTAGGACTCATTGTGTCTGGGTTATTATGCACTCAGCACAGGAATCTTACTGCACTAGTTGGGTCATCTAGGGGACTAGCTATTTTCATTCAAAAAAAGACACCCATGGAGTGTGAATCATACTCTAAATATTGATGACACTGTGGGAGAGTAGACACCTTGCTGACATGTAGACATCATCATTGTAAATGTCTGAAGTTTGGTGAACTGTATCCATCCATCCCCTGTTTAACATAGTCCTCAGATTGTTGTCCCTACCACACAGAGTACTGCTGAGAATCTACTGGGTGACTGGGGAACTTGTTTGTCATATATACTAAGAATAAAAATTTCTTTATTGATCTTTGTCTTGAAATTACATTATAATTTTCTTTGAGCTCTTTTGTCTCTCTCATTTGCACGCCCTCCCTCCCCACAAAATGCATACACACTCAAACCGTGTGTACGCACAGAGAAAATGAGTGTATGTTGGCCTGAGGGCTAAGTTAATGTTCCTTGCGTACAGTGCCATTGTGGAAATAGGAATGGAAAATTTCAGTGAGCCACCACAGACTCAAGTCTTTCTCGCTTGTTGAATGCAAGTCTAATCACAAATAACCTGGAACACTTTTCGACTTGTTGAGAATACTTATGGGTGTGGTTGTATGTTTAATGTGTGTGCTAGGGAGACTCAGTAAGTTTTTTAAGCTGCAAGTTTGCCAGGACAGATTCGTCTTAATTTGCCTCAAATTTCATTAACTACATTTATTATAGTCAATAAGCTACACGAATATTCTTCAAGAAAATGCATCAGCAAACACACCACTGATGCTAAATGTCTGTGTAAATACTGATGTCTAAAGCCTCTGCAGTGTCTTAAATGGCAGCATCACACACATCATAGTGTAGTACAGTGTTTGGGTGCATCTTTCTTTCTAAACTCCTTAGATAATAAATAAATAAAAGGTGGAGTAAAGGCAACTGATGTGGAGCCCGCTGAAGACTGCCTCTCTGCATGATCTGTCCCCACCCCTTCCGTTTGGGATGACTCTTGAGCGAAGCCTCTCCCCCTCATTTCCCAATCCCAAAATCT
This sequence comes from Machaerirhynchus nigripectus, assembly GCA_013397975.1. Taxonomy (NCBI): domain Eukaryota; kingdom Metazoa; phylum Chordata; class Aves; order Passeriformes; family Dicruridae; genus Machaerirhynchus; species Machaerirhynchus nigripectus. Next base: position 85,538 of record VZRQ01008237.1, read on the forward strand.
GCAGAAGAGTTGAAGAGCACCTGAAAGCTGGATGGGCAGCACCAGGAGCAAAACTGTCAGCAAGAACTGGTTTTCTTCTTTTTCTGTTTAGAGCAATATAGCTGGTGTCTCACTGAGCAGAAGAAGTGAGCTGGGCTGAAACAGGATCCTGCACTCCAGGTATGTGATAGCAGACTGGTCCATTCAGACTGAGTTGACAGCTGAAAAGATAACTACTTTTACCTGTGCTGAAAGGGAAAATCTGAAATTGCTAAGCAAGTAGATATAGCTCTTTGAAAAGAAATGAAACAATCAGCAAAAACTACTCCTTTAAAGAGAGACTATTATTTTGGTTTCAGTAAAAAAATTGCACAAAGGCAAGTATCAAGGGGCAGATAAGGTGAAGATAAAAGCTGTCAACTTTGGGAAAGACTGAATTTCATTTTGAGTCTTTGCTACAAGCTGTGGCACAGCAATAGTTCTGAGGACACTGATGATTAATGTTCATCAAGTAGCAAGTTCACATTAAAGGACCATAATAATTTTTTTGCCTTTATGGTAATGATTTTCCATTCTTTTCCTTGTTTGGTCCATTGAGCTCTTAGCATTGAAATGAAATGCTGCTGTAGCTTAAAATGTTATCACTCGACCCGGGAAAAGGGCAGAGATGTCACATCTTGGCATCAGTAGTCCAAGGTCCTGCCAAACAGCACAGCACTTTGAGATCACGTGCTCATACTCACTTTCTGAGAAGTGGAGATTGTCCTTAGCAGGATCTTTGCCTCGGTTTAACCTGATTGTTTTTAAAAAGAGTTTTAACCTCACTTTCCAAGTAGAGATCTGTTTTTTCCTGATGAAAACTAAGACTCAGCAGAACATAACTATGTGATTTATTGCTCCTAGAAATGCAGTAGTTCAGATCTGTCCTCCACCTTTGGTGGAGCCCACATTGGCGTTGTATAAATAACTCTCATCAGTTTTTAGGTTACTTGCATGAAAGCTGAATGATATCAAGACACCCAAGGAAGAGCAGGACCACTGGAGAGAAGGAGAAGCTCTAAGAAGCCTTTCTCTTAAGTAGGATGACACAAGATTCATCAATATTTGTAGCTTTCCCCATTAGCAGCAATCACTTTCCCCCTGTTCCCAGCAGGCCCTGGATCTCCTCTGTGCTGGAGCTCAGTGATGAGGAGCAGGGCATAAAGGCAAGATGCTGCCTGCTTGGAACAGTGCCATAGGGAAAGCAGGAAAAGGAAAAGTGTAATGGCTGAAATTGGTGGGAAGAGGGAATGAGGTGAGACTGGAAATATCCTGCCGTGTTGCTTTGCCACACCACATTGCGTGGGACAAAGCAGGCGGGAGCAAATAAAGCTTCTGACTGAACGGGATCCCATCAAACTTCTAAGCAGTTCAGGTGTGGCTGACTATTTACTAACGTTCTCCACTGCCTGGTGCCTGGAAAGGAGCCAGCTGGCCTGGCCTCAGTCAGCACAGGCCAAAGAAATGGTTTCTGGGAAGCAACTGATGGATAGGGAGTAGGCTGGTTCACAATTATTTGCATAGCTTAATGCCTCCTAAACACCACTTCCTTGAAGGGGACACCATAGGTTGTGCCCTTCTGAACAGAAGACTGCAGTGTAGTAAGACTATGGCTGCCACCTCAGAAGGCAGCAGTGTTAGCTATCTTTGGGAGTGCCTGTGGTTTCTCCAGGCAGCCTCCTGTACTTCAACAAGCTCATTCATCTTAGGTTATAAGAAGAGAGGTAGGAAGCACTTTTGTATGAACAGACCTCTCTCAAGCATTTTCAGGCATTTCAAGCATTATGGAGGGCTTAAAGTAGGAGATAATCTCCCATGTGTGTCACCACTTCCACTTTCATACAATGCCAAAACAATGGAGGTCTTAATCTTGAAGATCAGGCTACTTCATGCTTCCTAGCACCAAACCTGATATTCAGATGTTGGGAAAGGTGGGATAACAATTAACACACGTAACCAATTCTCAGTTATCAGCACAGGGGATTACTGATGATGAGACATCATCCATCATATGGCTTTATCTGAATGAGCTTGTTTAGAGCAGTAAAGCCATGTCTGCCCAGTTCCTGTACGTCTAAACCACTATCAGCCAGGGGTTATGGTTGTAATCAAGTGTATTTGCTCAAACTCAGTGCTGGCCCTGCCAGATCTGGTGACAGCAGCTCCAGGGTTGGGAGAGGAAGGAGAAGAACAGTGTCTCTACATTATACATTGGGGAGGTCAATTATCTTGGGTATAAAGCAGTCTAAATGCATATAAAATTTGGATTATCTTGGATATAAAGCAGTCTGAATGCATATAAAATTTGGATTCTTTTATTGAGCCAGAGTGAATCATGCAAACTGGGAAGTGTTGTGCAGGGCATAAGCAAACGGTGAGTCTCTCTGGCATCAGCTCTCTGCTCTTCAGTCTGTCCATACCATGGTTCTGAACGTGTCTGTATTGCCTAGGCAGAATTTCCATTTCTCTGTGGAATGTAGCCCTCTGCTGCTCTGGTTAATGGGAGCTGAGGAAGGCATGTATTTTTACAGGGATTTGCTGCTCTTCCATGAAGATTAGATGGTTTTATGAAGTACATGTTACAAGGCAAACTAAAATAATAGGTTGATGTAGAAATGATGAAGCAGAGACAGTCATAATGTGTATGCGTGTGTACTGCACCCCCAAGGACAGTTTCAAAGTCAGTACATGACTAGGAAATGCTGCTATTATCACTGCCCCTGCAGACTTAATTGGATTCCTTGCACAGATGCATTGTAACACCACTTTTAATTACAGGATCACAATCTACTTTTTGAATGAAGTCCATTCCAAGCTCCTGACACAGAGAGTCAGAACAATTTTTGACTTTAATCTGTCTGGCACATCTACTGGCTCATTGTCTCTAATTGCTACTTTTGGAGAAAGGACAAAACCAAATATTCTCCAAAACCAAAGAGTATTTGGGCAAAACCAAATATTCTGAATGAGGCTTGCACATATGCTTATTTTCTTGCAATCCCTTTCAAGGGCATAGGGGCATATGGCATTGGAATCTAGTTTACAAATCCGTACTGCAGTTCTTCTCTAACTGCTCCCAGTACAATCATTGTTAACAAACTATTTTTGCATTCTTGCTGTCTTCTTAGTTTCTTTTTTTTTTTTTTTTTT
>VZRQ01008237.1:88714-111487 GCA_013397975.1 Machaerirhynchus nigripectus
TTTTTTTTTAGGTTTTCAAATGGCTGATCCTTTTCTATATAATACTGGAGAAAGGTCTCACTATGGGTGCCTTGGACATGAAGTACAAATTGAGTACCTTAAGGCATATGTTTGTAGACCATCTTTTTTCACGGACAAAGCTGTGATCGTGGTTCATGATGTATTTGGATGGCGGTTCCCAGATATTAGATACATAGTCGATTTGATGGCAGGTCATGGATATATGTAAGCAACTTTCTTTCCCATCTTCCCCTTAAATGCACTGATAGATCACCCAGCCCAAAGCTAGGCACGGCATATGATGTTTCCAATACACAGAAAGCAACCATGCCATTTCAGTCTGAGCAAATAGAAAAGAAAATGGACAAAACATTTCCGTGGAGCTGATGCCATGATGATTTTTGTCTTTTCTTTTATACCCCTGTTATACCTTTTTGCAGCTTCTGTATTCTTGGTGCTTTTGCCTACATTCTTGGACTTGTTTGTTAAGCTAAGAGACTAAACATTTTAGAGGCTTTGTAGTTAGGGTGCCAGTGTGCCCAGACCCCAAGGTCCTCTCCAGAACACATTTTGTAAACTAAGATAGAACCATCCAGGGGAATGTTCTTTGGGGAGGGGGGGCTCATTCGAGCCTCTCATTGGGGAATTTTTGATAGATATGCTAATTAGTAAGACCTAGAATGTAAAACCAGATATAGAGGAGGGGGATTGCGGTGGCCATTGCGGGGGTGCATGGAGGTGTATTCGACCTGGTCGTGGTGCACCTAAGGATCCTTACAATAAATACCAAGGTAATACCCTTTGCCCCTTCTAACCGCGTTCGCCTCTTGATTTTAAGACCAGGAAAAGGCATCAGAGCCACCAAAGCTACTAAAACTGACCCAGGAAAAATGCCTACCTGAGCACAAAGGCAAAAGGAGTTTTGAAGTGCCTGTGTTTGTGCTTATGAAGCAGCGTGGGTGATCCAAAGAGAAACAGTGGTGTCTATTTTAAGTTGTCTAAGCTTTTCAGAACCAAACATTTTGAACATTTGCTTTAGCTTGTAATAACAAAGAAGTATATATGTGTTTATATAGAATCAGGACATTTGTTTAATCCCTTTACTTTTGTATTAAGTGTGTCTAAAGAAATAATAAGCATTTATTTGGTTGGGGTTTTTTCATACAAAGACGTATACTTTTAGCTCTGCTGGTTACCAGAATAGGATGAGTAAAACATGATTCAGGCTGTTATCACATAGATACGTACTCTGGACTAGAAGATATTAGGAGACATTTAGACAGCCACAGATTTAATGAAAATGGACTGAATTCCATATCTCACACAGAACCATCTGCCCAGACTTCTTCAAGGGGACAGAACCCTGGACATCTACTGATCACTGGGCTGACTTTCCTGACTGGATGAAAAATCATGATCCTATGAAAGTAGACAAGTAAGATACATATTTGTACTTGAACTTTGAAAAGCATCCAGCAAAAAAGGGGAATTTATATGAAATGTTAGAAGTGGCACCTCACAGCAGGGCAAGCTGGCAGCACAACCACAATTTCTTATTCTGGGTGATTCTTCTGTGGTTCTGGGCACTGTCTTGGCTGGGATTTGAAAAGGATCATCTGCTCTGCCCATCACTGCTTGTTGTCCCCATCTTGTTTTCCTGAGCCCTTTTCTAGATATGTTATACTGGCCACACAGGCTCACCGTGTTTCATGGGCTACAAAATACCCAGCACTCTCACCCACAAGTGCTGATTCTGCCCCCAGTTCCTCAAGACAAAGAGGAAAAGTCTTCTGTAACTGCAGATGTTATCTGCCAGTTGTCACGTGCCCATCTTGGTTTCTGCCTTGCAGATTATGATAGGTACTGAGGAGATTCTCCTGAGCAGCACTACATAAAAATTTGCTAGACTGACCAAAACCTAAGATTCATCCGATCAACTGTATTATGTTTTTCAGTGTGAAACAGAGGAATCTTTATCTTTACAGCCTAACACTGCCTGTAACACGGCTTCCCTGAATTATGGGAGGCATTACTGTTTCATCATCTCTTACCACAGCTCAAAACTGCAGAAGATAATAGTGAGGCAATGACACCCTATTACTCAGCTACCGTCCTACAAGCCACAAGTGTTCTTCTGACCCTGTTCAGACACTCCAGCAGCTACAGTCTATCTTCAGTGTCTCTCAGCAAAGTTTTTGACCATATAATTGCAGAAGCAGTGACCAAATCTTTTGAAAAGACAAATTACTAACAATTACAAAAAAATCCTGCTCTGAAGAGGAGCAGATATGTGGACACTGTCTTAAAAAATTAAGATCTCAGGACATGCCTGTGCTGTCTTTGGAGTGTTCACTTGTAGGTGAACATTCCAGTTCGGATCCCTTGTTCTTTCAGAGAACATGGATTCCAACATACCCATGACTTTCTTAGTACCCTTTCAAACAAACCAAATCTGAGAGACGATGGTCACAGGCCTAGGACACAATGTCCTCTTCATGTCACTGTCATACTGGGGTTTTTTGGTCAGCCTTACCAAACCTGAATGACCATACAACTCTACCTAATGTTTGAAAATATAGTTAATAGTTTATGCAATCTGCATTTAAAATTAATTTAGAACTCTGTAGGTAATGAAGAAGATAAAACTATTGAGACCTAAGAAATCAGCAATTAAAAAAAATAACTTACTTGTTCTCACCTACAATGAAAATATTTTTCTTCTTTTTTTCATTGCCCCTCATGCAAAAGTTATTTTTCAAACATTGTAGTTACTGGCAATGCAATTTTGAATAATTGCTACCTTGGCATAACATTCTTGCATGTGACCTTGGTAGGATATTTTACTATTAACTTGTGCAACAGTAATGACATAGGAAAAATCTTTATCTAAATAGGTGAACTCTGTAGAGATAGTACAGTGAAGCTTATCTGTTCCTACAGACCATAATGCAAGGTGTTGTTCTACTTGCAGATATGTCTTGTCTTTAGTTGTCCTGTCCTAGACAAATAAAAATTTACTAATTTTGAAAACAAAGGAGCAGGTGACAATTCAGGTAAGTATTTAAGTGCCTACACCTGTACTTCCCTAAAGTAGGACCAGAGATGTTAATTCTCATTTAATAATAGAAGCCACTGCTCTAGCCTGAAATGTGCTTTTTTAAGTAATCCCTGTTTTAAATGATTGGAGGTGTAGACACAGAAAAAATATCATGTATGTCTTGTAATTTACTTCTTAAATTGTCAAGTTTTGGTTATGCAATAGATTCCTTAGTTTACTTTTGTTTATATGTCTTAGGGAAGCTGATGTTGTCTTGAAGTATCTAAAGGAACAATGCGGTGCAAAGAAGATTGGTATCGTTGGGTTTTCCTGGGGTGGAATGGCAGTACATCACTTGATGCTGAAAAATCCTCAATTAACCGCTGGGGTGTCCCTCTATGGTAGTGTAGAACACCTGAAAACTTACTTGGGTTCACATGACTATGCATAGTTTGTAATTCTACTTGCTGCTTTGTAACAATTTGTATAAATAATCAACTCAAAGGTGAGTTGCAGATTTTGATTATGGTTATTTCAGCAATTGGCTATATTGGTATAAAAATTCTAAGAATATTGTAAACAAGAAAAAAAATAATTCCTTGTTTTAGTACCTGGAGAGCAGGGAAATATGTTTTCCAAATGCTTTTTCTCCATCTAAATAGCCACTGTCCTGATCTAAGTAATGTACGTAATGAGTAAACTTAAATAGAAATTTTGTCTTTTATTTGCCATTTATCTTGCAGGAATGCTAACCTCACTAACAGACTGTTTCTCAAAACATTATAGGAATAGTTAGAGACTCAGAAGAAAGATACAGTTTACTAAATCCCACATTTTTCATTTTCGGTGAGAAAGACCACACTATTTCTTTGGATCAGGTAAGTTGTTGTTCTGAAAAGACTTCTTCTTTTCCCACAGTTCATTTATCCCACACAGAAATCCTTGTTAGAAACCATTTTCAGATACAAAAAATTAGACAGTTTGGGTGGTTCTGTTTAAATTTCAACTTTCCTCCTATCTTGTTTGGGTTATTCAAAGCTTCTTTTTTTGAGGTGGGAAATACAGTAAAGAACAGTTGTCAGTCTCTGAGTGGCTAGATAAGCAGAGTGTGAAACTGGTCAGGGATATCCAACTTGGTATGAGCCAAGCATCTCAAAAACTTGTATGCTACTGCTATGGGTGAGAAATGAGGTAGTTAAACCACTGAATTTGGATAGTAAATGGAAAAAAAACAGTAGTTTCAGCTCAGTAGCTGAACTTTCTGATGATGGGGACCAATGACTAATTGCTTTTGCTTCCAGAGGACAAAAAGAACTGTGTCAAAAGAGTGGGAATGAATTTTAGCTTAGATAATAACAACTTGTAGACTCAAACGTTTTGACTCCTGGCTGCCATCTATGTTCTGCTATAACCCCAACTGTAAGCATATGTGAGAAGCTGGATAAATATATGGGCAGGAAACTGGTGCCCTCTTCTGTGAAAAAATGCTTTTTCTTCAGTGACAAGGATAACATATCACCTCTAGCACAGCTTGTTTTTTAGGGTAGCGTCTGGCTGTAGAACTGGCAGTATGCTCTGGGAATACAGAAGTCATTCAATATTTACTTCTAACTGCATTAGTCAGCATGTTAACCTCTACCTCATATGTGCATCCTTCACACAGGAAAACAAATTCTTCACTCCCTGTCCTCATTTTATGGTGAATCTGTCTTTTTCCCAGGGGCACAATTTTGGCAAATGCATCTCTTCTGTCATGTGTTACACATTGAAACCACACCTTTTTCTCCTGAAGCTTTCTTTCTGTGCAGATTGTGTAAGAAAAAATTCCTGCACTAAAAAAAATCCTCAAACACATAGTTTTCTGCACTGAAAAAAAAAGGGCTCTATATGAGAAAAACAACCAAAACGAGCAAAAAACCATGGAATAAATTACTGTACTCTCTCTAATCTGCACAATGGGTAGAAGTAAACTTGTGGGGCAAAATAAGTGTTCATTCCTCTATTTTCTGACTTTTTATGGAAATAAGCACGAACTGTGCCGGAAAACGTATATTGTGATTAAACACGTGATTAGTATTTTGCATGTAAACGTGTGTGTACTAATCACCAAAACATTGTGCAGGAACAATGTCTTTTTGTTGTTCAGTAATCTAAAAAAAAAAAGCCCTCCATGTTTTCTTAAACTCTGTTAGTAAGCCTATCAAAATATTTTGGACTGATGGTCACTAAGGTTTGTGGAATATGTTCTCTCAAGATCAGAGCTTAAAGTGTAGGTTACAAGCCTAAGAACAGAAACACACCTGTTTCTTTATGGCAATGAGATTTACCAAACCACCTTTGCTACAACTGTTGAGGTTCTTAGACTCATCCATGCAAAAAAAAAAAAGTTTCAGTCTTACACCCAAAGAGGCATTTTCTCTATGAGAAACAGAAAATTTGGCAAACTTTAAAAAGCCCCATAATGTAATGGAAAAAATTGCTTTTTTTTACAGATCTTCTTATTGGAGGACAAGCTGAAACAGTATTGTAAAGTTCCATATAAAATTAAAGTTTATCCTGGGCAAGTGCATGGGTTTGCACAACTGAAGCCAGAAGATATGAAACCTGAAGATAAACCTTATATTGAAGAAGCTAGAAGGGATATGATTGATTGGATCAAAATGTTTGTTTGACAATAGCAGAAAGGAATGCTAGGCTTCAAAATAAGTGATTGATTTAATTTGAGAGAAGAAAACAGTCGAGGGAAAAATATCTAGTTTTGAAAATTGTCACAAACTAAAATAGGAACGTTTTAATTTATAGCTTTAAATTATTTTTTACAATATTTACAGAAGATTGTGAAAGAAAAGTCAGACTAAAGGATGATTAGGCATTAAAAAGTTTTTCAAAACTTTCTCACTTTTTATTTGCTTCATTATTATACATTATGACCTTGATAGAAATGATAATATTTATCCATTATCTTTGCTAGTGAGCATGATTTCATCATGATTTTGCTTGAGTAATTTCAGGCTTTATTTTCGTACGATGGTTGGTGGTCATAAGTGTTCGCATCGAAGTACCCTGGGTTTCCATACAGACATTTTCTTGTATTATCTACAAAGCATTTTTCTCTGCTGTACTGGGCAGAATTTCCCATGCCTGAAACAAACACTTGGCTATACTAAGGAGTTAGGAATAAATGATGTTGTTAGGTGACACCCTCCAGGTATTCCCTCAGTGATATTAAGAAGGGTGTTTCTAGTATTCCTTCATCAACATGAAGGAAAAACATAAGCGGTCCCTCCTGCAGAAGTAACCCAGACACAAACACTGCAGAAACAGTGGGTTTTTTGTCATGGTCTAAATTGTGGTGATCAGGCACAGGGCTCACTCAATCCTGATTATATTTTTTGCTTCACATTATATCGTTGTTCCTCTCTCAAGTTATTTCCCTTTATCACCCTTATATCCTCCCAACAGCATGATGTATAAACAAAAAAAGCATCCCCATGTACACGCTGGCTTTGTATGTTTTTTTTATTTCATTGCCTTGGTAATGACTTGGCAATTAGCGTTTACTCAGAAATTCTCTAAGGAACGTGTGGCCCTTTTTAGTTTCTACATCTGTCAGTCTCTCACCCTGTCACTTTGTTAAAGCTGACGTAATTTAGGGCTAGCTAGCTACATTAATATTAATTTCCCTTTGATATCAGGCAGTGTGGAAGTTTCACACATTATCCTATTTCACAGTTATCCTATCAGTGTAACTATATGGTTCTGGCATGCTGGTTGCCCACACACCTCAACAGACCAGGTCTGTTAACAATACTTGCCCACTGATCCTCTTCACAGGGCTTACACTTTTTTATGTACTCTGAGTTAGATGCATGGGAGAAATACCAACAATATTCTCAAGACATCAAAATAAAAAAAAAAAAAACAAACTTCACTGGCAACTATAGAAAATCAGAGAACTTTAGGAAAAGGTTTAGAGCAGCATTCTATCAACATAAAACATCTCCCAAAATGTTAACCTTGTCCATTCAATTTAGCGAACTCCAAGCCCATCCAATTTTAAATTACTCAAAACTCAAAAAAAAAAAAAGAGAGGAAATTAGAAGAAGAAAGACAGAAAGACATAGAAAAGAACAAGAGTAGCGACCACTCCTCATTCCAGCAGTGTTCAGCCGACAGACATTCCAAGAGAAGGTAGGGTCATGACACTCTTGCCTCATGTCTCGGTTTAAGTACCCTTAGCACTGCATTGCCTTTGGGTTTTCCTGGGCCCATCCCCCAGGTGGGACTTCGTGTCATCTGGCCACTCTGGGGCTAGACTGGGGTTCCAGAGGCAGGCGTGGAGCATTGCCTCTGGTGCGCCAGGGATTGGCGGCCACTGCGGGGCTGGGATACAGGCCTGGGGGTGTGTGGTGGGCAGGGCAGGCCCTCGCCTCACCAAAGGCAAGGTCCGACCTGCCCCTGCCCCTCACACACACACACCTGAAATGTTTCGAGCCGGCAATCCTTCCAGTCTTTCACAGTTGCATGCCCAGCTGTATTAGTGCATTTATACATTTCAGAGTCCTTATTCAATATGTCAGTAGCTGTTCCTGTTTAATTACAGGAAGAGTGCCATTTCTGTGCGTGAGATCCTGATTTTTGATAATTACACTTTCTGACATGAGCAGGACTTCCTCCAGCACTCTGTTGCTTGCAAAAGAGCTAACATTTCAGTACCCTTTTCCTTGTACCTTCTATTACCCAGACACAGTCTGATCCATATGCAATCATTTTGTATGGGTGTATAAAGAAATATCACCACTGTGCCATAAGAAATCTGGAGAACCTTCCCTCTGTATGGAATACAACCCTGATGGTGTCAAAGCACAGACTTGGCAGCAGTTGCCTTGCCTTGCCTTGCCTTGCCAGGGAACTCTCTCTTAAGACTCTTTGATGCCTTCATCTCTGGTGAAGATAGGGCAATGGTGAGCCATAGACATAAAAATCATATTGTGAAACCACTTCAGATGGAAAATATTTATATCCATGAACTCTAAAAAATAGGGGAATCTGTGCTGCTGATTTCCCAAGTCCGAGGTTCTGCTTTGCAGTCAGTGAGTTTTCAGGCGGAAGAAGAAAGAAGGATTTTTTTTTCTGGGTGTGTAAATAAGGGCATTTTAAGATACGTGAACATAGTCATTCTTCTTTTCAGTTTTATTGGGGACCGTGAGATCCATGACACAAGTGGTTATCTCTTAAACTCAAGGACTGACAAAATTACACAAGCAAGGTCACTGCTGTACATTAAAATGTTCACTTTAAGATACATTTATCATCAGTGTGACTTGCTGCTATTTGCCATCCAAAAAAATGCTGGAATTGAGACTCTTTTGTTCTTCCAATACTGGTAAATAAGCCTGGTCTGCTGGCTGTTGTGCATGACAAAGAGTTAGAACTGAAGACATTATTAATTTATGCAATACTTGTATTTAGACAGTCCCTAGTCATGGAGGGGATTGTTAGAGTTGTCTTCTTTTAGATTCACTACAGTCAAGCACTTAAGCTTTTGTGTTTTAATTCTGAGGAACAGCATAGAAAATGGATGCACAAATTTTCCAGACAAACTAGAAACAGAATGTTTTCTATAGGTAAAGAAGGAGATGGATGTGCCCAAGATGATTGAAAAATGGGTGCATGCAGACATGCCGGGATGAGAGTTCCAGGACTAGCAGGCTTAATTCACTGCAAAAAGGACACACGTGTCCTGAAATGCTCCTGACTTGCCCTAGGAAAAGGGTGTCTGGGAGTGTGCTGACAAAAACAAATAATTTACTAGACCTAGCCTCTGGCTGCCTTCATGGTTCTCCAAAATGAAGGAAGGCATCAGGAGTGGGTTATAGGCCAAAATAACCTTTGGGCCACAAAGATGGTGAGAGGGATGGAGCACCTTTCCTGTGGAGACAGGGTGGGAGAGTTGGGGTTGTTTAACCTGGAGCTCAGTGGGAGTGGGGCAAGGCTGGGGACTGGGATTGGCTGGGCCAGGGGACTGCCTCCATCTTCACCCTCTGTGGGTACAGTGGAAAAGGTCGTGTTGGGAGGGCACAGGGGAAGGTGAGGAGGCAGCAGGCATTAGGGGAGCCATGTAGCTTTGAGCAACCTGCCCAGAGAAGTGACAAAAACGACAGACTCTCCCTCTTTGGAGAGTTTCAAAACCCTTCAGGGTGACTAAAACTTTGAGTGGTGCTGTCTCATCCTGGCCCATGGAAGATTGGACAAGGTGAGTTCCAAGGGCACCTTCAACTTCCAACCTCCTTTGATCCCCCAAATCCCCATGCTGACCTGACCTGGTGCTTTCGGTACAAGTCTGTTACCCATGCCCCCAGAGGGCTGTACCAGGTCACCAGCTGTAACTTGTATTGCCAAGCATCCATGTCCCAGTCCCACAATGTTCCCATGTATACCAAGGAGAGCTCCAGGCCCTTAACACCACTTCTGTGTCTACATAACCTCAGAAAAATTCTCCAAGTATCATGGGTTTATGAAGGCAGTGCCATACATGATATCATATCTGTAGGAGACAAGGGACGAGCATGATGAAGCTCTTGGTAATCACGAAAATACAAATTTGAGTGACATGTGAAAGCAGTGACATCTGTAACTTGTCCTGAAGTTAAAAATTCCAGTTGAATTATTGGTGTCAAAACCTGTTTGAAGTGGGCTAGAAACATACACTGCATGTGCAACAGATTTTTCCTGTTTTCCCAAATACTATGCATCTTCTTAAAAATTAGCATTCAGTGGGGAGCCTCTTTAGGTGAAGCTTGTCCCTATGATCCAGGTGTCATAGGTGTGGGATAGCGTGTGTGGGATGTAGCTGAACGTTATGTAAACAGATTTTATAGGAGAGATGTGGAAGCCTGCTTGTACTCTTCTCCAAAGGCACTGAGACATGGGTCATCAGGGCTGACACAGGGTGTCTCCAGCCATTTGGGGCATCCAGGTTCTCCTGCTGCTCACAGCAAGTGGCCATGTGTGCCATGGTCTCTGGGGTGCCTGAGAAATTGTTCCTTGGGTGAGTTAGTTGACCTCCCTGGTGGTGGATGCCCTGACCTCATGTCAGCTCACCCTTCTCTGTTCTCATTCCCACTCTTCAGTGAGCAGGTAAGGAATTTGCAAGCAAGACGTAGAAGTCCCCTTCAGGTCTTTCTTTAAAAGCTGTATTGAGATAGGATGCCTCATACCTACAGAAATGGGAGGATGGTTTGCCTTGAGAGAAGGAAATGAGGCAGTTTTTGCACTTCTCAGCCCAGACATAACTCTAGGTTAGGCGAGATCTGGTGCAGTTGGTTATCACAGGTTGTTTTCAGTACTGCATTAACAGCACCGTGGTTAACAGCTTCACAGACAGACCATACCTGCTCCAGGAAATGTCCACAAGATGGGGCCCCTTTCCTTGAAAGCCATGAAGAAGGCTTTTAGGGACTTTGGCTCTAATTACAGTAATCAACACTCTGAATGGTCCCTGTCAAATCCTGCAGTAAAAGTACACCAGTGTCAGAGGAAACCTGGCTTCCTAGTAAGTGGGAAGCTGTGCAAGCAAAGCTGTGCAATCCAAAATGCTGAAGCGAAGCTGTTGAATGTTGTTGTCTCTGCATGCAGCAAGGCACCAGCCTGCTGGGTTGTGATAAAAGGAGGAACGTCACCTGCTCCTTAGGAGTCTGTAGTTATTCAGAGAAAACACTGGTCGTCACACAGCATCGTCACACCCTGCATTTTATTTTGCAGTGCTGAATATTTATCACTTTATCTCCTGTACGTAGCAAAATCAGATTACCTTGGGATATCATTAGAACTTGATAAGCCAATAAGTTGGAAGAAGCGTGATTTGAATTTTAACCCAAGGGTATTCTCTTTATGCTTGCTCATCATGAGTCAGATCTTTCTATATAAGCAAGTATAAGTAGAGTTACACTAAGCTGCTTAAAGGAATTTTAACTGTGACAAACAGTTCCAAAATGCTGAGTTAATCTCCTTGCAATTCTCTGTTAAACTTGATTGGCCAAATAATGAAAAATCACTTTAAAATTCCTTGGCAAAATAAAGCTCAATTGAGAGGGGCAGCTGAAATATTTATCACTGGAAAAGTAGTATTCAAAGAATAGCAGCTAGTAAATCTGAATTTCTGCCATCCAAGCATCACCAGTGCTCACTAGAGGTAGGAGGAACCTCTGCTTTGGAATGGAGTATTGTGGAGACAGATTTGTGTCTGGCACTCCTATGCATGAGGAAATGGGGAGTAGCCACCTTGATGACATGCCACAGAGAAACTGGACAAGGATTGATGAGCAGTGGGAAGAATAAATGGATGGATGAAGGAGAAGGCAGAGAAGCATTTCAAACTAGAGCTGTTTGGAGTCTTATTACCTATTTCTGTGTTGATGCTGTAGCCCCAGCCCCACCACTATGGGTGAGAGAACAACACAGAGGCTCTTGTGCTGTGGCTGCAATATTATGAGTTCACAGAACAAACTCTGCCCAAACTGGGTCTTACCCAAATTGTTTTGGGTTATTGATTTTATTTTCTAGGGAGGGTTTATGTGAGAAACTAAATCTTGAAACTCTTTTTAATACCATTTACTGCATTACAATTGTAGCAGAGAAACTGAAGAGAGATTATTGGAAGTGTTATTAAAGGTCTTATTTGACAACTATTTGAATTAGTTAGAAAATCTAGAATGGGATAAATGGCTAAGATATATTCCTAACAAAAAACAGTTAAGCACTGAAGAGCATATTTGATTTTTATTGCCAGCATGCTGCATTTCACTTTAGTAAGGGGACCAGCCAGACCAAGGAATATTGTTCCAGTAAATGCATTTACATGGGAATAAGAAGACAGTTTCATTTTGATTAAAGAGTGACAGCAGAGCAAGGTTAAACACCTTCTCAGACTAGGGTAAAATAAATGCTCTGTGTATGACTATCTAATGCCTGTGAAGGGCAAGAGTAGGGAGCACCAAATGTTTAATATTTGATTTAAAAAATGCTACAGTGGCCTGTCTCCTGTTGAAAGGAACAAGAAAATAAACTGAGCTTGAGGGTTTCTTCTAAGAAGACCTCTTAGGTCTTAAACTGTTTAGAAACCTTTCTTCACTTGAGGAGAAATGGAGTAGTTTCCAGTTTATCCTTTAAAATATATGTCTGGAGAAGTTACGTATCTGTGATGCATGAGGATGTGTTACATGCACAGCACTGGTGTATGTCTTTATTCTTCCGACCACTCTCAGTTCAGATTGCACAGTTTATAACTTTGCAAAGAAACCCTCTGCTGATTTACCTTCTTCGAGCTGATGTATTAGAACTTTTAGCGATGCCAGTTAATGAGGGGTTCCCTGTGAAAGGATTATACATGTCAGGGGTTATAAGAGACCAGCAAGGTGTAGGTAGGCAGCAGCAGGTTTGGATTCCCTAAAGAGGAAGGTAAAGGGGACATACAGCATGAAAGGTTGAAGAGAATAGTAGTCATAAAAACAGCATGCTGACACTGGGGTCCCACGAGAGTAACAGCAAGAGGTTACCAGGTGCCAGACTGTGAGGAGGAACTGTAAGACCACATGAGAGGAGCGGTTATGAAGGACGGCATGTGGGGACATCACATGGAAATGTAGATATCACATGGAAATGTAGTTATCACATGCTGGATTGCTCCAGGCACAAAGCTAGGAGTGGTGGACTGACATAAACCCTTCCCCTGGCCTTAACGTGCTTGTAGGTTATGCTGACTGACCTGAAATTCATGAATATTTATGGGATAAACATGTCAGCAGCCGATTTACAATAAACACCTGGAATTTCCCTTCTAGCCTTGCAGTATCAAGTGGGTATTATTAGGAGTCTGGAGGGGGCTGGGGAGGACTGCATGAAGATTGACTCATAATCACATTTGTTATTGCAGATAACAACTGGTTTTCATTTCTGCTTTCCTGCAGATTCCTAGATGGCTGATGAACGAGGCCCTGCCCCTGTGATACTGGAGGCAAGTTTGACTATGAGGGTTGTGGGGCAGGAAGTACAAGTTGAGCACATCAAGGTGTACGTTTGCAAACCACCTGCCAGCACAGGCAAAGCTGTGATTGTGATTCATGATATATTTGGATGGCAACTCCCAAACACCAGATACATAGCTGATATGCTAACAACTAATGGATACATGTAAGAAATCTTCTATTATCCAAGACATCCGACTCTTTATGATTTTTACCCTCATGTTAGAACTGCTATTTTCATACATGAGAGTAAACTATTACCAGGGCAGTTTGAGTGACATACTTCCTTACCACAAAACCAAAAAGGAACATTGCTGTGGAATGTGGCAGAGTACAGCATGCTTCCTTCATTCTTTGCTGTTTACAGAAGAAGTGACTGCACACATAGAATCCATAGATTAGTGAAAACATGATGCAGTACAAAGTGATTCTGACTATTTTCCCAGCAATGTGAGATGGCTTTTAAAAATAGTGTGCTCTGAAACACAAGGGTATATTCTGTTTTTACAAGCCTTTTAAAAAAAACCACTCAATCTGAGTTATATGATGGGATTTTAAAAAATTGCCATCAGAAACCAGCAGAAATATGAATGAATGTCATATATTTTGAATGTGATATTGAATATGCACATTGAATATGTGCATATGAATGATTTATATGCACACATGGGTATTAAATACAATCTCCTTCCCCCTTGCACAACTGTCACAATCATTTTCAATGCCCAGCAACAGATTCCAAAATGAAGCAAAATCTTGCAACAACTGGATATGGTGCAATGTACTCCATTTGCTTTATATATTACAGACATTGACACAGGGTTTGAACAGGCCTGCAGTTCCAAAAAGCAAACCTCCCCATAATCCTGTAGAAGTCTTGTTTGGAGACAGTGCTTTTAATGCCCTAAGCCTATGGAGCATGAGGGAAGCCGGATGTCAGCAGACAGTTGCCCTGTGGCTGAGATCTGTCTGTGGAACTGAAAGGGGCTCTGTGTCTCTGGAGAAGAAAACGCTACCTTTGCAAGCATTAGGGTTTTCTGGTACACTGGAACAATGCAAGGATCTATTGTCTGTTCCTTGCTACTGTCTGTCCTGAGGACTTGGCATCCCCTATTCTGCTCCATGTTTGGAAGTATGTTTGTCTTGTGACCCAATGCAAACTTTCTCAACACGAGACTGGACACACACCCTTCATGCTGTGCAGGATGCTGCCAAATCACTGGTATGACAATGTGCTGCTTTGTTGCAGCAAGAGTCTGCTCTGTCAAAAGTACCCAGTGTCTGATCTATTGGTATTTTTCCATACTACCTTGCAAATTTTCCCTATGATTCATGCTATGCCATACTTGTTTTTGGGATACCTTCTTTCCCTCCACCTGAACTGTTAAGAATGCAGTGGTCAAGGGAAGAAGGCTGCAGGAGAACTGAGTGTTTTCAGGCAGCAGCGTCTGAATGAAGAGAAGTTGTATGCGTCTTCAAGATGCTGCTGAACTGGTGCACTGATGTTTACTGAGAGGAAAATAGATGGATTTTTTCCTAGTGCAGCATGGGATGAGGAGCCATGGGAACTCTATTTCAGAGACTATATTAAGCCTGATGGCTAGTGTGCCTCAGATCAGTTTGAGTGGGAAAACCTGTTCTTCTGCATGGGTTTGGAAAGGTTTGCTTTCAAAGCACTGTGTGTTTCTGACAGATGCTTATCCAAAGGCTGCACAGTTTTGCCCACTCATTTCCAAATACAATTATGCTCTGGATGTCACTGTTGGGTTTCCTTTTTCATAGAAATTATAGAAATGATCAAACAAGGTGAAGAAAAAGAAACGCTTGCAACATACTTCACTGTGATTCAGGCCAAACTGATCCAGTCCTTTCACCACGTTCAATAACATCCATGAGGTGTGTCTGAGGAGGAAAAGAGCCAAAGACAGTTTAATAAGTGAAAGATGATTGCCGTTTCCCAGGGATCCCATTGCTTCCAACTGGGATGGGCTTGGGAGAGCACACAGCAGCACCTGGTGGTGACCGAGCGATGGCAGCCTCCAGAGTCCCTGCTTGTTTCCTTTCTCCATGAGCGAACTGTCCTCCACTACTGAGTGCACCATCACAACTCTGCTGCTGGTCACACGACACATTTCAGCCCAGCTCATCCTGAGCCAGGGTTTGCATCCCGTGATGCAGGGACTCTTGAGTACTGAGTGGACTCTTACTGCACTTCCCCATTTCCAGTCACCAAATGAGTAAAACACTCCTCCCTTTCTTCCCACACAGTTTCCCTTCACTTGTTTTTTGCTGACCTCAGTCCATCAGGTGTCTGTTGTTTTGGTTTTTTCTAGCTCATAAGTAAACCTCACCATGTGCTCTGTAGTAAACAACTATTTTATGTAATTATCTTGGTTTACATGGAGCCCATCAGTGATGGATTTCTGTTAAATGCTATATGTTTTATGCAAAATGTAAAATTTTTGTAATCAGGACATAGTTTTATCATCTTTTACAAGATCATCTGTTGTTTTACTGTGTATAGGTTCAAATTATGTACTCTAACTCAGGTAAAAACAGATAAAATACTACAGATAAAAATATCAATATTTTCCAGATTTGTATCACAGAATGTATTGTGTGGTTTAGTCATTAAAAAAAGAATTTATAGATGCATTTAAATGTTTTCTAATGCTCATAGGTATTTCTGTGGAATAGGTAACAATGTTATTTAAAAACATTACTTTCTAAGGGAAAAAGATATCAAAATTATGTCTGGATAGAAACCTTCCATGCAATGATGGGCCAAAAAAAGTCTCAGTGTATGATTAATTAATTCAATTTTATTTTTGTGTCTGTGTGTCCAGAGCCAGCTGCCCAGGCTTTTTTCAGAAAGAGAAGTTTAGAAGCCTTCTGATGAGTGGTCTGAGTTTGAGGATTGGCTGAAAACTTGAGATGGCAGGAAAATACACAAGTAAAATGTCAGGGAGCTGGATACCACATTGCCTGCTGCTGACAGATACTGCTTTTTTCCAGTTTTTTTTTTTTTTTTTTTTTTTTTTTGGTTTGGTTTGTTTTTGTTTGGTTTGATTTGGGGTTTCTTTTGGTTTTGTTTTGTTTGAGATTTGATGCAGCTGTTTTAGCTACGCTACCAAAAGTGGCCTTCTGAAATTACTTCCTAGATGTGGATGGAATCAATGATTTTCCCTTGAAGAAAATTCAAGGACAACTCTCTTAGTAGTTGCTTGGTGATGAATTTTTGCCACCCGCTGTTGGTGACATGGGCTGCAAGTTGCTTCCTCTGCCTCAAAAAGCCCGGGTTAAGAGTGTTCAGTGACTCAAACTGTGAGAAACCATAATTCTGATCTGGTGGTTCACCGAGTGTAACAGACTGATCCTTTAGGGCGCTACACGGAAAGAAGAAAGGAGTTTTTCAGTTGTGCCAGAGAACTTTCCCAGCATGGTGTACTTACCCCCAGGGAGCTGATGGCTGCATCATCAAGCACGGTGAGGGCCAGCGTCTCCCTAGGGAACGTGGTGCTGGGAGCCAGGAGGAGTATCACATCTTCCCCGCCTGTGCGCAACACTGCCTGCACATTTATCAGCAAAGACCTGTCACTAGCAGGCTCTGCTGCCTTTATAACAGAGAGGGAAGCTGCTGGCAAAACAACACTGAGAAGGGGTCAGACTAATTAGAGGCCAAAGTAATTAACTTTCCTGGGAGAGCAAATATCTTGGATTATTGGGAGTAGCTACCTCGAAAGTTGCTGAGCTTGGGTATTTGGTGAGAAGGTTATGGGAGACATAACTGAATCGTTTCCAGAGTGCTCCTGTCTCAGAGGGGTCAGTTGTCATGGAAACTTTTTCGTTTGGAATCTGTCCCCTCTCTGCTGCAGTGGGAAGGCAGGGTTGGGTGCTGCCTGGCATTTCTTACAGGCAATTCACACGTTTCATGTGTCAGCTCCAGTCAGGAAAGAAATTTTTGGCAGTCAATTTGCTTGTTGTGTGTGTTTGTGTGTTGGCAGATAATGTTATGTTTGTGAGGCTGGTGTGTTGGGGAATTTTGCTGGTGTGCCCAAGGGAGTGAGGAACTGGGGCTGGGAACAGCCTGCACGTGATATAAAAGCCTGAACTGCCACCTCACTCCCACCAACACGCTCTCTTTACTGTCTTTACGTGGTGACACATGCTTCGGGGGTAAATGGGTATTTTCAGAACACAGCATCATGGCAAAATGTATTTCAGGCTACACTGAAAATTCTGAGAACTTCTACCATGTTTGTTACATTGACTTCCCTGCAACAAGTATCCCAGATGACAACTTATAGTTATCGTCAGCATTTTCACTGGCTAATAAATAGTATTTTCTAGAGAGGTTTTTACTACTTTTCTATCAACATTTGCATATCCATTGAATTTTTGCTTTGCAAAAATTATCCAGTTTCTCACAGAATGGCAGGCTTTTTAAACTCTTAGGTAGGTGTGTAATCATTATCTAGTCTTTTCCAATCCATCCTTCTAGGTTTTCTTTGATGTAGTTATGTTGCTTTTT
This sequence comes from Machaerirhynchus nigripectus, assembly GCA_013397975.1. Classification (NCBI taxonomy): domain Eukaryota; kingdom Metazoa; phylum Chordata; class Aves; order Passeriformes; family Dicruridae; genus Machaerirhynchus; species Machaerirhynchus nigripectus. The sequence goes on from VZRQ01008237.1 coordinate 106,308, forward strand.
TATTGAATCCCATTGAGATTTTTTTTTTGTCTTTCTGATTAGCAACCCCTAACATTTACCTGGAATAATTAATTATTTAAAGTATGCAAAAGAAAATATAATAACAGCATAATATGGTGACAGTCATATGCATCTCTATATTTTCATATTCTCAAATTCTGGTTTTACTATGGTTGCTTGATTTCCATTTTCTTATATGTTCCAGAGAAGCTGATGCTGTCCTGAAATACCTAAGGGAGCAGTGTGGTGCAAAGAAATTAGGGGTCACTGGTTTTTGAGGGGTGGTGTCGATGCAGGTCACCTGATGATCACACACACTCGGAATTAAAGGCCGGTGTATCTCTCCATGGTAGGTAAATCCAAGAATGTCCTACAAGCAGGTACACATGCATAAGTGTACTGTGTAGGTTAAACACTTGATGTCGCATTATTTTTTCAAATGAGGCTATCACCTCATGAAGAGAGGTATTTTCAGCAGAGTTGGAAGGATACTATGCAAAGAAGATGGTGGTGAGGATATTTGTTCCTAGTTTTGGAACAGGTCATAGTAGCCATGTCCTTATTTTGGATCTGGACAGACATACATGTTGTCCTTGGGTCACTTTCCCAATTTAGCTTCCTTTTTCCTGTTTACTACTGCTCTGCATACTTCAGAGCCAGAACTTCACCCAGGAGCAGAGAGTGTTATTTTTGTTGTAGCTGCTCTGTAAAGTTAGATTGCAGTTATTTTAATTTTAACACCAGCTTTCCTTTTGTGCTCTGCTCAAGAAGCTGGGATAGCTGAGCTGCCCTTTCCTGATGTTCTCAGAATGTACCTTTTGGACTACTAACTAAAGCATTGGTTTTCCCAGTCAGTTTGAAACTTGTATGCACAGAAGAGATCTTCAAAGTCTTAATTCAGATATTCAGTCTATATCTTAAGGAACTGGTTTAAAGAGAGTTTTAATCTAGAAAGGTATTCTTAAAGGAGCCACGATTCCAGTAGCTTCAAAATTAAAACTAGTATGTATGGTTACATATTATGTGAGATGTGAAAATTTCTCACTGCAGAATCAGAATGCTCTATTTGAGTCTGGATTTCCTCTAAAATGTCAGTTGAAGATTTTGTTTACATGTTTTCTAGGACTAATCAAAGATTCTTATGATTTATCAAACTAATGAACTCTAAATTTTTCATTTATGCTGAAAATGATGACTTTATTCTCCTTCATCAAATGTGCTAATAACCTCCATAATCTTTGATTTCTGCATGTTTTAATTTCCATCCTGAATTGTGAGTCAAAACTCAGCCTCAGAATTTGAGTCAAAACAAAGCCATAATAATGCTTGAAGATCAAAAAACCAAGCAGAAATATGGAACTAGACATAGAAGGGCTAATATAACCTAGGCAAAGAATGGAATATATATACATGTATTTTTAAGTCTCTTTCTTTTGTTAGAGTATGGTTACTAACCCAAGTAAAAATGTTTTATCAAAATCTATTGCTGCTTTGGAGTAATCTACGCAGGGAGCTGTCCTTTGCTGTATGACACTCTTTTCTACTGGTCCTAGGAAGCCATAAACCATGTAGGATGTGACAAATTGCACCCATACGTGTCTGTTAGAGGCTTTTTAGTTATAGTTCAGTTAGTTATATATAGTTTAGTTCAGTTATAGTGTATGTAGCACTGTCATATATTTCACATATAGGAAATATATATATTTCGTTATGTCCATGTCTTTGCGGATTGTGAGACCTGCTTTCAGCAAACTTGCTAGAATCTGGCTGCAAAAGTGAGTGTCATGCTTTAACATGCTTTGAAATATTCTCCAGGTCGTTGAGATTCATATTAATGTTTGAAGTTAGTTAGACTAATGGTAAATAATTCTGTGTATGATGGCCCTTTTTCATCTATGTTCCACATAAATCACAAGTCCAAACGTTAGTAACTCATTGTTTGGTGAAGTTCATTTAAGAGATGAAGCTTTTTTGGACTTGTAGCCTGGTGGCACATGTGTATTTAGCAGGTAATGTAAGGGAGCACATCTTGTTTCAAAATTTGTGGCTAAGGTTATTCAGAGGGGGTCTTACTTTCTCAGATTACCTGTGGCTCTGTGAAACACTACAGATTCCTGAGCTGATCAGTTTAGGAATTGAAGTGTGCAATACAATCTGCAGACAGGACATTTCAATGTGAGACTTAGAACCATGGCTGCTGCCTGAAGAGGAAATCTTACATTTCAAAAACAATTCATGTTTTTGCATGGTGTATCTTCTTACCTTGTTTTTCCATCAATTATATGACAAAATTCTCTATATTGCATCAGCTCCAGATTGCATCCACCTCAGCACCCAGACTCCATTTGTGGCCAGTAGTGGCTTCGTAGGGAATATCCCCCCTTGCTAAACATCCTGGCAACCTGCATTTCAGGGGATTTTTGGGCTAGATGTTGCCACTCCTGCTCTGTGTCAAGTGGCCACTGGTGGACCAAGAGTCTGTGGATTTGCCAGACCCTTTTGGAACCTGCTTGAACTGCTGATCTCTAGCACACCTTGTGACAGTGACTTCCACGGTTTAATTATGCCTCATAATTAAAGAGGCTTGTGATGATTAGTTTGAAACCAACTGCATCATATCTTCATTGGGTGCTGGTACTTCTAAAGCTGTAAGAAAACCAAACGTGTATGTCCCTTTTCACCTTTTCAGTGCTACAGATAAAGACTCTATGTAATTTACATGGGGTGAAAATGTAATTTAGGGAAGTCTTAATTTTACTAATGACAGTCTCTCAAATTAAATATACTGTCAGAGAAATATTTATTGTTGTGTGTCTCATGTAAAGATAGTCAACAGTACTAATGATCTGTATTTCTCTTAATGGAACTGTAAAGGTTTTTCTCCTTTACATGCTGCTAATGGCCCTCCATCTTTCCCATGGGGAGGTCTACAGAGAATTCTGACCTGAAACTGCTGATTAACTGTTGATTTCCATGTGACACCACCTATATGTAATACATAAATGCAGCTGTTTCCCGGGTGATACCGCTGTCATAACACATATTTTCCAGGAGAAGAATGCAGAAGCCTGGAAGTGTATTGTGCCTTAATTACCCCAGTGCCAAACCTGGGTAACTCCACAATAATGGTGTTCCATTAGCGTTAGAAGGTTAGTTAATGTGGGAGAGGACGATCAGGACATCTATTTAGAGAACAGCAGTCATTCATAAATTCTGGAACGGCATGTGAACTGTAACACTAACACCGTGACTATGCAAAAAGAAAAAAAAAACAAACCGAGATGCAGCATTTTCTTGAAATCAAAGGGGACGTAGCTACTGAACCATATTATCATAGTTATTTTATAAATGTGTATTTTATGTATATGTGTGCTTTATACATATGTGTATATATACACATAATATATATTATTATTGTTACTACAAGTACAGCCAAATCTTCATGATAAAAATGTAAGTCCCCGAGTAAGAGCTGGAAATGTGAGATCTGAAAGAGTAGTGTGTTTACAGTGTGAAGTGCAGCCAGCTCCATGTATGGAGATCATGGATGCATTGCATTAAATTTTGCCTTCTAAGTGAAAAACTAGCATGGATTGCCTATCAAGGAACATGAAACATCAGGAAATCAAATTAAAAGCAGTTTAGCTTCCAAAGTTTAACATTAATTTTAAGGTAAAGTGGAGTACATTCTTTATGTTTAAAGAATTATTTCCAGGACCACATGACTAAGAAAGTGGAAATGTGGTTAAACAGCTCTAGTGGAGAGAAAGTTCTGCAAGCATTGCTGCCATTTTTGTTTTCTAGGAATGATGAAAACTCACAATTTTTCTGTCAGTTATTTGACTGCTGTTACCTAAAGTTGGTATGGAGTACTTAGGGTCCTTGAATGCTGTACTTTGTAGCACACAAGTGGGAAGAGCCAAAAATGTAAAACAGAAGGGTTGGGTTTTGAGCCTTATGACTTTGCTCTGGAATTCTTGGATAGGCTTTTTTATTCGTTTGACTGTATTTTAGGGATTGCAAACAAAGAGCACTAGCAAAGTTACTTAGAATATGAGAAAACAGCTTATATATGAGGACAAATTGTAAGACAGAAGTGTGGTAGACTAGTGTGCATTTAGTCTACTTTTCAGATGTGTGTCTGAGGAAATGGGGAATTTTGGATTGCTAATACATTTAGCTAAAGGTCTTTAAGAAATAGTCCTAATAATGCCATAAAAAGAAAATCAGGAGAATGGGAAGGATACAAGGCTCAGCCAGATACTTCAACTGAAGAAGAAAAAAAATATATAAAATATCCTGTGATAGGATAAAAATGTCTGTATTTTAAACACTTATTGTACAGCATGTATTTACAGCAATCTAGAAAGCTATTACTTCCTTACATGCTGCTTACTTTCATTCTGAAAGAGAAAATATTTTTCCTGTAGTATATAAGCTTTGTGTTGTATAGAGCTTCGAAATTACATCTCTACGTCACTATCTCACCCTGCTGATGACTTTAAATATGTCTTTTACCCTGGATGAATAGTCTAAGGAACTAATTATGACAATGTAATGTTTGGTGCCACCCCGGCCTTTAAAAAAAAACCCCCTTAAAAAAAAAAAAAAAAAAAAAAAAAGGTATTTTCTAGATGGATTGTTCATCTAAGTTAACATTCCGATACTGAAAGAAAAAGCCCTCCAGGGCTGAATACGATTTGGTGTAAGTTCAAAAGAAGGGTTGGTACTCAGCTACAGCAGCTCCGCATGGCAGCGCACCCCGCCTACGCTCGCAGTGAAACGAACAGCTTTAAAAAGAGAGAGTGGCCTTCGTCACTCCGCCAGGCACAAAGATAAAGGCAGTAGCTTATGTAACTCTCTTTTAAAGGAACCTGATGCTGGCGCGCACCCCTTTCGTTTTGTGAGTTAGTGCATTGTTTGAGGATCCAGTTCAGCCGTAACCACCCACGCTGAGCTCCTGCATCCTGCCCCTACTGTCTCGCACACGTGCTGTGCTACAGGTATGTGTAGGTTTCTTTGGGTTTTTTTAAACTCATGTCTTTTTTTTCCCCCCGAGAAATGTAGAACAAGTGCTCGCGAGGTGTGACTCAGCATGTTTGGGAGACTTTCATTTTCTTTGCAGGCAGAGTGCAAGCTCATTTAAATGCAATTGGGGGTTACTTTCTCCCCCCCCCCCC
>VZRQ01008237.1:111523-128579 GCA_013397975.1 Machaerirhynchus nigripectus
TCTTTCCTCTTTTTGAGATGAGGGTTCAGAAACCTTTTGTTTTCCCTGCAGAGGTGGGGAAGACCTCTGAGGAGGAAGACTCAGGGGAGTGTGTTGAAAGTGATGGTGCCACACAGCAATATCTTTATATTTTTCTGGCTGTAGATTTAAGTATCTGAAAATTTGTTTTTGTTTGGTCTTCCAGTAAATTCTTAAGTGCTTGCAGGTGGAAATGGTGGTACACCAAGGCTGTGGGTTTGCAGATCCTCCTAAAAGAATAGCTTTGATGAATGTAAGAGAGGGGAAATTAATTTTTAAGTAACGTTTCAATAGCATCTTAGAAAAAGATGCTGTTTGCATGTACTACAGCAGATGCAGCAACACTGAAGTGTCTTGCCTATGCTACAGAGCTTGCAAATCTATATGGCTTATAAACCATACATGACAATGCTATCCCTCACAGTCTTGTATCTGGAGCTCTTTTCATCAGTGAATATATATACATGTTTAAATATTTCGTGTTCTATGTATTGCTTTACATTTCATCAGATAGTATGAAATGTTTGCAATTTAAGTCTTTAAGGATATACTGGTAAGGGCATTGCATTTCTATTTCTGGAGTTCTCAAGCATATGTTTCTTTAATATTCAATCCCTGCTTTTGTTATATTTTCTGATTTAGTCTAATCAAAAGGAAATACTTTGAGAATGGAAAACTAGTTATTAACTTCTTCCTATTATACACTTCCACTGTATTTTGCCTTATATGCTCATTTATTCATCCATTTTTTCCTGGTAAACCTATTTTAAATTAGATGTCCTATATGTGAGGCCACAACATGTAGGGAAAAAAGGACAGTTATGGGTGGGCATGGCTTATTTAAAAATGCAAAGGGAGAGCACTAGTATAGATGTATGGCCAGAGATAATACAGCTTTCAAATATGACACAGCTTGACTTGATCTGATATGATCTGAAAAAATGAAATCTCCTGGTATCTGCAATCTAGGCCTGGTAATACTACTTGGGATATTCTAAATTTTAAAGTCTGCGAATCCAGAATATATTGGTCTCTAGAATTCTGTCCATTTTTTCTGGCTGCCAAGTTGTTTCTTGGCTTTCCTAAAGGTGTCCCTTTAGTGCCACAAATCTTTAAGTCCCACTTGTCCAAGGACAGTTCAGTAATCTGCTTTCTCCTATTTCTCTCTGTATTTTTGACACAGTCAAGTTTGAACATTCTTGTTTCTGTACTAGCAAAGTTTCTATGGTAATACACAGGATTTCTCTGTAGCGAGCTTAAGTAAAGCATTATTAAAATTCCTTCCACATTCTTGAATCATTTGTAAATGCTCTGTGAATACTCAAAGGAGTTATTCAGGTCTGTTCACTCAGTTGGTTAACCTAAGCTTGATGGCAGAAAATCATTAACTTGAGTCCAAGGAGCTACACACAGCTGTGTTAGATTCTGCTGGTACTTTTTGACCTTTGTGAATTACTTGTTTATTTTTATTTAAGCAATAGTTTGAAAAAAAATTAACTATATCCTACTCTTACCTTTTTGATAAAAGATTTGGCTCAACTTAAAGATTTTGGTTTTTCATGTTCAGTTTTCTTTTTCTCCTATCTTGGAGTTTTAATGCATTCTTTAATATTAAAGGAATACAATTTTATACTCTGACTTTTGATGGTACATTTTTCTTGACACCTTTCTTAAGTATCCTTCTTCAGAAGTCTGCAACATCTGAGGCTAAAGCTGTTTAGAAAAAGGATTTATTGACAATGAAAATTTCAGTTACGTAATATTTTAAGTCCCTAGATGAAAATATAATCCTTAATCTATGCATAATTATATTATTTGATATGGTAGCTGTTGGTTATTTTCTTTCAAAATGATAAATCTTGTATCAAGCCTTTACTGTCTACTAAAGAAAGCTATGCATTCCTGACAGGAAATACACATGATGAAGAGTGGAAGGACTGGCTTCATCGCTACGTAAATAATTTGTGATGGTTGCCTTGCTGCTTGCCATAACTTTACTTTTATTGTACTACTTACTGTAGGGCATGGATGTCCTAGCATGTACCAGGTCCCTGCTGAAGAGTTCGTAACATAAGAAACTCTTAACAAGAGTCTTATTTATATTAAATAACCCAGTGGGCTTATTGACTAATGCTTCATTTTAGATCAAACAGTAATGAGCATGTTCATCCCATTACTGCAATGATTAAAAAATTCAATAGCTGATGACACTGCTGTCTTTTGAAATGTTTCTGTACCGCATGCTTTGCTATTCACTACTGAATATTTTTTGTTCTTTAGTATCACACATGGCCAATGAATCGCGGCCCTGCCCATGTGATATTGGAGACAGGTTTGACTATGGAGGCCTTGGGCAGGAGGTACAAGTTGAGCACATCAAGGCATACATCTGCAAACCTCCTGCCGGCACCGACAAAGCCATAATTGTGATTCACGATATATTTGGATGGCAACTCCCAAACACCAGATACATAGCTGATATGCTAACAACTAATGGATACATGTAAGAAATACTACTGTTTTCAAAGTGTCTTTCTAATAAGGAAGTTCGTTGGACCAACTGTTGTTTCCTTTTTTCACATAAACCATACAAACACAAATAATTCCATAGTCTTTTTTTACCCCTTTCTCCAAGGAGTTTTCTGTTAGAACAGTGAAAGAAGTCTAAAATAGTTGAGTTGTCCTACTGTAACAAGCTAGTAGGTAAGCACACAAGAAGAGAAGGGAAACAGGAAATTTTCTTATTCTACATTTTTCATCCTCCATGAGGCTGAATCAGCCTGCTTCCTCCCTCCCTCTGTTATGGTAAAAATTCCAAAGAAGCTGAAGATCTTTCTATGAAGGGAGAGTGTACTAGCATGTGTCAATATAGAAACAAATCCTCAAGTATGTGAAAAGTATATTGAGTATCCTCTTTCCTGTATTACTGGGTTAGTGTTCCTTCTAGCCTAAACATACATACAGTGTAAGTTGTTGTTTGTTTGTCTTGGTTTGGAATTTCTTTTTTAAGTTTGGTAGGAAACCACCAAGGATTTTCAGTCACAGTTAACTATTTATCAGATTAAGTAATGCATTTTAACAGGGCAAAATGTAACTGGAAATTATACTAAGTCTCCTTATTAGATGTAGAAAATTGTTGAAGGTTGATGGTATAATGCTTTGATGTGGGTTAAGTACTAAGTATTCAGCAAAATGAATTTGTTGTGTAGTACATATGGTCTTCCCTTTAATCCTTTTTCAGTATTATTTCATGGTCATAAAATATTTTCATTTTTCTTGCAGAGCCATCTGCCCAGATTTTTTTGTGGGACAAGAAGCTTGGAAACCTTCTAATGACTGGGCATCTTTCGATGACTGGCTGAAAACACGAGATGCAGGCAAAATAGACAAGTACAGTCATTGTTTCTTGACCAGCAAGTAGACATGCTTATTTCATAGGAATTTTTGCCTCAGTAAAGATGTAACATTAGATCCTAAATTATTAGTGGGTCAATAAAGCTGGATGTCCACAAATGGAAATTTCATGAAGCTCATGGGACAAGCTCGTGGTTATGTGAGTGGTGCTTTATGGGTAAAAGTAGATGTTTGAACAAGAATAAAAGTGCCCAGTGTTTGCCTGTACATAGAGTAGAAGCAAAATAAATGACTCAAATGTTAAGAACCACGAAAGGCTAGAAAATCCAGCTCACTCCTGCCACTTCGATCCCTCAGGGAAGCACAACTTCCATGGATTTTAGATAGGATGCAAATGCAGTCAGCAAACACTGTGTAATGAGGGAACATTACATCTGATGCTCCCCATCAGATTGCAGCTAGTTCAAAGCATACTGCTTTCCCACTTTTCTGTATTTTTCCCATTTTTATCTGACATGTAGCTTGATTGCAAAATGTTACTGCTGATTTAGAAAAAACAATTTTAAACTTGCTTCCACAATTTTATAAAATGTTTGTCATCCTTGTGAGATATAGTTTACATACAAGTCACAGTTGTGATAACAGGATGCTCCTGACTGGCAGGATGTCTCAAACTTTATTTGTGTTAGCCTATATAAGTATTGCTATTTGTGAAATTGATTGGACTGCTGTTCGTGAAATCACCTCATGTCCTAGTAGCAATGGTCTAGGAAGACTGATTTTCTCCTTTGTCTTCTCCCCTGGAGTTTGTCTTGTGTTTTAGAAATGAGTAATAGTAAAGTAGTGTTGTGGGTTGACCCCGGCCATCAGCCAACAACCTGGACCACCACTCACTCGCTCCCCCAAGAGGAACAGGGGAGAGAATAAGAGAAACAAAGCAAGAAAACTCATGGGTTGAGATAAGACAATTTGATAAGTAAGGGAAAGAGGAAAAACCAGGAGTGATACAGAGACAGTCACTCCATCCCAGACGCAGACTGATGCCCAGCCAGTCTCTGAGCAGCAGCCACCAAGGAGGCCAGAGAAACAGAGCTAGAGCCTTAATTCACTTTCATTTGCATGTCTCAGAGAAGTTGATGTTGTCCTCAAGTATCTAAAGGACCAGTGTGGTGCGAAGAAGATTGGTGTCATTGGGTTTTGCTGGGGTGGAGCAGCAGTGCAACATCTGATGCTGAAAAATCCTCATTTAAAGACTGGAGTGTCCCTCTATGGTAAGCCTGAAATTCCTACTACATTCTGAGCAGAATACCAGTGCAGGAAGCAGTTCTGTAGGGCTATTACTGTAACAAAATTCAGTGTGACATCTAGTGGAAGAAGGTGAGTTTATTATAAATAATCTCTATGTGATTTGATTTTGCACACTCACATTTTTACACTTCAATGCACACAGCAAGCTCTATGTATTTAAAGAGTGGCATGACCAGGATCACATCTGTGAACATAGTGCCAAATGCCATGGCCTCACTGTGGCTGGGTTTCCTTGTGGCTGGCAATGACAAAAGGGCTTCTGGGCACATCTTTCATATCTTTTACCAGTGGTCCCTCGTTACTAATAGGAATAATTTTTAACTTTCTGTTTTAACCCTTCACATTTTAATTCTCAACACATTTATGGTAACTTTGATATTTTTATTATAAACCTCTGTACTTCTACATAACCAGAGCAACTTATATTAGCTAGAGGTGAAAACAAATTTAAGGTATTTTTCCAGAAAGCTTACTGAGACTGTTTTGCTGCACCAATATGCTGATCAGTTGGGTCAATTCAACGATGTTACTTGCTAATTTTTTAAGTTTTCTATTGTAATAATCTCAGGAATGAAAAGAGTAGCTAGGGTGGCAGCTGGTTAGTTTTACTGCAACTTTAATTCAAATATATTGGAATAGTTAAAATTACGTCTGTTATGAAATTGTATCAGTATAAATATATGTACACTGAAATCATAACCGTGTATGTGTAATGATGAGTATTTACAGTTGTCTTAAAACTGGCCTTCCCAAGCAAGAGGTGAGCAGTTCCAAAGTGTCCATCCTTCACAGTGACAGTGGTCAGAAGCAGTTGCTCAAAGCAAACCACAAAAATGGGACAAGTGTAACAATTCTTCCCTGATTTTTTCCCACAGAACTTGTGTTTTCATTTTTAATGACATTACAAATTTTCCACAACAGAAAGGACTTTCAAGCAAAGTGTGTTAAATCCCATTACAAACTGATGAAACTAACTGATGAAAATGTCTTGAAGTTTCACTCTATAGATTTTGTAGTGTTTTAGCTACTTCAGGTGGCATAACTCATTGCATGTATGTTTTCTTCTGCCTTAGGAGTGATCAGGCGTTTTGCGGACAAGCACAGTTTGCTTCATCCTACCTTCTTCATTTTTGGTGAGAAGGATGACATCATCCCATTGGAGCAGGTGAGTTTCCCATCACAGATGTGTCTTTTTAATGCTTTTCATGTTTATTTTGTATCTTGGTATTTCATGAAGAGACGGTAGAAAACCAATTTGCACTTTCCTTTCTCTTTCACTAACTCTTACAGTACTTCTACACAAATTTATGTTGTTTATCCCCAAATCAAAAAGTTTTACCATGCACTAAAAATATTTTCTGTTCCTGTTTGAAAATATGGATGATTTTCATCAGTTTCTGGGAAAAGAGCAAGAATCCAAAGAAAGTCTTCTGACAAGTTTAAGTTAGGAGGCTCTCTTTAGTGATACCGATGGTCCATAAAATCAGCAGAAATTCCCCACCTAGACCAATGGACTCACTGGTTGCAGGAGAATTAGAAAGATCCTGTGGCTATCCTTTTCTTTTTTCCACTGTCCTGCAGAGATTCTCCTTTCTATTATTCCATCAACAGCCTTTCTCTGGAGCCTGAGTGAAGAATGATTGGAGAAAGATGATCATCTGCCAAGGGGGGTCAAGAGAATTATGTTTTTATGGAGTGATGTTGGCTTTAATTTCGCTAGCAAAAATACCAGTCACTCTGAACTGCTGATTTTGTCTCTGCCCCTCCTCCCTCAACTTCAAATTAATTCAAACTCTTGCCCCATTTTTTTATGTGAGGTCTATCAGCAGCAACTCATACAGTGCTCTACATGCTAACCTTCTCATGATGCTGAGCAGTAGGTTTTTCTACTTTACAGGTATTAATATAGTAATCCATAGAATTTTTTTTTTTTATGTTTTATACAGTCATGTGGTCACATGCTGATATTTTACTGGCAAAAAAAGCCTAGTTAAATATAGCAAGTGCAGCAACAGAAATGCATTTAGGTATAAAATTAGTAGAAAAGAAAACCGTGGCAAAGATAAATTATGTCTGTCTTTCAGAAAAGTAAAAAATGAGGACAATTTGGGGACTGCAAATGTAGAATGTGTTACCTTTGTACTCAGCCAACATATAATGTTCTGTGTTACAGGTCACATTGCTGGAGCAGAAGCTTAAACAAAACTGTAAAGTTGATTATGAAGTTAAAATTTACCCTGGACAGACACATGGGTTTGTGCATCGCAAAAGAGAAGATATCAATCCTCAAGATAAACCTTATATTGAGGAAGGAAGAAAGGATATGATCAACTGGCTGAATAAATATCTTTAGGTTAAATTAATGTCAATAAACAAAATCAGTTGTTGTAGGATATCAGAAAATAATACAGACTATATTGCTTAAAATGTTCTTACAACCATAAAAATATTTTGTAAAACTCTTCTGCAATAACACTACTTATTTGCACTTACCTTCTAAGTAGGGGCTTAGAAATGGCTTTTCAAATGCTGAAAGCTATAAATGTAAAGAATGTTTTTAACACTGATCTTGTATATCTTAAAATGGTTAAAATTTCATGTGGCATTTTTTCTGGCACCTGAAAGTTTAATTTTTTTATATCAATCTCAACATGATTAAAAATCATTGAAACTCTGCCCACACTTGAGAACTTCTCTCCTTAAAGCTCTGTTTAGAGTTGTTTAGCTATGAGATTTTCAGCTCCAAGATTTTCAGCTTTTAGGTAAATATAGTTCTGGATTGGAAGGCTGAGACATTTTCTTGGAAACAGAATATCCTATTCAGAATTCAGGAAACGAGAGCTAGAAAAAGGAAGGCGAAAGACAATGGAAATAAATGTATGTGAACTGAAGGGGAGCTGCAAAACTTTGGGAGCCATGACTGAAGAGACTAGAGAAAATCACGTCATTTCACCATCATCTTGATGCAAATCCTTCATCTCTCATGGTTTCAGGCAGTTGTCCTACCTACTGAACCTAATTCAGAGTCAAATCTAAACCAACCTCCAACGCTATCTTCTCACCTCCACAATTTTTTCCTTTCTCTCTGCTGCGATTTTATTGGGTATTGTTATTGGCAAGGCACAGCCCATTCCTAGTGCCTGGGGGAACATTACAGTGTTTCAGCTCATTAGGACCCTCCTGGTGTAATTCCCAGTAACCATGTGGTGAGGTCTTGCCTGTATCTGTGATGCTGAGGGAATAGATGTGGCTAAAATATTGTACTGAACATTGTCCATTTTCCCCTCAGTGAAACACGAGTGAGCCCAGGGAGCTTTTGCAGAATATTGCCTTTCAAGTTGCAGCCCCTCCATGGTTTCCATTGCCTCCTAACATTTTCTGAGTTTGCTGCTGCCAGCCATGCCTGACATCTCCCTCATGAAGTCACATTCCCTCCAGCTCTCTCCTTGCTGGGGGTGTGTGCCAGGCCAGCCTTAAGCAGTCTGTGGTGGAGCTGCAGCTGCATGTGTGTCTGAACTCCACAGTGTCTCGGCTTTTGGGATCCCACCGTATGGATCCCACCTCAGGCCCCAAATCCCCATTTTGACTCCCTTCTTCACACCACTCCTTCCCTCCTGCAATGCACCATGTATGTCCTATGAGAAAATCATTTTATCTGCACCACACTGAGTTGATACTAAAGAAAATCTCCTATCTTTCAAAAAGATTTCATGCAGACCTCTGAGGCAAAAGTTCAAAATCTTCCCTTGCTCCTTGGCTCATGCCCTTGGTCAGTGATTATTGCTGTTCTATGGTTTGGACACTGCAGGTTGTGTTTCCATCTTCTTGCTTAATGATTGCAGGAGAGATGAGCCTTCAGTTCTTAGTGAGTCCAGCCAGTGCAGGGAGAGCCTCTTCAGGTCTGCAGGGCATTGCTGCCATGAGTCATGCTGGTAGAAACAGTCCCGCCACACCGGAGGTGAGAAGTTCCATGATGCCCTTCCTGATCCTGCCCTTGTGCTCGATCTGTGCAGATTCCCAGGGACATAGACAGAGGGAAGGGCCAGACAGTGACTTCTCTGCTTCCTGCCAGTCCTGGCATGGTTCTGTTCTCAGCATGTAGAAGAGGAACACTTTCATGTGAGAGAGCTACAGATACCTCCACGCGCTGGCTCAGGCACATCTGATGCACATGCCTGCCCAGCTCTAGGGATTGGGAACATAACAATGCACAAACCTTCCCGGAAGGAAGCACTGTAGGTTTGTGGTTCAGGTAATCTGTAAAGTGTGAATTCAATTCCCAGCTCTGGATTCGTGCCCAATTTATCACGGTTGCTATGAGAACAGAGAGACTTGATGGAACTGAACCCTCTAAAACTATTTTCTCATGTGGATTTTAAATAAAAGAGCCTTGGTTTCTCTGAAGGTAATATCTTGGTTGGCAAACCTGTCCAGCTTGTTTTTTTATGTGAATGAACAGATGTCTTAGGGAAAAGGGCTAAGAGTTGCCAAATTTTCCCTGAGACAGGGAAAGACTGTTAAACTGAAGAGTATTTTGCCAAAATTCATTTTCCTAGCAGAATTCAGTCACTTGCTGTAGGACAGGTGTTTTATTATATATTTGTTTTTATAGGAAAAAAATTGGGTGCATTAGAAAAGGTCATTGCCAGCAGGTAAAGGGAGGTTATCCTGCTCCTCTATTCAGTTCTGGTGATCTGGAGTGCTGTGTCCAGTTCTGGGCTCCTCCATACACGAGAGACATGGAGCTCCTGCAGCGGGTCCAGTGGAGGGCAGCAAAGGTGATTAAGGGACAGGAGCATCTCTCTTACAAGGAGACACTGAGGAAGCTGGGCCTGTTCAGCCTTAAGAAGAGATGACTGAGAGGGGACCTCATGAATGTCTACAAATATCTGAAGGGAAGATGTCAAGAGGACAAAGCCAGGCTCTTCTTGGTGGTGTCAAACAATAGGACAAGAGGTAACAGGCAAAAACTGATGCACAAGAAGTTCCACCTGAACATGAGAAGAACTTCTTTGCTGTGCAGGTGACCGAGCACTGGAACAGATTGTCCAGAAAGGTTGTGGAGTCTCCCTCACTGGAGATATTCCACTACTGTCTGGATACAATCCTGTGCAATGAGCTCTAGGATGACTCTGCTTGAGCAAGGAGGTTGGACCAGATGACCCACTATGGTCTCTTCCTTACCAGTGATTTTGTGATTCTGTGAAATACGGTATCTAAGATGAAAAAATCAGAAAACTTTATCACTGACACAAGCATTTTGGTAGCATCTGTTATCTTTAGTCAGTATAGTATTACGCTGACTTAACTTCTACTCCTTAATTGGATTACTTTTTTTTACATGATGAATGGGAGCTCTTTTATGGGTTTCAGTTTAATCTTTATGGCAACAATTTTTAATCCACAAAATGCCTCTTTAACTCTGTTCCTTTTTCTGCATTGCCCTCTGTCAAGTTCACATTTATTGTTGGGTGTTTTTTTACTGTGGTGTCTAAACCAGATAGTCACTGTTTTAGCTTGTTAATTTTTCTCAGCTTCTTTGACTCCTAAACTCCAAACAGGAATGGACGTTTGGTGTACAGGCCACAGTCAGCAAGGACAAAGAAAAGCACTCCCCCTCCCATCACCCCCCCCAGTGCATACATACGTAACAGTGCCAAAATTCCCATAAAATAATGTGCACTTGGTCAGTATAAAACATGCCCTCCATCTTCTTGCTTGCAGGGAGGAGGGCATCTATGCTTTATGGTACATTATAAAAGACCACGCACTTGCTTTAAAAATGTGTCTCTCTGCACAGCGTCAGCTGCACTAGTGTGGGGAGCAGTTCTCCTTCCTCAGCTGCAACCTCTGACTCTGAGGAACTCTGCTGCTGGGTCTTGAAAGGGCTTTTTTGTCTCATTTTTTTTCTCCAGAGCAGGCCCTAGGGAAGGAACTGAATGATTGCTGTGATGGATTAGTGAGGCTTTGGGGCTAGAAGGCTGACCAGAAGTTGAACTTGATGGACTTTGGGGAATTGATGGAGGATGCGATAGAGATGACTACACCAATAGATTCAGGTCCAGCTCATCTGAACACCTTGTTGTAACTCATTTTGGCCACACTCACAGGCATACTAAGTCTGCTAATTAGGATTGTAGTTGCCTACATAGGTTGTGATCAAATTGGACTCCATACCTTTAACTATGAGAGATCATAAATGATATACAAAAATTGATATAAAATGATATAAATGAGATATAAAAATGAGATAAAATCTCATTTTAATGCGATTTCAATGTGTTTCACCACAGACCAGGAATGGTAGCTTAGGGTCTAGTAAGGTGCACTGAGGACACAATTTTTCAGGTAGGTTGTTTTGCCACAGGGACAAAAAACAATCTAGTTTCACTTTACTTGAGATAAGAAAAAATAAAGCTAGACCCCTTGAGAGCATTTTTGTCAGACCTTCCATGGGAGGAGCAATGGGAATTTGGTACCTACCTCCTCTTTATAATTTTAGAAGCTTCCAGCACATTTTACTTTTTTTCTTGTTTCTCATGTTTGGCACTGAATTTTTTCAAAGCCCAGTGAATAACAGCATGCTGAGTTTCAGAAAGTGAGGAGTGGAATGGGCTAATAAAGCTCCAAAACAAAGTTCCCCTTTCAGACCATCAGTGGAGCAGATGGTAACACCTGTGGCAATACATTTCCTTTCCTTCCCTTCCTGCTGCTGCTATGTTAAGAGCTGGTGAGGTAATCTTGCATCTGGGCTGGTGGTTTGCCCAGAACTTCAGCAAAGCTATGCTAATGTTATTTGTTAGGGGGATTGCAAGTTATTCCAACTGCACTGATAAACAGTTCTTCAGTTTTACTTCCAGGTGTTGAGCTTACAGATTGTTGAAGATTTCTTTAAAGTTCTTTCTTCTTTTTCCAGAATCCTTAGGAAATTAGGAAAGTTTCTAAGATACTTTAGATAGGTGGCTAACCCCAAGTAAAAAACTTACGTCCTTCAGTAAAGAAAAAGCATTTTTGCTTCCTCTGACTCCTCTGAGCAAAAAGCTGAAGGTAATTTTTAGGCATGGTTGTTTGCAAGAAGAAGGAGATGCAGGGGGAAAGGATAAGCTTGCATGTTGAATATATTTGTAAGAACTGTATTTTGTAGTGCTCTGTGGTGTTGCTTTGGAGAGCAGTGAGCTGTGAAATCTCTCCCTGTCAGTAGGACAGCAGTAGGGTAGCAGCTCAGGGTAGGTTAGCAGTGCAAGGTAAGTTGATCCTGTTGGATGGCTTGAATAGAATGAGAGCTTGTTATTGTCCTGCCTTTCCCCTGTTTTCCTCACCCAGCTGGTTTAGCTCCAACTTCACTCAGAATTTTCATTTCTGAGGCACAGAGAAACCCTGGGTGGAAATTAAAGGGACAGGCTCACTTATGTGTGTTATCCACTACAGATGAAACCAACTTCTGGCTCCACAGAGCAAAGTAAAGTAGAGCTGGCCTCCTGCTCAGGGGTGTTCCTGATGTGTATATCACACCTGTATTTTCAGATATGATAACCAGAAGAATATTCTCTCTTTATAGTGGAGTATAACGAACAGTGTAAGAAAAATGAAATAAATAAAATGGTGGAACTTTCTTTGCTGATATAACTGTGAAATCACATGATGAAAATCCCTCTAAGCTGGAAAAATGGGAGTAACAATGTCCTGCAGCAACATTATTTGTAGCTGCTCATTTCCAGCCCTCACTTTGCTGATGTCCCTTTGCTATGTAACACCAAGGCAGAGGGTAGCACTGTTGTGCTTGATCGTGTCAAGGCTGTTGCAAGCAACCATGAACTTGTTCTGCTCACAGCCTGAGCTGGGCTGAAGCTGCATAGCCTTGTCAGATGGGTGCTTTGCTTAAACAATCTTAGCAGATTATGTCATCTTAAAATCATTATTCATAGCAAAGTGGGACAGGGCTTGTACCACAGTGACTGGCAACGGGGCTAGAGGGCATTTAGTTCTGTCTTTTTTGCCTTTGCAAAACACTGCTGAGGCCCAGACCTAATTATCTGTCTGCATAACATCTCACTCTTGCACATTTGTCACTTTTTGCAGATTAAATATCTGCGAGCAGCTACCTATGGCAAGTGACTCCGTGCAGAGCAGCAGAGACCACAGAACAGGAAGAGATGGCACAGTTTTAGGATCTTTCCAGTAGGCCTGGGAAGAAGGAAGCAGAAGGAGTCTGATAAAGCTGGAATGAAGAGTGAAGATTCACCCTCTGAGATGAAGAGGGAGCACATAGTTGGCTCTGAAAGGGAAAAGTGTGTGAGGTGGGCACTGAAGAAAGCAGAGTGGTGTTGGTTGATGAAAATCAGAGTTGTGGGAAAAGTAGAGCATTCCAGAACTTCAGCAAGAAGTAACAGTGACCCTGTGAACAGGAGAAAAGGAGATCTGAGACTGAACCTTGAAGATCACTTTCACTAGTCCACATTCATCCTACCTGTGCTGATTTTCTTTACTAAGAATCTGTTGAATAAGTCTCTGTGAGGACAGCCAGCTGAAAAATCAAACAGGCAAATGAAAAGTGGTATAGAAGAGAAAATAGAAAAGCGAAAGGGAGAGGTAAGGCAGGAAAGGCAGATGTGGGCAAACACTGCAGTGATGGTGTTTCCTGAAAGTCACAGGTATCCCATGTCTCTGCTCCACTTTCCTGACTTAATGAGCCAGGAATCAGCCCTGAGTGAACACTACATAATGTTAGCAGAGGTGTCTCAGTTGGAGATGAGCAAAAATTCAGCCATACTAAGTGGAGGTAGAGCCTCTCTGTGGAGAGAGATAAAGGGAGATCTGCTTCAAAGTAGAGGCAGTGAGTCAGCACTGGAGAGGCAAGGCAGGGGACATTTCTATTGCTGGGTGCCCAAGAGATTTGAGGAGATAAACACTTCTTGCTGTCACTAAGCCTTTCTCCATCACACTGTGAGCAATGGCACTGCAGGAGACAGGTGGCCTTGTGTTGCTGCATGGCTGTTGCTGGGTGATTTGTAGATCGTATGCCAAAGTTCAAAGTTAAATTCCCAGGAACTGCTCAACCCAAGATAATGCCAGGAGGTAGTCAGTAGAATTGGTGAGAAGATGGAGTAAGACAAAAGCTTCTCGGGGAAAAATTGCCATCTGGGAATTTTCCCACCCACCCCTTTCCCTTGCTGAGCCCTTAGTTTCATTGCCTCTCCAAAAGAACTTTTTCTGCTGGGCTGCTGCTGAATGGTACATGCAAAGGGGCTGAAGAGAAACATGTCAGGATCTTTCAGTAGAAAGTCAAGGAAAACAATTCAAAGCAGGAGGTAAATCAGGAATGAATAGAGTGGAACAATTAATTATTTCTTTCCCCCATGTAAATTGGGGAATTGCAAGTCTGAAGGCAGGAGAAGAGCTGGAAGAGAAAGGAAAAGAAAGGTATCTGTACTGGTTCATGCTAAACCAGTAAGGTGGGGAGGGCTTGGCAGATCCCTGCAGGCTGATGGTGTGGAGAGGGTACCATTCCAAGCCCTACTGCTTTCCAGCTGGCTCAGATTGATGGTGTTTGGTATTCCCATGATATCTCTGATAGCATCTGTCTGATGTACTAATGACAAGATGCTTCATTCTCCTCTCAAAAGAGGGATTAGGGCTCAAATTGCCATTCCAGCTTGTCACTCACCAAGGAATTAAAATCTTCTTTGAATGTGGAATTTACTGACCCCGTGGGAGAGCCTAAGACTATGGAAATGATGCTTTAAACATGAGATCACTGAAATAAAATAGTGCATTAGCTGGAGAGCGTTCATCTTTCCAAGCTGTAGGGGAGAGCCACTGGACAGCGTTACACAGGCACTACTCTCGTGGTCCAGCCAGATCATCACAAATACCCCAGACATTTCCTCCTCTGAAGAAATGGCAGAGTATAGTGCAGGAGCCCCAAGAGATGGCTTTTAAGGGGTTTCTGTGGCTATTATGGAAGAGACTTTGATCTCTGCATTTCTTAGTGGAAGAAATTATCTACTTCAGGTCCTGATTTGTCACTGACAGCTGGCCATGGTCACAAATCTGAGTCAGGGGCTGTGCAGAAAATCACTTTGAATTTCATCTCAGCTGATGCTCATAGGGATGCCTTAAATGAACTTATATAGATGTGCCCACATGGGAAGACCAGCTTTGTAGTGCAAGCCTGTGATCTCTGCTAGCTCATCCGTGCTATGAGGTTTTACAGTAGAAGTGAGCTGGTACTGAACTAAATGTGCACAATGGTGGAGACCAGCAATATCTCAGGAAACTGGATGGTTGGGCAACAATACACAGTCATTCTAAGTGCTCAGAGTTCCTCCAGGAATTACAGACATCTGAGGTTTTAGAAAGTCTGAGGACACTGCCCTCCTCCTCCCCTCCCTGCTCTCTCCCCCACCTGGCCTCCCCCCCACCAAGTTTTTGAAAAAATGTCTTGAGAATTGCCCAGGAAATAAGATCCTTTAAAAAATTAACAGTGGATTCCAGATCTTACTATTTTGCCTTGGTTGTGGAGGTTTTTTTGGTTGGTTGATTTTGTTTNGGTCTAGCTTCTCTTCATACTACACATAATTATGTTGGAATAATTATGAACTTACCTCCTTTGGAATACAAGTACATTTTGAGCCAAAAGATGCTGCAAGTTGAAGCAATTGTGTTGTAGTTGGTGGAGTTACTATGGATTGATGGACAAGATATGACACAAGGTCAGAAGCCCTTTTTTGGGGGGGCGGGGGGTGCTCCTTTTATCTCTGGAACAATCCCTGCTAACATCTCCACATCAGTGGCTCTCTCCAGCTCTCTGATGATGGAGGGCTCTCAGCCTCCCATGAGAAGCCTCTTTCCATGTGATCACCGAGGCTGATGAAATCTCTTTGGAAGACTTAAAATATCTCTTTGGAAGAGTTTAACTGTATCTGAGCTCCCCTAGGAACAAAGCACAGCTGGGTAACATCGCTTGTGTCATGCCCACAGAAGGCAGTTCCCCGGATGGGCTATGCAACCTGAAAAATCTCCAGAGCTCACAGCAATCGACAGACCCTACAGCTCCTACAGGGCAGGATAGTAAGAAGCCCAAGCTAGCAAAGATCACAGTTCTCCTCAAGTCAGCCATAGCTGTCCTGCCTCCTTGTTTCTGCAGAGAAGAATTGTGGTTGCAGCACTGCTGAACTTGAAATCCCTACCCGAGCTGTGTGTGTCCATCCAGGTTAAGGAGATTTTTCTGCCTCTTTTAATTCTGCCTATATATCTGTACATCTGCGGGCTATTCTTCTTCATCCCAGGTCCGCAGCCATCCCTGTACCTAGGTATTCACTTAGTGTGATCTCACACCAGAGCTCGATCACTGGACCACAGTGGGAGGCAAGGAAGCTCAGACTCTGGAAGGTCCCCGGTAGAGAAAAATGAAATCTTGAAGTTCTTGAATGTAACGGATCACTTCTTTGGAACTGAGTTCCAAAGTGGCTAAATGAATCTGTACAATTAATGCACTTTTCTTTAGTTTAATATCACCCCCTTGTGTCATTTGGGTCCAGTTTCCACTGTTATATTTTTCCAGACCAGTCTTGATTTCTTACCTCTTCCCCCCAGGAACCATGCACATGTAGCAAGAGACAGACCAGCAGCCATGATCCTGGGAAAGTGACAAAGACGTATCTAGCTCAAGATGTGAATTTGTCAAGATGTCAGACTTCAAATGTTTATCCCGAGGACCTAAGGAGTCTTTAAATGTTTCTTTTATGTCTGTCTGGAAGTCAGACATACAGCTACATACAGACAGTGATACAGTTGCTTCTTCTACCTTCCAGCAGCAGAGTGCAATGGTTGGTGGGGACAATTTATCTCCTGTGAATATTGTAGTAGATTGATCAGAAGCCACAAGTTAGTTGGAAATAAGACCAGACAGATACTTTGAATATTAATAAGTCACTAGGACTGCATGGCATTTGCCTGAAAGTCCGGAAGGAATTCAAATGTGAAGCCGCGAACTGCCGGCTGAGCTGTATAACCTGTCTGTCATTAGTATCTCTGTGCCTGAGCACTGGACAGATTGCTGGGCTAACCCATCCACTATAAAAAATTACTGGTGAGCCTGACTCCCATCCATAGTAAGAGACAGGTGTGTATTATAAAGGATAAGACTGATGAATATGTGATAATAGTCTGGTGAGAAAGACTCAGTGTGGCTCCTGTAAAGGGAAATCCCACATCATTTCCATGCTGCTTTCTGTGAGGGTCTCAATAAGCACAGGAAGTTAATAAAGGGTTGGAGGAAAGGTCCTTTTATGGAATGAAGGTTGAGTAAAGGACAAGAAGCAAAAAGGGAGCATGGCACACTTCTCATGGTGGAGAAGGAGGAGAGGAGAGGAGA
>VZRQ01008237.1:128679-167472 GCA_013397975.1 Machaerirhynchus nigripectus
GAGGAGAGGAGAGGAGAGGAGAGGAGAGGAGAGGAGAGGAGAGAGGGTTATTAAGGGTATTGTCCAAATACCTCTTAAACATTGACAGGCTTGGTTGACAGACTGTTGACCATCTCTCTAGGAGCCTGTTCCAGTGGTTTACCACCCTCTTGGTAAAGAAATGCTTCTTCATGCCCGGTTTGAACCTACCCTGGCACAGCTTTGAACCATCCTGTCACTAACCAAGGAAGAAGAAATCAGCCCCTTCCTCTTCACTTCCCCTCCATAGAAACCTGGAAAGAGCAGTGAGTTTTTGGACAGCCCCAGAAGAGACACGTGCAATGCCTTGACATTAGGCAAACAGCAACACTGGGGACAGTGTCCCAGCAGCATTGGTCCCTAGGAGCTGGTTGGTGGAAGATGTTTTGCAGGGTGCTGGCCTTCTTCTCTGTGTAGATGAATCTGTAAAAATAAGCTAGGGTAGCACAGAAGGAATCAGCCTTCCACAGGGAGTGGGAACATCTTTTGCCTTCCAGACCATTGCTAGAGGCAGGCAAGAAGTTGCTGAAAAATTGAGAGGTAGGCAGGAGCCATCATTTTGCCTTGCTCCAAGGGTACTGATAAGTTTTGATGGTCCTGACCAGCCTCTCCTGGGTCTCCCTCTGCAATGTCTTCCTATGGGACCAGGAAATCCATTTCACCTCAGCCCTGGGCTTTTTGTCCCTGCCTTAGCTGTACTGTGGTCTATCTTTCCCAGCTATGCCTGGCCATATTCACTGTTTGTCTGAACCCTGGCACTTGAACAGACTTCCTGTCTTGACCTCATGCCTGCCTGGTCATCACTGGATTGTGACTGGCACTGACTGCCACCACCAGGACTGACACTGACCTGCAAACCAGCTTTTCAGCTAGACCTTGGATCTGCTTTGCCACCACAAGCTCATCTGATGATCCGTGGAACCTGAGTCCATCCCTGTGCCTGCCTGCTCTTACCTTGTAGGAAACTGGGACAAGACTTGGCTGGAGAGACCTTGTCCTTCCAGCCTTTTCTCCCTTATCTCCTGGATCCCAGATACTTAGGAGCAGTTGGCCTACCTTCTCTGCCCTGACAGAAGAAAGCTTTCCCAGTAAAACATGTTGCTCCTGCCCTGAGTCCCACTCTTCTGCAGGTCCAGCCTTTTTTCACTACAACTCTTCCCTTCCCAGTATCTGTCACCAAGCCATCTGGAGCCCTGGCCAGCTAAGCCTCCTGCAGTGGCACCATGGTTACTGGATATTTTGTATTGGTTTAAGCCCTGGAGGACAGTCTGGGAGAGATGGAAAAGGTTAAAAATACAGCTATTGTGAATCCCTGTTCCTGTGCTGGGTTGGAAGGGCACTGCCCCAGCATTGCTCTGAAGCACTGGGATCAGTGCTCATGGATTCCATTGGATTAGCACTGCCTCTTGCAATCATTCTGCCCCCAATGCACCTAACAGCAACGTGGAGGGAGTAAGGTTGAAGTGGGGCTGAGCAGAATGCTTTGAAGCAGATACGGTGTTCAGTGGGTGATCAGAGGTTCCAGGTGTGAGGGGTTTTGACAAAGATGGGGAACGTAGCTGGGGAGCACTTCTGGGGAGCAGGGCCCGGGCTCAGCATGACTGTTGTGGTAGCTGGAAAGTGAGGTGGGACATTGTACGGCATTTTCAGGAAGGCAGCCAGCAGATTCTTCAGTGATGGGGTAGCACTGAATGACCTCAGAGCACAAATGGTCTGTGCAGCTGGTGGACTCCTCTGAGCACCCTGCCTGTGCCAAGGAGAGCTCAGGGCCCCACCTTGTAGTGCCCTGCAGACTGGCTTGCCTGCCTGTCTGCTGAGGCTGGGGGGGAGGAAAGTGTTGGCATCTCACAGAATTATTAACAGAAGATGCAGAAGGGCAATGGGGAAAGTCAAAGAGTGATTCTCACCCCAGTGTCAGGCACAAAATTGGATCTGAAAAAGGCTGAGCAAAATTTAGTGCTGTAAACTAAGGGACTGTGACTGCTCTGAAAAGCTGCTGTCAGAGATGTTCTGAGTAAATGCTTATGGTCAGTTTGGAAATACAAACTGAGCATTGCCATAGACTACAACGTTAAAAGAGCAGTGCCATTTTAGGTCCTTGTAAAAGAGCTTGATGTTCATATTTCAGCAGCTTTCTCTCACAGATACCCCTGCTGATAAGCCTCCACACCTCCAAAGAGTGCTCTTTTGGGTTCAAATGGCATCAAATCTTCCATTCCAGCTGGGTAACTCTGGAACAGGAGTACAGACCTCCTCACCCAACTCCTGTGGAAATCATCAGAGTCATCAGCCAAGAATATTGTGAAAAAGATATTGTGTGAAATATTGTTTCACACTTGAGAAACTGAGTGTCCTGCTGAAAGTGTGTTGGGACAACTAGTTCACTCCGTGGTTCTTAGGGTACTTGCTGGAGGATGGTAGATTTCTCTTTGGAGGGGCAGTGTTCCTTTGCAACCATACATCTGGCATCATCTGACTATAGAGGACTCTCTGTTAGATCAAACCTGATCCTTTAGGGCTGTGTATGGCTGTGCTTGAAGAACTGCTGCTGTTCTGATGTGAGTGAAACAGTCTGCTCTGGGTACACTGAGGATGAGTGATAAGGGAAGAGAAAGAAGGATGAAAAGGAGAGCCCTCCTTGACTGTGTCCCTTTACTGTAGCTACTTTAGTCCAGCTGTTCCTCATGCAGTTGTCACTGCTATGACTTTATGACACTGGCTGCCATGTCTGGCTCTTGGAAATATTAATGTTCTATCATTTTTCTGTGTGTCGCCTATTCTGAGACAGACATGCAAGAGACAGGATATTCATCATGCTAAATCACCCATAATCCAGAGGAGGAAAGGGATGCATTTTCATACAGCATTTGTTACATGTCACAGGCCATCTCCAATGCTTGTGTGTGTCACAACAAGCCAGCACCCACCAAAACCTCTCTATCACTCCCCCTCCACTCATGGACAGGGGAGAGAAAACGTAACGAAGGGTTCGTGGGTTGAGATAGGGACCGGGAGAGATCACTCACCAATACTGTCATGGGCAAAATAGGCTCAAATTAGAGAGAGTAATTGAATTTATTGCTAACAAAATCAGAGCAGGATCATGAGAAGTAAAATAAGACCTTAAACACCATCATCCCCACATCCCTCTCTCCTTCCAAGCTCTACCTCCTCCATAGCCTGGGACCAAACTTTCCAAGACACTAAGACAATTTTGGGTACATCATATTTCCATATTCTGTAAGTGTTGACTTTGACCACAGTCTTGGTTGCCAGCCAGACAAAATATGCGCAGCGTGGGTGAGAAAGAAATTATGGGGGTCCTGAAATGCACCAGTGTGGACTTCTTTAGTAGTGCAGCAGCCCTAGGGCCTCAAACAGCTGTCCTGTGCCCAGTGCTCAGGGAATGGAGGTCAGGGATTCTCAAACACACAAGTGATACACGGTACGTGACATATTCCCTGTTCATGAGGAATGCAGGACAAGCCCTGCAGATGTAGCATCAGATGGATGGCAGATCAGGGGCAAGCCCTCAGTGAAATTGCTACTTGTCAGTGCATTCCAGGTAAGGCTGTGGAAGAGGTCTCTTCTCTAGACCAAAGCCCTCGGCAGGTGCCCATCTCAATAGGAATAGATAATGTAGGGATTCTGTCTCTCAAAAAATTAACTGGAAAATAAGGAAGAGTACTGTATTTTGTTCCTATATTTGGACACATGTTTAAAATAGTGATTGGAGAGAAGGAGAGAGGGACTGGGGGAGTCGGGAAACCTGGGCTGCTTTCCCAGCATTATGTTGTAACTGTAAATTATAGCAAGTCCCCAGGGACATTCTTCAGTTCTGACTTGTCTGTCAAGTAGAGGCAACAGTCTCACACTTTCCACCAGAAGACTATAGATTATACAGGGTCCCTGTTCTTGGAGAGCAGTGGCTACACTACCCCATTTATCCCAGTGCTGAGTTCTTGGATATTGGATATGTTTCTTCAGTACGCTCACATCACCCCTAGCTGTAATGTTCCTGCCTGTAGGGACTTCGCACATGGAAGGCTGTTCCCAGTCACACCTTCCAGAGTGGTGTGAAGGAGCAGCCTTGAATGGCACAAGACCTTTAGGTCATCAGCAAAACAGTCTCACTCCCCACCTCTTGTCCAGAAGCACAGGGACAGCTGGGAGCCTGATGGCGCTACTCCTCTTGCCCTCTGATTTGCACCATCTCTGAGTGGCTGCACACTGGCCCTTCACAGGCCTGTGCCGGCAGTCCAGTGCATCTCACCTTTTTGCCCCTATGTGGGGCAAAGCACTGAGTGACAAGCCTTCGGCACAATTATTTTCCCCTCTGAGATCGAGTGAAAAGGTTCAGGCCTGTGCTGGAGAGCCAGACTATTTATGTTTATGGGGGCTGCTCTTCTCTCTTCTCTTAGACTGTCTTTCACCTCTCCCAGCCTTACTCCCAATTCTCTGCCCCCAGGGAGTTCCAAGGCTCATCACTACAAGTGCCCAGCATGGCTCTGGCTCTCCCTAGGGAACAGGGAGGCCAGTGCTGTGACACACACTGCATGCACCACTGCTTCAGATACACAAACTGATCCACTTCCTTCAAAGAAAAAAAGCAGTGTTTAAGAGCCAAGATCTAGGACCTGCATGGTGTCCATGCACCCAGGAGCTGTTTTCATCTCCATGCTCAAGTGGAAGAAAGAAGACCTTGGCACAGGAGTATACTCTGTGGGCAGGTACTGAGAATAGGGGAAATGCTTGCAAGTCATTGTAGTTATCATTAATAACTTCAGCTTCTCCGTAATGCTCTGCAGTACCGGTGTGTGTGAGGACCCTGACCCACTGGGCCCGAAGAGGGGTCGTTGAACCAGCCATGGTTTGTGCCTGGTCTCTGATGCTCACTGGCACGGGCACCTTTGGTAGCCAAGGACAAGCACTGGCAGCCCACGGTTGTTCTGATCCCTGCCATCAGGAACGGACTCTTACTTGGCACAGCCCCAGAGCAAGGACCATGTTCCAGCCCAGGGAGCTGCTTTGCTCCCTCAGCTGGAGCAAAGAGCTGAACAAGGTGGGTCTGCCAATGGCTCCCTGGGGGTTTACAGTGCTATGGCTAGAGCAGAAAAAATCCCGCCCCGACTCCTGAAACACATCCCCTTCCATTAAGACGGTAGATGGATAGTCCTTTCCTCCCCCTTTCCCCCTCTTTTCTTCCCTCCCGAAGGTCACCTTCAGCGGGGAGGCAGTGTGCCCCCAGGCCCAGAGCCATGGGGACGGGGCGGAGCGTCACGCTTAGCCCCGTAGCGCCTGGCAGCCCCCTCCGGCTGCTGGCGCAGGCTGAGCCCGGCGGCTGCGGCGAGGGGAGCGAGGCAGTCGCGGCTGGCTGGCTGTCCTGCGCTGCTGGAGAAGGTGAGAGGCTTAGTACAAGCGGGAAAGGAGAGTGGGAAGGGAAGTTACAGAGGTGGCAGGATGAAAGACACTGGACAGGCATATAAAAGGGCACCCACCCATCTCAAACTGGTTTTGGAGGCTTGAGCGTGGTGTTAGGGCACAGTGCGGAGCGCACCCATTTCCCACAGCGGATTGATGGAGAGCTCGTTGGTGGCTTTGCCCTGGAAGGCTGCTTTGTGTCCACTTGTGCCCGGTGGGATGGTGCTGCGGTACTGGCGGGTTGGTTGGGAGAAAGGTGTGATGCGGCTTGGACCCAGTGAGACTGCTGCCGGTTTCTGTCCGAGGAGGCTGCTGAGCAGAGGCTGTGGTGTGCTGCGTGCTGGGCAGAGGCTTGCGGGGCTCTGCGGGGAGGCTGCTGGGTGTCTCTGCCCCAGAACAGCAATACACAGTTCTGCTACAGGGACAGTCATGCCAAGCTTTGCAGCGAGATTAAATGATAGCCTGCTGGCCAGTTTTATAACCAAGATCGTAAATCTACCAGAATAAGGCCAGAATCAAACATTGCGGTTATCTGTTCTTATCCCTTGCTGTGTTAAATGTGGTTTGCACCAGGGTGGGCCTTCTGGGAAAAAAAGTGCCATTCTTGAGCCAAAAGTTACGGAGATGGAAGGATATCCTTCCATGCTGTTTGATGAGATTTTTAGGGACCAATATCCTTCTTTACAAAATCTGCACCACAGCGGAGGTCTGAAATGGCTTCACTTCATTCACAGAGTAACTTCTTCACAATCTGTTTGATAAGCTATAAAGACAGCTCTCCTGGAAGTTTCCTCTGTGATTTTCAGCCCTCTTGTCATTGTCTTGACTTTCTCTGGTCCTTTTCCTGTCAAACTGGGGACACCTGTGCTAGCTTGCTCATCGGTGTGCTCACCGATATCATTGAAAAGATAGAAAAAATCCAATAAATGATTCTGCTGTTGGAGCTGGCCTCCAGAAGAGTTCAAGAAATTTACCCAGGCTTTCCTCACATCAATATATTTTTACCATTTCAAGAAACATCGTAAAAATATAGATAAAGAAGGACACAAAGCAGAGCAAACAGAGAAATTAAATTTATTATAAAAATACAAATTCCACTGGTGTGTGATATTCTCAGTTGTAGTGCAGAAGCTGTTAACAGGTGGCCAGCTCTTCAGAAATACAGCTTCCCTAACTCAGCTGATTTTCAGAGATTAAATTTCAGACTGTCTCATGGCATCTGTATGTAGGAACCTCTGCAGAAACTGGAGTTCACTGTAAGAGGCACACTGCCTCAGAACAGATCTCTTCTTTTGTTACAATCATCTCAGCCTACGTGAAGCTGAACAGCTGTCTCTATTTTGTTCTGTTTACAGTGAAGCTTACTTTCTTAATTTAGCACCTGGAAAATGCTAGTTTGCCTCTCACTACTGATGTTTTCTGCATCTGATTCTTTTCAGGCACTCTCTTCAGCAGAGTGTATGCAAAAGTGGAATCTGCAACATCAGTAACCCTTGTTCTGTTATTGTCTAAGGCTTGTATTTGTATCATTAAGATGTTTATCTATATCACTGTAGATTATTTCTACCGCGATTCTGTATCATCCAATGTATTAAAGCCTGCAAAGGAAGTGAGCCTATATCAGGTCTACATTTCTGAATTTACATAGTGCTCATTAAGCAGCACGAAGAATCTAGATGTGTCTGATTAATATTTTTTTTTTTCATGTCACCTATCCAATGCCAGACTAAAATCCTGACTTCTTTGGTAATTTGAAACACTTTTTGTATGTGTGTATGTGCATGCATTAGTTTTGTGAAGAAATGCATTGTCTACCCAAACCCTTTTTGTGCCATCTGCAAACATTTTCTGGATGATTTCAGTGTTTTCATCCAGATCCTTGACAAAGGTAAAAGTATTATAACAGAGTCAGGATCTAAAAAAAAAATTAATTGTGTAGGGTGAGAACAACAATAAAATATTATATTTTCCACTATATACTGGGCTTTTAAAAAATTAATTAAAAATGTGTGGCTTCTTGGTTTAGACCAGTGCCAGGATGAATTTGTACAGATAACTTTCAGGAAATGACCAGTGAATGGGACATTTCTGGCAGGTGCTATATGAACCAATACCAGGATGAGAACTGCTTCAAATCAACAATTCAGAGGATGGTGGGAAGTGCCTGCAGGTGGGGTCCTTGCACAGCCCCTAAGCAGAAGTTTTATAACAACTGACTGAAGTGATCTGAATTACTTGGTACACTAAATCCATTTGAGCAAAATATGCTTTACTAAACAGGGTGCAAAAATATTCAGGTAGAAACTGGGTAGGCAGCACCCATAAAGGGACATGAAGAGGAAGTGAATTTTTTCTTCAACATTCCCCAGTAATTTGGAAAAACTCTGGACTCATAATGGATATATAAGGTAGTGCAGCCTGTGTGTTGTTCCCGCAAAAAGAGATCTTGAGGCCACAGAATGAGGCAGGGGGGAATTCTAGCAGAGTGTGTGACAGGAGGCATTCTCCCCAAGACAGTCAGGGATTTAACGTGGGGGATGGGAGGAGAAAAATGATGAGGTTTTAGAAAAGAGCCATGAAACAGATCTGAGAGCTGGACAATCGGGCTGGACAATCTGAGAGCTTGGTTTGACAATTAGATAGAAGGTTATTTGGAGGCACCGAACCAATAAGAAGACTGAGGGGTGTCTTGATCAGAGAGCATAGAGATGCTTATTCTCAATTCAAAATGTGACCACATCTTTTGGAAGCATCACATCTGTTTTTTCAACTAACTGATGCAGGCACTACAGAAGCACAGTGTGACAGATGCTTTGTGAAGCCTAAGTAAAGCATTGGTTAAATGCATAGCCGGAGCTTCAGTCTGATAGTTTTAGTCCATGTAATTAATTGAAAATATGTTCTCATAGCCTGTGGTCATACCTCTGACCTCAGTGCATATAAACCATGCAAGAGTCCTGAGAAATTTAGCAGATATTAAAAACCTATTTTCTCTATCTGAGAAACTTCATGAGCACGTTAGGTAAATTCAGATTAGGGTGTCATATAAACGTGTAACAGCAAGAATTTTTACACTGGCATTTCTAATTGACCAATTGTCTTTGGATCAAACCTGAATGACTTTTTGTAAGAGATGCCCCAGATGCTATTTGTTATTTGGTTTGTATGAAGGCTCTGTAGAAGGTCAGACAAGAAAGGGGACCCCACATGCCATATGCTCAAGGCCATTTTTAATAGAGTATCTTTGATATGAGAAGAGGCTGAAACAGCTGAAACTCTTCAGCTTGAAAAAGAGAAGGCTCAGAGGGGATCTTATTGGTGCATATAAATATCTGATGAGAACGAATGAAGAAAAGGGAGCCAGGCTCTTCCAAGCAGTGATCATTGATGGGAGTCTCCATCTGTGGAGATACTGAAGACCTGGCTGAACAATTTCCTAGACAACCTGCTTCAGTTGCTGCTGCTTGAGCAGGGGAATTGGATTAGATGATCTCAAGAAGACCCTTCCAACCTAAACTTCTCTGTGATTCTGTCATCATAGCACTGTCTCTGTTATACAGAGATCACACTATCTTTGGCTTTTGACATGTATGAAGTGCTTTTCTGCACTAAATATATTAATCTTTTTGGTTGAAGAACCAGAATAACATTACCTGGACTAAGAGATTGTATCTCTATAGGCTAGATCCCCCTCAGCTTCTTAGGTGGTTCAAAAGTATGTCATAAAGGATGTGGGCTTTTTGCTGCTGTAATTAGAGATTCTTTTGAGGAATTACAGTTTCTCACAGTCAGCAGGCTGGAAACAAGACCTCTAGCAGGGATGAAGCACAGAAAGAATAGCAGAGGAAAGAACAATTTTGAGTAGGACTCTATCTGCTGCCTTCAATACAGCACAGCCAAATGGTGAATGCATCGTGGCCAGGGCCCTGGTGACCTCCCCCTCAGTGCTTGTCAGTCTGCAAAGGGAAAATGACACTTTAGAAGGTATCAGAAGTAGGTGCAGATCACCCAGGCACACTCTACTGAGCAGTGACCCAAATTTGATCCTCACTTACCTTCCTAGCTAATTGCAGTGGCATCTCAAAGAAAGACCAGGCAATGTCCGCTATTTTCTCAAGTATGGACTTTGTCTTGTAATTAATGACTTTAAGGGCAGCAAGGGCCAAAGTCTGCAAACTCTTCTGGAGTGACTGCAGCTTGGACTTCCTTCATAGGGAGCCCTGATCAGACCCACAGGTCACAGGCCCTCAAGAAACTCTACTCATGTCCTCTGGATGATCTGTTCTTCCAAGCTGGCTCATTCACTTTAGTGCTTTACTCTGAACCTGCACCATTTGCCCTCCCATGCCATTGGGGCCATGGATGGAAGTACGGATCTGTTCCACTTATATTGCAGTTGACTCGAATTGTGGAGTGGAAGGATACAAGAGTTTTTGGGATTGGGGTTGTTTTGGGTTTTTTTTTGCAAAAGTTTATGGTCTGAAATGTTTTGACTCCCTAAAGTGAACTGAGAACCAAGCACACACAGAAAAGCATATCCTCCCACTCACAACAGCAAGTTTTCACATAGTAAATAGGAGAGAAGTAATGAATCTAGTAAAATAGGTGAATCATGTTATAAATAATTCAATGCAAATAAAACATATTAATTAATAGATATCTGAAAAGTATATAACTATTGAATAATACTTAGCGTTGATGCAACAAGAGAATTCTAACCTTTGTGCTAAATAGCAGTAACAAGTGGCCAGCATACAAGGGAAGAAATTTTACCTAACTCAGGTTTGAGATTTTCAGTTATCTAAGAAGATTGTGAACCATTTTCTGACAAGAACTTGTGTATGACCATGGAT
The DNA here is from genome assembly GCA_013397975.1 of Machaerirhynchus nigripectus. Lineage (NCBI taxonomy): Eukaryota > Metazoa > Chordata > Aves > Passeriformes > Dicruridae > Machaerirhynchus > Machaerirhynchus nigripectus. The sequence goes on from VZRQ01008237.1 coordinate 138,972, forward strand.
TTGATATAGAAGAAACACGGCCTTACAGAAAAGCTATTTTGATATTTTTTCCACAAATATTCCTATAATGTGTTCTTCAAACGGCAAGCAGACATCTCTCCTGTTGTTCCACTCCATATTTAATGTGGCTTTAGCTTATCGAATATCAAAGGGAGGTCTATGCCTTTCCCAGGTCTATTACATTTCAGGTGTTTTCTCTATATTCCACCTACATTTTTCTCTCTGTAACACCTAAATGTGGAAGTGCCAGTTTGGAAATATTTTTGGCAGGGTGGGCCCGTTTGTGGGTTCTGAGATGCCCTTGCTGTCTGGAATTTCACAAGCCCTGTTGGCTGGGCAGCAAACAGGAGAACATCAAAGCAAAATCTCTAAAATACTTCCCAGACCCTCTCTCCCTCTGAGTTCTCCCCAGCCTTCCATTTATCCCCTCCCATACAAACACTTGTTCATTGTTGTACTCCCTACTGACTGTAACTAAATTTGACTGCTGTTGACTCTCACACCAAGCCACAGCCTTTGCAGAAAAGTTGGGCCATTTACTTGGCCCTGCTGAATTGGCTAAGATTTAGAAATGCAGTCTAGGAGAGAGGGAAGGGAAGAGAAGGGGAACCTTCTCACAAAGAGTCCTAGGACTCTGTACAAATCCAGCCCTTTTGTAGATCTCCCACGTTTAAGTAATGCTTTTTTTCAAATTTCTTTATTTTGAAGAATGACTGGATTTAGCAGCAGTGGGGTTCCTTTGCAGAAGAGAGATGTGGACATACTGGAAGAAACCCAGTCTGTGAAGACAGTTAAGATGCTGGAATACCTCTCATAGGAGGAGAGGCTAACAGAGCTGGGACTTGACCAGCCTCAAGAAGAGAAGGCTTGAGGGGATCATCTGACCGATGCATATGAATAACTGCAAAAACACATAGCCAGGCATATCACAGCATCAGATGGCTGAGTGACAGAACAAGAGGCAGTGGGCCTGAAACACAACTTCTGTTTAAGCATAAGTAAAACCTTTTTTACCACGAAGGTGATTGAACACTGGAACTGGTTACCCACAACTCTATGAAATCTTCATCCTTGTAGATATTTAAAACTGGGCTGGGCACAGGACAACATGCTCTAGTTGACCCTCCTCTAAGCAGTAGATTGCAGTAAGTTGTCTCCAGAAGTACCTTCTGACCTTGACCATCTTGTGGCCCTGGTTCTGTGACCTTTCTCCAAAGGCAGGAGGGACTCCCAGGCCCAAGGTGCCTTGTTCAGAGCACAAGGAGGTATACAGGGAGAGAGTGCTACCATAGAGGCCTTAAAATTCTGCCTTGTAACTGGCTTGGGAACGTGAAAAAGCACTTCCCTGAAATGGGTCTGAAGCAGCTGGCTCCAGCTCAAAATGCCATTGATGTCCTAGCTTACTTCCTGTATAAGTTTCTTGGCCGCACAGATGAGTGACTTTTGGTCAGAAATGTCATCAGGCATGTGAGGTACTGAGCTCCCTTTGCCTTCCTCAGGGCACTTTGTCTTTTCTGTCATGTGCTAGCTGTGCCTCTGTCTAAGGGACAGGTCTGTCTCGGCTGCTACCTCAAGGACTTTCTTCAGTAAGCAGTAGAGGTGGGATTCTGAGTAGAGAGACGAGGTCTTGCTGCAGTAAGCTAAGGAAAGCAAGGGCGTGACTGGATCACGCTTGAAAATCTGGGACTCTGATAATGTTTTGCCTGTTGTCTAATATTAGGCAAAAGTATTAGAGGACTGAAGGAGGCTCCCTTCAATACAGAGACCTTTTCTATATGAGGAGCTTTGCCCAGAGATGTGCTGTATAAAAGTGCAAGTTCAGCTCTAGCACAGCAGCAGGAGTGTTCAGGCTCCAAGCGGCAAAAACATGCCCTGCCATGGCATGGTTGTGTCCCATGTCCGATCTGGCTTTCTCTGTGCATGCTGTGGTGTTCCTGACTCTGGCTGTGGTGTTTCTGCAGCACTCAGTGATGGCCGAGAGCTCAGCTGTGACTGCAGAAGCAGCAGGGAGAGTGGCACCAACCAAGCTAGAGGAGCTCCTGGAGATCACTGCTCAGAGCCTGGTGCACGCTGAGGTGGCTGAGCACTATGAGGTTATTCGTGAGCTGGGCAGGGGCAAGTATGGCCACGTGATGCTAGTGACCCACAGGCAGAGAGGTAAGGAACTGACTGCACCCTGTGAACTACTCTGCCTTGTCTCCTCTCCACTCACTGGGGCACAGGGCATGGGGTGGGCTGGTGGCACCTCGTGGCCAGGAACCAGGCATGGCAGGGAGGATTCCCAGGGAGACCAGCAGGACGGGGACCTGCCCAGCCAGGAACCATCCCATTACATCCAGCTAGGGAGCAGGTGATGCCAGGGGGCAGTCCAGAACCTCCGACAAGATTATAGTGATGAGACAGGTCCAAGGTCAGGCTGGGAAGTTAATCCACAAGTCAGGATCGAGAGCATTCAGAGATAGGCACCAGCATGGATGTGATATAGATGGAAACAGCAGTCCCACCCCAGGGCTCAGTCAGGGAGTGAAGCCCCAAGCCTGAGCTGAAGTGGTGCCCTAAGGCCCATGGACAGAGGGTGGGAATGAATGAAGGGTTGGCCATATGAGTGCCCTGACACTGCTCTTCCCAGTAGTCCCACCTCAGACTGATGGGCCTACATATCCTGAATGTCCCTACTCTGCCCAGGGCCCTTGTGCATGCACTGACTGGCTCAAAACTCACACCGGTGGCAGTACCTGTTTCCAGACCTGGTGTCTACAGGGTATACCCACACAAACCTTGGACTAGAGACCTCCCTGTGGCTATGACTGTGACTGTGACTGTGACTGCCCAGATCTGTGGCTGCTCTGTCCTGCCTTGGTGTGACTTTCAGGGATTCTAACCACTCTTCCCATCCCCAGGGACTCCTATGGCTCTCAAGCTGCTACCCAAAGCCAGTACCAAGCTGCACACCTTCCTGTATGAGTATTGTGTAGCACTGTCCCTCGCCACCCACCCTGCCATCATCGGGATGTTTGGAATTGCCATTGAGTCCAGCCAGTACTATGGTTTCCTCTACGAACCAGCACTGCACAAAGACCTCATCTCTATCATCAAACCCCGCGTGAGTGTTGCTACAAGGCCATGGGGGCTGGGGCTGTAGCATTTGGCCCCTCTGAGGGCTGGCTGGGTCAGAGGGAGGGAGGTAAAGGCAATGGGCTGTGGGTCCATCTGGGATCTGAAGCACTGAAGCAGCCTTGGGCTTGCAAGGTGAGAAATGCAGAGGTCTCTCCCAGTGCAGAGCACTGTGGTGAGAGCCCAGCTGGCAGGGCTGCCGAGGTGCCCCACGTGTGCCATCCCACCCATCTCTCTCCCTGTGCAGGATGGGATCCCTGAGCTGGCCGCAAAGCAGTGTGCCAAGCAGCTCGTGAGCGCGCTGGAGTTCATCCACAGCCGGGGGCTGGTGTACCGCGACATCAAGCCTGAGAATGTGCTGCTCTTCGATCCCGACTGCCGGCTCGTCAAACTCACTGACTTCGGGCTCACGCGGCCCAAGGGTACCAAGCTCAAGCTGGTGGCCGGGGTAATCCCCTACACTGCCCCCGAGCTGAGCAACACTGCTGATGCCCAGGGGGTGCCCATCGACACCAGCATGGATGCCTGGGCCTTCGGGGTGCTGCTTTTCTGCCTGCTGACCGGCTACTTCCCCTGGGAGCAGAGCCTGCCAGAGGACCCTTTCTTTGAGGACTTCATGCAGTGGCAGCAGACAGGCCTAGAAAAGGACGTGCCCCGGCACTGGAAGCGCCTGACAGCCGAGGCTGCTGGGATGCTGCGGAGCCTGCTGGCTCTGGATCCCGCCAAGCGTGGCCCCGTCAGCGGGGTGCTGCACTACGTCGACTGCCCTTGGCGGCTGGAGGATGGGCGCAGTGAGGAGGCTGCCGTGAAGTCCTAGAGCCTGCTCCCCTCAGCAGGAGGGAAGGAGGGTCTCACCCTGCAAGGGGCTTCAGGGTCTGGGGCACCATGGTGGCCTGGCTGTGGAGAGGCCATGGAGATGCAGAGAGCAACTTCTCTGCAGCACTGTCCCTGCTGCCACAGAGTCAAGCTCCTTCCCCAGCTGATGGTCCTCACCCCACCAGTGCTGCCACCTCTTTGCGTTTCCTTGGAGTTTGAAACACAACTTGGAGTCTCCTTCCTCTTGGAAATGACTGTTTGTGTGTGAAGCATCTACTTGTTTCCTAGCCACAGGAACTCCAAGGAGTTATTTAGGCTGCAGCACCTGCCTTGTCTCAAAATAGAGCAAAATACGCACTTTTGTGTTTCTGTATGTGCCTCTTTTTCCCTCATAATAAATGCCTGCTGGGACCCACGTGCTGTCAGAGAGCAGGGAGCATGTCAGAACTTGCAGCCATCTCAGGACAAGCTGTCCAAGGCAGGGGCCATATCTGAATGCTGCCTAGGTGCACACCAGGACCCTTGGAGGGTGGCTTTGGGCTGGTGGAGTGGAGGGGCTGGGGAGGCCCCAGCATGTGGCTGTGGGTGGTGGCTGGGAAATGGTTATGATGTAGAGGTTGTCTCACGCCAGCCCAAGCATGTCTTCCCTTATACTGCCTTCAGGTCCTAAGACGCTGTCCTTCATGCTCTTTTAAGGCCTGGTTACCCCTCTAGAAGGCCTTCCTTCACCCCTTTCCTATCACTTCTTTAACCCTTCCCTAGACACACACTTCTCCTAATCCTCAATACCCTCCTAGGTGCGCATTTTAATCCTGAAAAAGGGTAGCAAAGAGAGAATTGGGGATTAGTAGCCCTTCTTACTCTTCTACCTCTTTCCAGTCCCCAGGATTATGGTGTTGGTAATACTCCCTTCCTGCATTTAACCTGGTCTTTGCTGGAAACATTCACAGCTCGTTTTCCACTCTCAGGGGCTTCATAACTTCTAAAAATGCAGTGTCCCAGCACTATACTTTCTAGCATCTCACCTTTTTTTTTATCTCAGACCCTTTCCTGCACACACTCTTTCTTCTATGCTTCCTCAACCTCCAGCTCTTTTCTTCCAGCTTCTTCTCGCCCACTGGCATTTTACCATTACTTAACTTCTCTACTAGCATTACCCATCACCTGGCAAACACATTTTGTTCACTCCTCTGTCAGCAACATCACCTCTCTACTACTATTTTGTGCGATTCCTGCTCCCTACGTCACCTATGCCTTCTGTCTTCCTTACAGCTCCCCAGCCTACCTTACCAAACAGCATCATGTTCACACTGTCCCAGATACAGTTTTTGTCTGCTTACTTCCATCTCTTGGAATCTTTCATTACTTGAAATCATAGTAAATGCTGCTCAATTCCAGCCTGCTGAGATTTGGCTTTAATTAGTCTTTAATTACTGTAGGAGTAGCAGAGGAATGTTAAGGTGCCAACACAGTTCCTGTATTTAAAGTGAAGAAACCTTAAGACCAATGGATCTAAAGGCCAGGTAGCTGGCAACTAGCCAGTGAAAAATAATGGAAAATTTGTTACAGATGCTTGCTAATAGAGAATTACAGAAGAGGAATGTGGCTTTTTGGAATGAGACATTCCATTTTATAATAAAGTTGTGTTTGATAAAGTAAATTCATAGTGTTATGGTACAGAGTATTTGTAAGGCATGACCTACTGATAAAAAGAGAATTACGGTATGTTGTATTGATTCAGGAGATGCACTATGCAAATGATGCATTTTAGTCCATAAAATATAGAATAAGTGGATTGAGAACTTTCAATGGAGAGAAGAAATCACTGTCTGCTTGGAATGCTCTTTGATTATTTTGTTTGGTTTCTGAAGGGATCAGTTGTTAAATGAAAACTAGTTAATATTTCCAACCATGATTTCAAGGAAAATACCTGCAGATGACGCAAACATGAATAGGGTGGTAGCAAGCAGAACAGGCCACTCAAAGAGATCTGGATAACTTGGTAAGCTGAGTATATTCAAACAAAATACATTTTCTTACAGGCAGGAGAAACATAATCAGGTAGGAGCATATAGGAATAAAAGTCATCCTTAAAAAAGGACCCCTAAAAACTTGCCAAGTCACAGACAATACACAAGATTACATGAGTGCTTATTTTGTTGTCCTGTTAAAAAAGGCAAATGGGATCCTTGCATGGCTAAAGAGGGGCAGAGAGTAGGGGTGGTCAAATCTTCAGCAAAAAGAGCTAACAAGATTCCTGCTGACCTAAATAGGAGTGTGGAAAATAGGAGTGAGTGATCAGTATTTGATGCCTCATGGGGAAATCCTGGGTATGGTGTCACATTTACAGGCAAGCTGGAAAACTGGAGGTATCTCAGAAAAGAACCATGGTGAGACTGTGGTTTAAGGCTGTAAGAAAGCCTTTAAGAAAGTAATGAGCTAAACTATCTAAAGTAGGAAGACTGGATGGTGATTTGATTATGATACAGAATACTGAGAAGAAAATACCACCTACTAATGACCTATTTCAATTTGAGAATTATCCAAGAGCAACCATGAGAGGTTGAAACCAAACACTCCAGTAGTGACGTTCTTGCCTACTGAGAGGAACCATCACATGAGCAGAGGCTGAGAGAATGGGGAATGTTCAGCCTGGAGAGGAGAAGAGTCAGAGTGGATCTTATACGTCTTTACACTTCCAGGCACAAGTATAAGTTGTGAGAGGGGAGGCATTTAAACATAACAAAAATGGCATTATGGTGATGGTGGCCAAGCTTTGTAACACTGGTTGTGTGTCTGTGGTTCTGGAGATGTTAAAAAGATGATTGGGCAAGACTTCGGTAAACTTTCTCTATCTGCCTCTTTTTTGAGAAGGAGCTTGGTGTAGGCAATCTTCATACATCCTGTCTGGTACCCACCATGCTGTGATTCCGCAACATATTTTGAAGACACTTGGTGTTGTATCTAAGGATGTTTAGGGCTCCCAAATGTCTCTCTTTTGGAATTGCTCAGCATGCTCTCAGCAAAGCTGAGCAATAAATGCAAAACTGGCTTGACAAGAAAGGGTTAGCAAGATTTGTTTATTCAACATTAAAGTCAATCTGAACTGATGGAACACTGACATCTTTGGGGAAACAGATCAAGCTGCCAAATGCCATCGGGACCATGGCTGGTTTTTTGCAGGAGCCAGTTATGCCAATGCAGATCAGGGATTCGGTGCTGCCTGACAAAGACGATGTGGCAGAGGCTAATGGCAGTGAGAAGTAGCAACAACCAGGATTGTTTCTCTGTTTCCTTTGTCACAGAGCCTTGAGACTTTGGTAGAAGGGGTTTCTGCTGCCAGAAGGTTGTGCGATGCAGAGTGAAGTGATGAAAGCAGCACTGGGACTGTATTGTGCTTGTGATGGTGGTGGGGACAGGGCTGCACTGAAGCAAGCACAGATTTAAGCACAGTGGCGAAAAGCCCTGCCTTGAGCCAAGTCCCCAGCCTGGGCTCCTTTTCTCAGTAACTTGTTCATAACTGCAGCTGGATTTCTTAAATCAATGAATAAACAGACCTGGCAAAGACTATCCCCAGGGGGTCTGGAAAAGGATCTGGTTGCCCTCATCACCCCTAGAGCAGCTGTTGGGAGAGGCTGAATGGAACGGAGCTGTGTGCAAACACGCCGGCCCTTTGCACGCGCAGCCTCTGGCTGCAGGAGGGCTGGCCAGGTGCCCAGCACCGTAAAGGGCAACATTTCAGCTAGTAAAGGGCAACATTTCAGCTAGTGTAGGCACGAGGGATGGGCTGGATCTGGTGACATCCCCTAAGGAGCATCAGGTGGCTCTGAAGGGGAGGGAAAAATGCGGTACTTCACTCCTCTTTGGGATGGAACGAAGAGATAAATCGGGTAATTACCGAGCTCACCACACTACGTGAGTTCTGGCTGCAGGTCCAAGAAGTGTGAATCCAGGCCCTGGTGCCCTGATGCCTGCAGCACACTGCATGCACAGTCTGGGAGCATGGATCCCATGGCTTTTGGTGGGATGTATGGTGTATATTTCTGGATCCCCTTGTGCACCTCACTATGGATTCTGCTTCCACTTGTGCACTGGGGAGTCCACATGGCTCCTCAGTAGTTACACTCAGCAGCAGCCTGGGCAATGCGGTGCAGATCAGAGACTGCAGGGTGTAGAGAAAGTATGGACCAGCACTTCGGTACTGCAGGGGGAAGGGCAATGGGTTGAGCCTGGACCTGTAAACTGAACAGATAGTTTGATTGTAACTCTTCTCCCAGTTAGGAAGTGTTGTTAGGAAGAAGTGAAAGTGAAAGCTGTTTGCTTAGACAGAGATATGAACGTTCAGGCAGATTTGAAAGTGATGACCCAAGTCGTGATAATGGTTAAACAGTGCCCCAGATATGTCATCTCAGAATTAAGACGCTGAATGTTAAAGAGAGCCTGTAGGCAAATTATTTGGGCTAACCACAGGTCAGCAGTGTCCGCAACATAGAGACTGTGTTGTGACGCTGGCTGGACTCAGGATGTAAAAGGCAGGCTAGGACCAAATTGCACAGTGGAGTCAATGTTATCTCCTCTTTCTACAGGAAGAATAATGAAAGTCACTCTATTGGACACTGGAGCAATGACTAAAGGCAGGGTAGAGGCGCAGCCTTCAGGAATTTAGCAGTTAAGCTTCTAGAGTAATTTCTAGAAGCTTGCATATAACTTTCCTTCTGCCTTGTCAACTCCAACACTATGCTACTTCCATCCCTTCCCACTTAAGCCCCCTTAGGTATCATTGCTGTGACTGAATTAGTTTCTTAGGAAGGGTGGTATTCCCCAGCTTTTCCTGAAAAAGACCACATGCTGACCACCCTGTGTGACCCTTCCCACTCTGCATGCAAATGTCAGGTCTTGATACTGCAGAAGGACTGAGCACCAGTTACCAAAAATGAGTGGGGGAAAGCATCTCAGGCCACAGAATATGATAGGGCAGATGCAGGACTGCATGATGCATGAGCCTGACTCCTCCCACACTGCTTGTTCTTGAGGTTTGACTTTCACTTCAAAGACACAGCAGGCCAGAGCTTTGTTAAAAACCGTAAAATGTGGCCCTATTCTGAGCAACTCTCCTTCTGAGCACAGGGATGGAAAGAGAAAGTAGCCAGGGAATAAAAATGGTGACATTTGTTACCTTTCATTCTTACTCATGTAGGGGCATGTTGGTAATAACTGCAACGCAGCTGATGTCTTCTAGAACTGCCTGTAGCTGAGAAGCCATGAGAAGTCATAAAATGCCACTGTCGTGCCAAAGAGTTGCAGGACTGAAAGTGACTGGAGCACAAGATGCCTGGAATTTCAGCTTTTTAGCTTTTTTTAATCTCTATCCTGCATCCCTGGGTGGAGATGCAGAAACCAGAGGGAAACACCTTAGATAGTGAGATAAAGGAACTGCCTTGGTGTTTTTCATATCCCATAGATTGGGTTGCACAGTACGTTGCTATCCATACTGTAATTTCAGTTCCCTTTGTGCTGTGCTGTGCTATCTGTGTTGCTGCTGACCACAAGAAGAGAAGTGACCACTACTAAATCCCCTAATGGCTAGTATCAGCCAGTATCCTAGACTTCCCTACTTAGGATGCACTGAGGTCTGACAGCCAGGCACACCAGCCAATACTCTGGGCTTGCCCATATACAGGTCTGCCTGTTGCTGTGGTGCATTTGTTTTTTTTCCCCTGGGCTGACAGGCAGCTGGGCATGTTTATAAGCCCTGTGCCTTGGCTCAGCTTTATGCAAGAGAGGGAGAAAAGGGGATTTGGCCCGGCCCAGGGTGGTGACAGAAGGCGGTCACGGCTGTCACACAGACTAATTGCATTTCTAACCCTCTTTGCTGTTTACAAGCTGCCCCCCACCAAGGACTCGTGTGTCTGGCTGGCACCTGTGTCTCAGGGTAGACTCACACAAGGCTCCAGCTTCCCTGGTAGCCACTTTCTGTGTGCTAACTCAGAGTGCAGCTTCCACCTGTACTTTGCTGACATATTTCTTAGGGGATAGCAGGAAAAATGATTCATGACTGAACAAATTAATTTAAGTGAGGTACTTAGGAGAAAATTTATTTTAAGTGGTAAAACACTAGTTCTTTTAAGTGTGTATCTGACATTTAGATATAGAGAGCTGGCTTCAAGCAAAGCAGTCATGTTATGTGATTAGAGGTTGTGCAGGTGTCTTCAAACTGCTGCTTGAACAGTCCTCTGTCCTTGACCCCAGGGCTGCCCAGTGCCTGGCTCAGCTGATTATTTTCCCTTGCACTGGCAGAGTTAGGAGATGGAAGCAGAGCAAGGACTGAAATGTCGGGACATTGGCTGACATCTGCTGAATCTGCTCTTTCCAAATTCAGGTAGGGAAAAAGTGACAGCTTTCACATCCCCTTGTTCTGCCACTAAGAGCTGCTGCAGCTGCAATTTGCTTTGAGGTATTATTTTATCTTCCCCTTCAGGACAGTAAATCTCGCAGAGACTGCCAAATGCAGAGCCAACTACTAATTGTCTTCCCCAGGGGCATCCTGGACAGGCTTAACTCCTGACAATTCCTTCAGCAGAGCCTCTCTCTGCTTTACCCTACACCACTTTCTGCAGCTGCTGCATAACTTTTTTTTTTAAACAGCCCTTTTGGAAGGAACCGAAACACATTTAATTGTTCATAGCTTTATGATATGATAAGCCCTTTGTTGCCTACAGGTCAATTCCCTGAGGTGTGGATTTGTTTACCTGTCCAAACCCCTGGAAGTGAGCAAGATGAGCAACTGGTAAACCTCCATGCCTTTGAACTGGACAACACAGATTAAGTGCAGGAATTTGACAATACAGCAGATTTACGTGGTGAATTGAACTACAGACAGACACGTGCCTGCCCTAGTCCAGGACTCAGCATTGTTGCATACAGCCACCCATGTATCATGGAAGCATGATAGGAATAGCTGTGCTATCTGCAAAGTTACAGATTATCCCAGGTAGGTGGTGAGAGCTGCTCCATGGATATGAGGCTTTGGTAAAATTATAGTGCTCATGCTGCTATGGACTAACATCCCTTACACTGAAGAAAGGAAGTTACCGGGGCTCTTTTCCTCCTTCAGCTATGAGGAACTTAACAGGGATTTTCCTTCTGTGGTACAGCTTATTTTCTCTCCCTTTCTTGCGTTTTGTTCAATCTCTCTCACTCCTTAATCCCTGTTTCTGTATCACTTGTCTGTCCACATTTTCACCTTGCTGGGGTCATCCTGGTGCAAAAGAAGTATCCCTTCTAGGATAGGGAGTATCCCTTGGGATATCTCCCAAGTGTCCCTTGGGAGACTTTATATTCTCAAGAAGCAACACAGGGCACTCATTGTACAACTCAGTGGCTCCTTTCATTGATCTGGGAGAGGTGCCACTCATTTGGATCAGTTCACCTCCTTGCACCACTGAGCTGGGGACTTTAACTAGAAGCAGCATGCACTCATGTCCTCGGGTTCTCATCTCTCACACCCATACTGCTCAGAGTACTTCAGAGAAGGCTGCAGTGCCTTTATCCCACCAGGACTGTTTATCTCTTAGCTGGAAATATAGGAGAACACTTGCACAAAGAGCAGCTGCTGTTTGGGCACTTCTGGTAGTGGGATAGGAGGGGACTTCAGCAGGCAAGTTGGGTGGCTTCTATTCCCAGCACTGGAGGAGGTGAGTGCAGAGGGAAGCTGGACCTCCTGGTGATTCTCAGCATGTCTTTGAAGGTATCCATTGCCAGTCTCTGTTTGAGTTTACTGTTGCTGGGCTGTCGCAGGAACTGCTGAACTGATAAGTCTCTTCTGTATTGCTCCATAATGCAAATCTGGGGGTGAAGTGGGAGCCATTATAGGCAGCCATTCTGCCCTATCCCTGAGCAGCCTGCCACCCTCCCACTGGTTCCTGGCTACACAAGGGCATGTCAGCAATTGGATAGGGTTGGCAGAGACCTGGCTGTAACAGGATGCCCCTGTCCTTTCCTTTCTTTCTGTGACAGGAGAGAGATGAGTTTATGGCATGTGGTGTGTGGGGGCTGCCAAATGGCACTGGCGAAAGGAATGGTGGCACCTCAAGAGGGTAGCTTGCCACCCACCACCACAAATCTGTTTGGTTCAATGAGTGGTAGCCTCCCTGATAAGCAGGTTGGACACAAAGCAAAGTCTTGAGCTGCAACGTGGGTCACCCAGCAGGTTGGAAACAATAATTTAATAGTCCTGACTTCAGGTGTCCTTAATCATTAGACATATCCCTGGTCTTCCAGTGTTAGGCAGAGAATTGCAAGTCCTGACCCCGACTGCTCGTTTTCCTTTCCACTCCTTCCTTTCTTACCTCATGTTAGGGAAAACAAGGGCAGTAATGTCTGTATGGACCCAGATCCTGTTTCCCGTGTTTCCAGTTTTTGGCATGGCTACTCATTTTGCCAAGCTCTGATACAGATTTTGTTGCTGTTCTTTGGTGGCTCAGGGGACTGTTTTCAGCTTGCTAGCAGAGACAGGATGGCTGGGTATCATCCTTATGTTGGAATTATGCAGGGGAGAGTAGCAGGTAAAGGACCAATGCTCAGGATGGATTAGGCTGGATTCACATCCCTGCTTCTAAATTTTCATCTTCTTCTTAAGGTTTGAGGAAAATGGCATGGGGAAAGTGCTGTTTTCCCATATGTAATCCTAATTAGATAATGGTAAAGAAAAATAAACTCTTTGCTAGAGGAGAGGAACCTTTTCTTACCAAGAGTAAAACCAGAGCATTTGCAAGGCTGGTTCACTTTAGGCTAGATACTGTTCAGCTCTTTTATCCAGTTCTTCCCTTTATCCTGGAGTCTCATAGGATACTGGAAGAAACTTCCATGCTGTCCACAAAGCTGTTGCTTTGCAAATCTCCCTCATTAGCCTTAGCTTCATTGTCTTTGTGATTTGAACATGTATTTACTTCAGAGATAAATCTGGTCACCATTTCATTGACAGATAATTTTCTTGCAATTAGGAGCCAAGGGCATTTCTTGCAATTAGGAGCCTACCTGTCAGGCTGCAGCCAAGGGAAGAGCTTATGTAGACATATTGCTTAGATTAAAGGTGTAAATATCACCCTTCTGTACAGCTTGTCTGGTGTTGGTGTGTTGGTAAGCACCAGCACACCTGTCACATCTGGGCAGTCCCTTCAGCAGACAATGTCTTGCCTGTGTCATGGGGCTGAAAAGAAGCATTTAAGAATAGAAAATCAGCCAATACATGTCTTGAGACAGAGTTCACAGCCTCAGAGAAGAGGGATTTTTTGGATTGTCTTCACAGTCACACATTTTCTTTCCTTACAGTGCAGTCACCAGGCTAGCAATTAGGAAATAACTGAGATTAGTTGCTGAGAAAGGGGTTTACAGCCTTCTCAAATCTTCTCAATTTTCAGGCCTACAGCTTTGCCCCGAGATTTAGTTATGTCAGTATGCAGAGAAGATAAATGCACATGGTTACTGTAGGTGAGTAATTAGAACACTAGATAAATTCAGCATTAGATTAGGGGCTGGTAAGCTGTGGTAGCATGTAAACTGGGGTTTGTGTAAATGATTTCCTGCACACCCTTTCTGTATCCCTCCTCCATGATGGAGCACAGCCTGGGTGTGCACTGTTACTGGTCACTCAGGTCCTGACTTCCACAGAAATCCTGGCACACAGAGCAGAAGCCAACAGGACCAGGTCTCTTGATGTGGACAATCAGGACACCAGATCCACTGACTTACCCTCTCTGTGTGGTCGACAAGACCTCTGCTATCTCATCTGTGGCACTACTTAAACCCTCATAGGAGCTGGCCCGTCTTCCTGCAATGACCTGGGACAGAGACTACAGCTCAGATCTGGAAGTAAGGATTGTACTCCCGCACTAACTACTGGTGGTGTGTGGTCCTGTCCCCATTCTGCCTTATCTGCAGAGCAGTTTCTTGGAGCAAGGTATGATCTGCTGTTTGCATTACCTTAAAGGGAGTGTTTCACTACAGGAATTCTCACTGCCACATCTCAGTCCCTTGGATGCTCACACTGCTGCATTGCAGTAGCTGAAGCTTCCAGTGCTGGGAGCACGCCAAGGATTCAAACACCCATACCCACTATAACTCCTGGCTCAGGAATCCAGATTTGCCTGAGACTTAGTAACATGACCTGTTTTCCACCAGCTCTAAAGTTCTCCCTCCAGAACTGAGTTTCATCTTCTCTCATACTTAGTTTCAGCCAAGGAATGAAATCACTGCGACAGCCTCTGAACTTTCTTGTCCCTGTTAACTTATGTACTTCTAATCAAAAGCATTAATATTCTCTGCTCAGTTTTGGAATAGGTACATCCTCTGTTCTCTGCTCTTCCTAAACAATCAGGAGCTGGAGGTTACATACTTTCTATATTAGCAAAAGAGAAGAAATTGCTGCAAAATGTCTTTGTCAAGGAAAAGATGGCAAGGTTGTGATGATCTATCCATCTCCTGAATACTCATATGATCCCTGCAAGAAATAGCAAGAGAGAGAGCTTGACCCAGATCCTGGGGAGTCAAAAATGGAGCCCCCTTGGGATTTGTAGCAGGAGCTTTTCTTAGGAGCGAGTCAATGTAGCTGTAACGCAAGGCAGCATAGCAAGTGTTAAGAGGATGCACCATTGCAACCTTGTGCCGAATTAACTCAGCTAAGGATGTTTCCTAAGTGGATTTTCAGTCATTTCAGTCACTCCTTCTTCCACACTGCTTGCCACACATCGCCTTCTGTCTCTCTGTGCTCACTCCCAGTCACTGGCACTTGCACTCACTTAACCTTAACTATTAGTGCTGCCCTTAAATCAAAGGCAGTGCTGGAAACTTGCCTTTACCCAGCCTTTGGCCTTCTTCCAATTACAGCGGACGCGTTAATGAGGAGACCTCATATCTAACTGTCTAGTCAAGGCACTTGCAAAATGCCAGCCAGCACAGTAGCGGGATGTGGAAAACGGAAACCGGCTAGCGTCAGCTCAGAGCAAGACTCAAATTCAAAGAGCAGCAGAGAGCAGGGAGACTCCACGACCACTGGGGGTGAGCACATCAAGACATGGTTCAAGGGTTATTAGAGAAGCATTATTTTCATTGGAAAACCCCCCTGAGTGTGGGGACCATCAGCTCCTGCCAGTGAGTTGTGGGTACACACACCTGGCAGCAGGCAGCTGGGGAGTCAGTGGTGCACACGTGGGGGAATGGGCAGGAGATTGCAGAGGACTTCTCACTTGTGAGCTGGGTGATAACAGTCAGTGAGTGATGAGTACAAGCAGCTGGTAGAGAATTTCACCACGAGACAGTTCAGTTTAGAGAGTGGGAACTCAGCAATTTTAATATTGGGCAGTTTTTTTATGATACTCTGAGAACTAGGTGCCATAAGGCATATAAATCAAATCTTGAAACTGAGACAGTGTGAGACCCTGATGCCCTGAGATCAGAGCAGCTGAGGTGACACTAGATAGTTCCCTGTGTACATGGCCTCTGTTTGTGCCAGCAGGGAAATCACTCCCTCATGATCTGGAGTGAAAAAATAAATGACATTTTTTTAGGAATCAGCTTGGTTACTTACAAGTTTTAGAGAAACAGACGATTCTCTTCACATGGTATAAAAAGGCACCATACTGCATCAGAAATCACAAAACCTTTTAATTCAAAACATATTTTTAAATATTTGAGTTATATTTATTTTTCTTTTAAAACCAAATAATTTCAAATTATATGTGAATGCAAGAAAATCTTTCAAGGCTGTTCATTTAATATCCAACTAATCAAAATATTTAAAGAGGGAAAGCAATGCTGCTTCATCTGTAAATTCTGGCATCTCTGTAAATTTTAATGAGTTAAATGTTTTTGTTATTGAACTTGTACAAGATTGACCCAAATATAATTTTTTGTTTGTTTGTTTTCTCGTAGAAATTAGGCTATGGGAAGAATGTACTCTTCTGTAACTTTGGACTGTGTTCCAGGAAAAGAGTACATCTAAAAGTCTTAAGTGTACCTATTTAAAAGTCTTGGACAGCTACGTGGTTTTGACAATTGCCTTGTGAGAATCAGAACAATCTGCCAGTTCACCAGTGTTAGCCAGTTACTCCTTGCTCTTTACACCAGCTAGTTTTATCTATCGCACAGTTTGAAGAGCTTGTCTCAACATAGTTAAACTTCCACATTAGACCAAGGGTTTAACCTAATCCAATATCCTATCTCTTAAAAAATAGTTATAAGCAGAAGGCAAGCATATAGTCATAATTCCTCAAATAAACTTCCCAGCTTTCAGCAGATTTTGACTTTGGAGGAGCCTGCAGGTAAGTGGAGACTTCAAGTGTAGTGGTCCTTGATAGATTTTTTTCTCCCCCATGGATTTGAGGATGAAACTACATGTTGTAGTCTAGGGAAGGGAATACACATCTTCCTTGGCAGCACAGCTGGTTCGTACAGAAGAGGAAGCTCTTCACTGCTGCTCCCTCTTTAGCCACTGCACTGGAATACTTTGAAGATGACACTGAAGCAGTCATTATCTTTTCTTGTTGTCAAAAACCACTGTATCCCATTACAGGCCCTACTTCTAACAGAAAAAGGGTTAGAATACACACCAAGTGTTTAAAATCCTGGGTTACTCAGCTGCTTGACTTCTGAGAGCGAGAGAGAGCTTCTGCTAGTACCACATCCCTCAGAGCTGATGTCTTTAGCAGTCCATGACAGCATTACTCATACTGACATCTATTTTCCTAATTCTAATATTTTATATTTCTTTACATCCTGACTAAATTTCAAGTGCCCATCATTCCCTGTGATCAAGTTACAAGATTGTGCTGATTTCCTTGAGATTCCCCATCTTTCTTTTGCTCACTCTACTTTTTCTTGAAAAGACCTTCTTGCTTGTACACTGCAGGAGAGCTGCCCATGCAGCAAAGAGGAAGAACTCCTTCAATGGCCTTCTGAAATTTTCTTTCCAGACAACTTCTGGCCACTGTTCTCTTCCAGAGCTCCATGGCTTCAATGTACCCAAATGAAAAAAAGCAGAGCAGGTTCAGCCACAGTGACGACGGTCAGTGAAAAGTCAAGATCACCAGGCAAGTCCAACTTGACAAGGCAAGACTAAGACAAGCCAGAAAGTCAAACCAGCATCAGTATCAGCAAGGCACAGCCATAAATGAGACATAGTTCAGGCAAGCAGCAAGGGCATGGGCTGAGCTTAAATGCAGCACTGGAGCAGAAGAGGGAGAGTCTCTCCCCCGCTCACTCTCACCCCCAGCATTTTCCCATGTTCAGTGAGCACCCAGGCATCAGAGCGCTGGCAGAGACCTGTTTCTCTCAGTGTCTGTGCTGCTGTGAGCCAGGAGCTTCACCACAACACCACTAGTGGTCCCAAATAGCTCGGGGAGGAATCTCACAAGAAACACGAATTCTAGTGCATGTATACCAGGCAGGTATCACAGAGTCCACATCTTACGGAGAACGTACTACAGCTTTACTCCATGGTCATTTGAGTTTAGCTAAGTGTCTCTCTTGTGTCACAGAGATGAGTTGCTTATAAAGCAAACACTGTCAGTCCATTTAATTAGCTCTTCAATGTGGTGAGAAATGCTCCCTGGCAGAGAGTTCCTGGGAAACCCTCCAAGACGTGAAATGGAGAGGTACTTCTGTGCAGGGAGGACAAACAAGGCGCAAACAAGGGTCTCCCAGACCCAAACCTCACAACTGAATCATTGCTCCTCAGGTGATGGTAAGAGTCCATAGGGTGTAATAACCATCCCCACAGCTGATCTAACAGCAATTATTAATACTGCAAGGGACAGTCCTGCCATCCTGCCACAGAGGAGAGCAGCTACCATGGTGCCCCCTTTTCTGTGCAGACTTAGCATAGAAACATACAGCCCAGGCAGGTTCTGGAGCCACTCAGCTTAGATTAGGTGTCTAGGTATCTTAGATTAGGTCTAGGTATCCTAATATCCACTTGTCTCGATATTAGTAGGAGAGCTAACAGACCCATGGATTAGCAAAACCTGCTTGACTTGCTCCACGTATGATCCCATCTGTACACTTGTCAGATTGGATCATTGGGATGGGAAATACTCACATTTTAAGGCATCTTTTCCCATGCAGTATGCAGAAAATATCAAAAAGAGATTTTTTTCCTAAGCAAAGGAAGAATTAAAGCGTCTGAAACGAAAGTTGCTTCACAACTCTGTTTAATGCTATTCCTGAAAAAAATCCACTCAGACTGTGGCGTACCTGAAGTCAAAAGCTCAGCCCTGGATGCACAGCCCCCCACAGCTGCTGCAATCTGAGTGTGACCAGGAGGGAGTGAGAGGAGTCTGTGTGCTGTGCACTGTGCTCCTGGCAGCCTTGCCTTGTGCCCAGGCAAAGACAAGTGTGTCAGCACAGAGGTGTGAGATGAGAGGAGAAAAGGAGCCCAGGCTTGGAAACAACAGCAGGAGAGAGCAACAGATGAGACTGGGAAAAGGCAGCTGGTAACAGGGGAACTAGAAGTAGCAGGACATACAGGCAGGGCCAGGTTAAGGGTCCTATGAAGATGTGACAGCTTGGATATAAGAGGGCACTTGGAACTAGTAATGAAATAAGCTCAAGTAACTGAGCCCTTGAAGGAAAGTTGTGAAGATTCATGTCTTGCTGATGACATCCGCGTACCATGTCAGTGATGCTGGGAAAGACCTGCCGGCTGCCTGGGCTTGCTTTTAAAAAATCCGGATGCAGTCTGCTACAGCAGCGATGGGTGTATGTTGCCCTCCCGTGGTGAACCCTGCATTTTCCCGGGAGTCATGGAGCAGTATGTGAACTGTGGGGCCCATGGACCTCATTTCCAAACACACCACCAGGCCAGGCTTTTATTGCCCAGTGGTTACAAACGCACCATGATTAATTTGAACATCAGAGTCTGCCTCCCCCAACCTTGTTGTTATTCGGATGTTTCCTGTTTTGTTTGACCAGAGCCAGACCAGCACACAAATTACCAATACTGGTATTCCCACTGTTCTGTCAAAGCACAAATTTAATTAATCCTGCTGTGAAAGTCTGAGCTGCAGTCGCTTCATTAATTTGGTTTAATACTTCCAGTTGCATGTTGCATACTGTGATGAAAGCCATTTGTCCTCCAGTTGCCTCTATGCAGCACTGACTGACAGTGCTAACGCCACACATTTGTTATGCTGAAGAACAGAAGTACAAACCCCTGAAAAAATTAACCACTTTCATTTCTTACAATTTTATCAAAGTCCCATTGCCAAGCTTCAGACTTCCCATACTAAGATCTAGTTGAACATTAACAAATATTTCTATACAGAGCACAAAATGTTTATTTCCTCAAGTCAGATCAGTAAAGACATAATTTCAATTTTCACAGTAATTTGTCCCGTGTTCCTAGGGGCTTCTGTATTAGGCAGCAGTTTACAGTCAAAAGCTGTAACTACGTGGGGCTTAGATGGCAAAGGGGGTTCAACCACGCCAGGGGAAGAAGGTGAAAAACCAGTAAGATGGGAATAACCATTTTCTTACTTCCTATCACATGCACAACTTCACTGTGAGGTGAAAGGGGCACATTAGATTAACTACACTGCTCCCTTTCAAGTTCTAGCTACAGCTGGTTTCCCTTTGTATTAGTGAACAAAGTAAGAGATGGCTCTACATGAGCCCAGGTATTTATGGGTTTTTAGATTCGCGCTTACAACCCTGAACAGATTGACAATGCCAGAGTTCAGCAGCAGTAAAACTGATCAACTTGTTGTCCACTGAACTGCATCTAAATGAAGCTAATTTGGGGAAAGGCAAAGGGAAAACGATGAAACACCTACTACTGATTTTTTATCATGACAATAGAGCTTTGCACGATTTATCCTCAAACAGTTCTAGAAATAAAACCAGTCCTGTAATTAGTAACTTGTTGTTTCTACCCTTCTTCCTCTATCAACACTCACTGAAGGGTTTTGTTTGACTCAAGAGAGGTATAGTCACAGCAAAAACCAATCAATGGCCAGCAAAGAGCTTCCTCTGCCCTATGCAACACAAGTTACATAGGGCAGAGGAAGCCAAGCTGGTATTTGTAACACTTCTCTCACTTTTAAAATCTTTCAAAGAAATCATACATTGGTTCTGGTCTACCACCTGTTTCTTGCTGATATTTTCACAGACAAGGCACCTTACTAAACAATTTTACTGTACCACTCTAAGATCATACTGGGGACTCTTTAAGTAAGTGCATTTAACTGTGGTACTATAGACAAAATTTTGGGAACAACCCTCACTTGGCTGAATGTGTATACCCCTGGGAAAAAACCCTCCTTACCCCTCATAGACCAGGAATAGGGCAACAACAGGAGAAAAAAATGGAAGCAACTGGAAGCATGAAATACAGTTCCTTTAAATCTTCAGATTGAAGTATTATACTTAATATATTTAACGTATGAGAATTACTGGGGGCTGAAATAATTAGTTAATATTTAACTAAATTTAGTTAAAATAATTAAAGTAATTTCAGCTAACTTCACCAAAGCAGACAGACCTCTTAAAATGATAATCTGTGGGCTTCCCCCATAAGGAACAATGGAAAAGGAACCATTAAATTTTATTGCTGCATTATTTATGTTTTTTTCCCTGTACATTCAGGAAGTGTTTTATATGAATATTCAACTGCCTAAGAAAAGATGCAACGATACTTCTGAAACAAGTCTTGAAATCACCAGTGCTAAATTGTTTTATTTTCAACAACTAGCCATTACAGTATGAGAAACAAAAAGTGTCCAGAATAAATAGCTGAAGATGAAGCATCAGAATACTACAGTCTTCGCTATGCTGTGGCCCCTTAATGTTTCCTGCTTTTCAACATTCACTCTTCAGATTCTCCAGGCCTACGGATATCATCAATCTTCAGGATCATTCTAACAACCTGAGTTGCCAGAGAAATCTGCTGTTTCTTGCCAATCAAGGTTTCTATAACATGCTGCTGCTTCATATCTGCCAAAAGGAAGTAGAAAAATTAGACAGCCTCCTCAAATCTAGCTATTACACTTAATCTGTAAGCGTTAGTAATTAGTATTAGTAAATTCCACATCATTTCAAAGAACTTTTTGAAATTACTACTCTTGGCCATTGTGGTTTACAAACACGTTTTGTGCAAACAAGAGTTTTACATCTGGGTTCCACTAAGATGCAACTCTTTTCCCAACTAGATTGTGCTTTTCAAAAAGTAATGCAGAATGGTGAAAAACAAAATTCCCATACACATATATTAAAAGCATTCTACAGGCTGAGCAAACACTAATGAAGTAAAAGTTCAAATGCTGTCAAACAGGAACACCTAATCAAAGAAGGGTTATGAATGTACAAATAACAGTTTACCACATTCTTTTCTGAAAAAAACCAGCAGAGCCAAGAAGGTGAAAAGTATAAATCCAGATGAAAATAAGGTTTTATACACTGCCTTCTTAGTCTTCACGTATTTGCTCCAGGTTTATATATGCAGACACATTGGTGTGAATATCATTGCCTACAAATATTTCCAGCCTTTCGTTAACTTCTTCACAAGCTGTTTCTCAAAACCACTGTTTTTAGGACTGCAGTGTAACCTGGATCACTAAAACTGCAGTATTTAAAGCACAGCCTGCTCATCTCATCATAAGAGCAGCCTTCTTTTCTGTACTACAATATCAGTCAACATCTTCAACTAATCTTGCCACCAAATAGAGGTTTTCAAACAATTATACATTTTCTTCCTGGAAGACATACATGTATTCTCCATGCACATTCCCACTTACTATGGCAAGGCACAAGAGTTAGAATAACTCAAGTGATGCACAAGTTTTAAAAAAAACATATTGAGCATTTTGAGCTTTTGAGAAAGAAAAGCTTTTATGCTCCTCCTTCTCCATGCTGCAGTCCTTACCGTTTGTTCCTTTCTGCAAACAGTCAATGCCCAGGGCAGGATTATTCTCTTTCACCTGCCTTGCCCGCACTTCAGTCATCGTCTGTATCGGATTCATACCACTGTTCTCCGCAAGGGCCATGGGAATTACCTCCAGGGCATCTGCAAAAGCTCTCACAGCATACTGTTCCAAAGATGGGCACTAGAGGAAAAGAAACTCAAATTCATAAGCCCTTAAACTCCAATGTTAGTAAAAGCAGATTTTCATACTAGATATAAAATATATGCACACAATATGCAGGTTTTATTTGGAATATAATAACTTAGCAAATACCTCTGGATGATAACTACCTGAAAATTAAAACAAAATTAAACTGCTCCTACCACCGAAGGAAAAAAAACCACCGGTAATGACTTTTTACAGAGAAGGGAAGGATAACTTTTAACGCTGGTTATCAGGGCACGCCAGAAAGTGCATGTTATGGAAGCTTCTGGAAGATCTTTGAAGGTCTTCTGGAATCTCTTAAAGCAGCTTAATCCTTCATACATTAAACAAAGTTTCAACTGTTCCTTTCTTACCTTATCTGCTGCCTCACTGACTGCCAAGGCACAAGATATTTCAGCAGCGCCACCACCGTACACAATACGATTGTCACGAACGAGATTCCGGATTACACACAAGGCATCGTGAAGAGAGCGCTTTGCTTCCTCAATGATCTGGAATCATAGAACAGCGTGTTTGACAATACACACGTCTGAAGGCTGTGAAGATGTAGTTCCTAATAGAGGTATGGAAACTGCAAATAAACTGTAAGATCTTTTCATGGCTCTAATGCAGCTCTACTACTGCTATGGTATACTCGTTCTCTATTTAAAAATAGAGAACGTTAGACATCCAGTGGCAAAAAAAGAATAGAAATATACACAAAAATATATGGTTATTTGTTAAATCTGTAATTTGAAATAACAACAACTTACATGATAAGGTTTTCAATCTTGCATATTTACAAGACACAAAACACTGAACTTTAAATGCCAACATTATTTTCGGACTGCAGTTTCTGTCCTCTCCTCGCTTCAGGAGATGTAGGAGATTTAACAGAAACACTAACCTTTAAAGCAGTTTTTCTGCTTTCTTAAAAGAAATTTTCAAACTAGGGTATGCTCTTTTTTCCCTAACGTTTTTCATTTAAAGTAGAACTTGACCTATAGTAAATATAATTTAACACTAACAGTGCAACCAAACCCTAGTTTAAATACATAAGCATTTAAAGTGGTCTCAGTTCTGGGGGAGTGGGGGATATAGGGTGTGGGGATATATGTTTGCAGTAGTTCGGGGTTTTTATTTTAAATTATTTTAACTGGACTGAATCAGAAATGATACAACTAAGTCTGCAATAAAACCAAATCTTTCAAAGATGCTAATATGTCTTTACTCATAAAAGTGACCCTCTCATGAGGAAAAAAAAATTAAGAGTACCCACAGGTAAAGTTATTTTTGTATTTATGAACTATATGGTCTGACAGAGAGAAAACAAAAGTTTTCATTTAAAAACAGGATGTAACTCTAACAAGTTAATTCTGACACACAGTCCTGACTGCCTACAAGCCTTACCTCTTTTTATTTGCCCACACTGCAAGAAAAACGCAGACAAAAACCACTACGGGTGTACTACCATGCTTTACAAAGAAACTAGACATTCTGCAACTATGTATCAAACCAAGCATCTCACCATTTTATTTCCTCCTCTAATGAAAATGGTCACAGCTCTGGAGTTCTGGCACTGTTCAATGAGAAGCATTCTGTCCTTGGTTGTTCCAAAGGAGATCTCTCGGACAACTCCCGCAAAGCCCAGTTTCTCTGCCGTGAGCTCGCAGAAGCGAGGCACAATGCGGCCTCCAGTTGCAATGGCGATCAACTGAAGTTAAACAGCCATGAGTTATTTTAACAAGGTTTTTCCATGGTGTTTTTCAGAACATAAAACTAGTGGAAAAGCATCTGTCAAATGCCTACTCCAAAAGCTTATCTTCCCATCACTTCAAAGTACTTGAGACACTGTTTTGTTTCATCTAACTGCAGGACTAAGGCAGAAACATTCCCAGAAACCTACAATTTTTATTAAGTTATATGCATATGCTTCAATTAAAAACTATAACCCCCTTCATGGTAAGTTCTTTTCAATAATCCCCAATGATTTTTCTCCAGTACCCACCCCATACACACAATTATGCAGCTCTACCCAGAAAACCTGAACTTTTAGCTGGTACAGCCCATTACTTCACAGATGTTTTGATAGCTGGTACAAAGCCCAGTTTTACTTACTTCTATTTCAGGTCCACCAACCCAACGAACAGCAGGCAGCTCATTCTGGAGCAGCAAGTGATTTGCCTCATCATCAAAACCCCACTGGCAAATGGCAAGGTTTGCACCAGTGTCTTTTATCTGAAAGCAACACAAATCATCAACCTCCGGATCAGAACTAACGAAGGAATGAAAAACATTTTCAGTGGTTTCAATTCTCCCAACTTTCTCCAAAGACAATTCTCAAGAAGAAGCCTCTGGCATACACAGAGATCAAAATATATTTTAAACCAAGCTGGTATATCTTCCTTACATAAACTTAACTTTGATTCATAGCATTACAACCACTTGTGTGTTGCTTCCCACCAGGATTAGCAGCTCATTTACAGGAATAAATCAGTGTACTATGCTGTTTTTTTCTGAAGTCCATGGAAGACAAAGAAAGTAGAAATAATCTTAAAGACTACCTGCTTCACCATCTCTTCAAACTTCTCCTTTTCATATTTCTGCAGTGCCTTGTAATCATCCACAGACGTGACATCAAGCTTATGTTTGGTTTTAGGCTTAGGTGGTTCAAATGGACAAGTAAGGATTGCAATTTTAGCATCTTTTAGCTCCTGGGCAATTAAAAAAAAAAAAAGAGATGATTTTTGACCTCCTTAACATCTCTTTCTTGTATCTACAAAACATGCAGACGTATCTTTATAAACACAAGCATAGGAGGAAATGTGAAGATCATTTGACTTATTCTAAAGTGAACTATGACTACGTAATTCTGTCAATAGTCTCTATAAACCACTTAGAACAAATTCCATAGCGCCACAACACTGTTTAAGCTCTTAGCAATCTTTACCAGTCATGCCTTTCCATGGTTTCATGTTTCACAAACAAAAAGAATTTCAGTTAAACCATCCCTGTGCACTGTGACCACGGAGAATACGACTCATCTTTGTAACAACATTTCAACTACTGTATGACTGGTATTTTCCACTTGTCTTCCTTTTTACACGACAAACAGTGTCACCTGCTAGAAAAATATTTTAGAACAGTAGAAGTTTTCTTGAAGTACACTGCCCAAAGACTTGGAGACCTTACCTACACCAAACATAAAACCAAGGACAGCTTCTGGGGTGTTCCAAACAGGACAACGTGGCAATTCATAAAGGTTAAAAATCCCAACACAGCACTGCACTAAGCATATTAAACATCAGGGATAATTATTTCTACGTAACATAGAACACTGCACCTGTCCTCACTTAGCACTACAGTAATTCCTCCTTCCACCACAATTTCTCAATATTGTTGTAAATTGCAACTTGATCTCTTCCAATATGAAAAACTTCATGCTCCTTGCTCCTTCCTCTGTTGATACACGGATGAAAAGCCAAGCCAAACCACAAGCCTGTGTAAATACTTAATAAATGAGGGCAACATTTGAGGTAGGCTAGAAATTCTTATTTAAGCCATTACACACGAGAAATGCACACAAGGACATCACTTACTTTAGGCATCTGTGGATGACTGAAATCTTTATCCACAATCACTCCTTTAACCAACTGTGTATCTTCCAGTCTACCACCCACTTTGCCTTGCACTTTGATCAGCTCAAAATCAACATCTTTACGTTCCATGTCT
Organism: Machaerirhynchus nigripectus; assembly: GCA_013397975.1. Classification (NCBI taxonomy): domain Eukaryota; kingdom Metazoa; phylum Chordata; class Aves; order Passeriformes; family Dicruridae; genus Machaerirhynchus; species Machaerirhynchus nigripectus. The sequence continues at coordinate 164,729 of VZRQ01008237.1, forward strand.
GCTACTGTCAGTACAGCGTTCACGGCAATCTCTGCCATTTGCCTGTGACAGCGGTTCACTCTAGGTTTGAAAGAAATACAGTCAAGTTGCACCCTATTTCCACAATTTGGAAGAAAAAGGTGATTCTATCAACCAACCTTGAACAGCAAAAAGTATCACTGCAGCAATCAACTTTTGCACACTACATTAAAAGAGGGGGTCCTGCTTGTTTGTTCACAAAAATAAAAGATGCTGGCTATGGCAGAAAACAGAGCACACAATATGGTTGAGGTGGGGAGCCTTTGTGATTGTAGTCTCAATACAGATTTGGAACAAGTCAGGAGAACTAACTACTAAAGAACATTCAAGAAATAGAAACCACTCTTAAGACAGCTCTGCAAAGGAAGCCCTTCTAATGTCTGAATTTATGAATTACACACAGAACCCATAAAGGAAAATGAACTTATAGAACCATCCTAAGTTAAGATTTTTTAGCAGAAAACAAACCAACAAAAGATGACACGTAATTATTTTTAACAGATTTACATTACTTTTGGAACCTGCTATGATGCAAAAACCTGGAACTAACAGGTTAGAATGAAATTGATGCTGAAGCTGTTTGACTTCATGGAATTGACCCTTTGGAGACAAAGGATTCACCATTTCTTATCCTGAGACAAGAGTCCACTGAGGAATTAGCCAAAACAAAACACAGAAGAGCCTTCAGCAGCACTCCATTAACACAAACAATTTAATAATCCACCAGAACACCAGGATTTCTCCTTTCCACGCAGAGGGTTTTCAACGGAAGGTTAAATATTCAGTTTTTGTGACTTACACTTTAGAGCCCAGAGTTGTCTTTGCTGTCTGGATCAGAGGCTCAATGTTCTGTGGATCAACTGGGAAGCTGTCACTGACTTTGTCTAGATGCTCAATAGCAATGCGCGCTGCCTGCTCATAACCGTCTGCTATTCTGATGGGGTGAATGCCTCGGTCTAGTAACTGCTCAGCCTGTTCCAATAATGCCCCAGCCAGAACTGTTAAAAGAAAAATTAAAGGAAGTTTTACTCTTGATTGGTGCATAATTTTAAGTACAATACCAACAGATTAAAAAGCACTTTCTGATTTTTTCTGCAATATTTCAACGTTTCCTAAATAACAAAATAAGCCCAAGAAAACCCCTACTTGCTATGCTTAGGAGAAAAACTACGTTATGTTAAGACCACAAATAAAGCACAGGCACCAAGGCAGGACAAGTAGATTACAGAAGAATATTGTACAGAAAAATTTGGGAGTATAAAGAGGGCTCTCAGCACTGCTTTATAATGTAATGACACTTAAAAAGGACACAAAAGCTTCTTTCTAATTAGAAGATTTCTAACACAAGAACTGACAGGAATACTGCAAAAATAAATACTCTAAAGAAGTGCTACAGAAAAGCTACTGTTACTTCTCAAAAAGTTTCTTAAAATAGCTGTAGCATCCTGATTTTAACAGTGGAAAAGCACAGTTAAATTTAAAATATTTTCTTACCAACTACTCCAGTAGTTCCATCCCCAATCTCATCATCTTGGGATTTAGCCAGCTCCACCATAAGTTTGGCTATCTGGTGGTCCACATCCATCATATTCAGAATGGTAGCACCATCGTTTGTCACAGTCACCTCACCATCCTTGTCCACCATCATTTTATCCAAGCCTAAAAAACATATGTTCAAAGGATGAAGGAAAATCTAGAAAATCCCCCCCAATAACTACTAAGAAAGAACCATTGAAAGTTTTTCATTATTACCATTAGGCCCAAGGGACGTTCTCAGAGTACTTGCTACAGCCTTTGCTGCCATTATGTGAGACTGTAAAACAAAGGAGAATAAAGAAAGAAGTTAAATCATTATCACATATTCTGAAATCACAATATTAAGCTGTGAAAAACACAGTGAGTAGTGCAAATGCTGTAATTCAACTGACAACAACTATGTCTGGTTTTACGGCAGGAACATTTCCTATGCCTTTTCTTGTATTGCTTGTGCTGGCTGTGATAAAGCATTCAAAAGCAGAGCAGCCAAATGACAGGCCTAAGGCACAAAGCAGGGGAGCAACAGAGCTGGCAACGCTAAAAAGAGAAGGCAGTGCAATTTCACCCATCACACAAGCATCACAAAATGGTTTGGGTTGGAAGGGACTTTGAAGATCATCCAGGTCCCACCCCCTGTCAGGGGCAGGAACACCTCTCACTGGACCAGGTTCTTCAATGCCCCCTTTAACCTTCCCTTGAACACTGCCAGGGATAGAACACCCACAACCTCTCTGTTCCACTGTCTGCTCCATTCTTCCGTTAGGATTTGTATCACACGCACTCAGCCCCGGCCTTCCTTCGGCAGCCGAGCTTCAGGCGGCGGTCTAAGAGGAGGGGGCAGCGGGGACCTCGTCAAGAGCCACGGGGAGGAGCGCGCTGCACCCACGCGGGTGACTGCCCCAAAGCCCCGGGGCGGATCTGCGGCACGGAGATCCTACGGATGCCGTGCCGCGGATTCCCAGCACCGGGGGCGATGTCTTCTCTCTTCCTCCATCTCTCCCATGCTTACAGGCCTAGACCAGGCTCCATCCGCCCTGCGCCTCGGGCGGGGCTGGCGATGAGCGCGGCAGCGCCTCGCCCCAGGGGCTGCATCCTCCCGCCCCTCGCGGCGGCATGGCATGGCACGGCACAGCATGGCGCGGCGCGGCCCAGCCAGCACGGGCCCGCGGGCGGCCCCGGCGGCCGCCCCG
>VZRQ01008237.1:167479-199649 GCA_013397975.1 Machaerirhynchus nigripectus
GCCGCGCCCGCCGCGACACCGCGCACCGCCCCGCGCCTGCGCAGCCGCCACACCCGCGCCCTATTTCGCGGGCGGGACCTTTGTGGCGCCCCCAGCGGAGCCTTCTGGAAGCGTCCGGCGCCGGGGGAGGAGCGCGGCGCTCCCGGCCGCGTCCCCCGGCTCACGGGGGCGGGGAGGGAAGGAGGGAGGATGCACGGAACGGGGCGGAGTAGGAGCGGCGAGCGCGGCGGCAGCGGGCTGCGCCGGGTGACGTGAGGGCGGAGGAGTGAAGACAGACAGACGGCGGAAAAAGTGTGCGCGGCGCTTCTCTCCGGAGCGCCTTCAGAAAGGTTTCGGTCCCCCACTCCTGCAGAGTGAAGTGGTACTGTCCTTCTGTGTAAATGTTGCAGGCCGAGCGTAGTTCTGCGCTGGTCACTGGCATCGGGGTGTGTTCAGTGGAATATCGCTACGTCCCAGGGAAAAGTTCCTCCGCAGAGGAAGAGCAGTAGCTCCTGGACGTGTTCCCGGTCGCGGGGTCCCGGGCGGTCCGTGGCGGGAAGATCCGTGCCTGCGCCGCCCTTGAGCTGTTCCGGGGCGCGCTGCTGCCCGCCCGCGTGTGGAGGGCCACTGGTTTAAATGAAAACCGCATTCCTGCCCCCTCGTACCTCAGCTTTTGAGCAGCTGTAGCATCTCCCTGGGATCTGGGAATCGGCTGAAGGGGTATAATGTGCTTTTTCCCCCTCTCTTACGTCCTATGTCTTCGCTACAATATCCTGATTTGTCTCAAGTGAGCGTTTAATAAATCTGATAGCGAAAACACTGTCTCTGTCCGTCCCCAGGCGCGATGTCCCAGGCGGTAGCGACGGAGATCCCGCAGGAGCAGGGCGAGGGCGGATCTCGGAGGAGCAGCTGGGGGCTGCTGGTCACTGCCGGTGTGGGAGGGACCTTGGTGGCCCTCTATGCTGTGGTCACCCCCTTCGTGACCCCGGCCCTGAGGAAGGTGTGCCTGCCCTTCGTTCCTGCAACTGCCGCTCAGATCCAGAATGTGCTGAAAATGTTGGAAAACAGAAGTGGCTCCCTAGTAGATATTGGTAGCGGGGATGGCCGCATTGTAAGTTATGGATGTTGCCTTCCCCTGTTAGACCTCTTAAAAATCTGCCAGAGTACTGAGGCTGCGTTTTCTCCACTTATGCATGCCTTGTCTTTGGCATCCAGTGGTTTTGTCTGAGTCTTATGAAAAGGATCAAAGCTGAGAAAGGTTTACATTGAGTTTTGATGAGTAATAAATAGTTTTTGCTGCAGTCTTACCTGCAGCTTGACCAAAGTAGTGGACAAAATGTCATTGTGGTGACTGGAGGGAATCACAGTGCATTCGCGTGTAAAGATGCGATCAGAGTCTTGGTACTGATTGACAAAGAGCTGTGATTCCACAAAGGTGTGCAGCTGCAGCAAGTGAGGCTGTGAGGTGCTTAATGTATAAGGGTGATAGAAGTGCAAAAAGAAATGAGCAATGACCGATGGATCATAAAAATAAAAATCATGGTGTGGTTAGAACTGTAGTCTTCACACCTTTGTGCAGTGCTGGCTTCCCCACTTCCAAATCCACGTGGTGAAACCAGAATAAACACCAAGAGAAATGGTGAGAATCAGGAAAGACAAAGTGATACTGTGCTGCCAAGGTATTGTTTGAGCCCCAATTTGTGAAATGTGGCAGTGAGGGTGTAGTGGAGAATGCTGTCATTTGGGGTTTTTTTTGTTGCTGTGGTGTTGTGTGTGCTTTCTCATAACTATCTGCTTCAAGTCCTATCTAGCAACAGGGTGGTAGTTTTTGATGGAAACAAGCAAGTTTTTGAATGCTACCTTTGTCCATGTCTTATGTGAATAAGTCAGCTATTTGCCCGTGCAAAAAAAAACTGATTTGGAAACCCAAATCTGTGAAGATTGCTTGAACTGTGCCTGGGTAGGAAAAGGACCAAAAAACTTAGGCATGAGATAACTTCAGTTTCTGATGCCCACTCTGTTCATCATTCTGCCTGCTCTCATCAGAGGTATCTAATTTGACTAGGTATTGTGTCGTTAACTCTGATACATTACAGAGATACCTAAATGGAGACTGAAGACTATTTGGAAAGCCAGGCATCTAAAATTGAATGCTTGGTGCTACCTTAATGCATCTGTCCTGAAAAAAGTATGATCAGATGCTTTTAAATATTTAGCACTTATTCAGGTGTAATTGGTGGATAAATATGAAGATATTTACCACATTTCCAAGTGGTAAAAATGCCAGATTTTTTTTGGTAAATTTGCAAGTGCTCTGTGATGGAAGATGCATTATTTTAACAGTGTGACGTGCTGTTTGAGAAGTTCTGTTAAGAAATGTGTACTTCCTGATTTCACCCTGCTCGTTTTGTAATTGATAGTTCATCAGGCGACTCCTGATTAGAAGTTGGCAGTAACCTTTTAAATTATGTCTCAAACCTTTATTCTAGAAATCGGTGCATTTTTGGATTTTTTTAAAACATAGATCAACAGATCGCTTTCAGACTCTCTCTATTGGTTTGTCATTTTGGCTCTGATTTGGGGGCTGCTCAAGTGCCTACCCCTCACTGCTTTTCAAATAAGTGGTCTAATTTTGAGCATTTTTGCTTGCGAGTTTCACTGTTCTCTCCATGGTCAATTTTGGTACTCCTTAATTTCAAGACAGTGCCATGAATGTGTTAAGTTAAACTTTTATGTAAGCCATAGATGCGCTGCAAGCTGACAGCTTTGCCCTGTGAATGTTTTCATATTGTTTGCCTGACTGTATTTCAGTTGGACTAGTAGTAATAGTATAATGCAATTTTGAGTTTTTGTTCACTATACAACTAATCTGTTGGGCATTAAAACCTGGATGACTTAGAAAAGTGCTTTCCTTTGATTTATATTTTAAATAAAACTGTGTGCTCCTCTTTAGGTGAATAGACATTTATGTTTCTAAATGAAGATTTATTTTCTTCCTTGTAGGTGATAGCAGCTGCACAAAAGGGATTCCAAGCTGTTGGTTATGAATTAAATCCATGGCTTGTCTGGTACTCCAGGTATCGTGCCTGGAGAGATGGGGTACATCAGAACACCAAATTTTATATTTCAGACTTATGGAAGGTAGGTAGTGAATTATGTAAGAATGACTCTGGGGTGATTGAGAGATTTTATTAGTTTGGAAATACTTTCCTGAAAGAGCTGAAATGCTGTCTGACCACAAGGTGCTATACTGGGCTTTGAACAAAGTACTTGTGCTGGGAATCTGGTTTCTATGGGCTCAGTATGCTGTTCTGCTGCTTTTGTGCTTTGTTGAAGTACTTTATCAGTAGAGGCTCCTTGAGCAGGCCTGGGCCTGATGAATTATGTGGGAGGTTTTTTGTGGGTGTGGGGGTTTTTGTGTTGAGAGAGGAGCATAGGAGAACTTCATGGCACTGACTGGAAGAACGCACTCATTAGAATGCCTATTTTTATAGCTAGCTAACATTTAACAAAAGAAGGGGCAAACTTAAAGCATACATGATTATATCATATACAGGAGTTGTGAGAATAACCCCTTAGTTATTAGTAAAATAATGTAGGTATTTTATAAATTAATGCTTTCTTTGCTACTAGAATTGGTGCCACATTCTTGGCCAGACAGTAGAATTTTTTTGCTGTTCAGCAATATAAGGTTTTCTTTATGTGGAAATTTTTGTGTTGAAAAGTTGGTAAGGGATCTCCTTACGTATTTTTGGTCTAAATCCCTGTTGAAAGAAGTGCAGCTGGAGGGATTAGGAGAAAAAAATGGTCAGAATTTTTTCAACTATAAATGCCATTTTCAATAAGATTTGTTCTCCAATTTTATTTTAGGTTTCTTTTTCCCATTATACAAATGTTGTTGTTTTTGGGGTACCTCAAATGGTAAGCTTACTGTTTATTTTTTATTTTTATTATATTATTGTATTTTATTTATTATACTGATTAATTACTTGTTACAATGTTTAATTATTTTAATACCAAGGCATTCAGTGTTAATACAATAATTGGCAAAATGAGTCAACCTGGAAATGATCAAAGGCAGTCAGTAATATTCATAGAATCATAGAATATCAAGGGGTTAGGAGAGACCTTAAACATCATCAAGTCCCAACCCCACTGTGCATGGGATAGCTCCCACTAGATCAGGTTGCTCAAGACCTTATCTGACCTGTGCTACGATTGGGGCGTCCAGAACCTTCCTGGGTAACCTGTTCCAGTATCTCACCACCCTCGCAGTAAAGAATTTCTTCCTAATGTCTAACCTAAATTTCCCCTTTCAATTTGTACCCATTCTCCCTTGTCCTATCACTACAGTTCCTGATGGAAGAGTCCCTCTCCAGCTTCCCTGTAGGCCCCCTTCAGGTACTGGAAGGTTGCTATGAGGTCTCCATGCAACCTTCTCTTCTCTAGTTGAGAAGGTCCCATGAGCAGGGACACTTTTGACTAGACCAGGTTCCTCAGAGCTCCATCCAACCTGGTTTGAACAATTCCAGGGCTGGGGCATCCACAACTTCTCTGGGCAGCCTGTTCCATTGCCTCACTATCCTTATGTGAAGAATTTCTTCCTAATATCCAATCTAAACCTTCTCTCTTTCAGTTTGAAGCCATTCCCCCTTGTGCTGTCCCCACATGAGCTTGTAAAAAGTCCCTCTCCATCTTGTAGGATCCCTTCTGGTACTGGAAGGCAATTAGGTCACCCTGAAGCCACCTCTTTTCCAGGCTGAACAAACCCAGTTCTGTCAGCCTTTGCTTCTGTATTGCCTGTTCCTTTGCTGAGGCAGATGCAAGATGGAATGAGTAAAGAGCTTTATGTGGTGCCGTACCACACAGCATACACTGAAAACATTTCTGCAGCAGTAACAGGAAGCATAATAAACCTTTCTATTCTGTGTTTTTTGTTTGCTTGTTTGTTTTTTCAACGGCACTGGAAGTAAATCTCTAATTCAGATTCCAGTTGTAACCCATACTGAAAACTGAAGTGGATACAAGTAGGATATTAGTGAGCACCATGATGTTCCTCATGCTGCCAGCTCTGGGTGTTTCGTGCTCCCTTGCCTGAGTTCCGGCAGGGGGCACTGGAAACGTTTGGATTTGCAGTCAGGAATTCTGCCTGTGCACCGAGAGGAAAAGTGCTGGTGCGGGAAGATGTCTCAGTAAACTAGGAATAAACAAATGCCCTGGGAAAATGTGAGTGAGCCCAGCAGAAATACTGAATTAACTTTTAAATGTAATAAAGCGGGATACATTAGTAACAGCTGTGATAGAATGGGTTCAGAATAGGGCTCAGAATAACTTTTGTAGATCTAGTAAATACTAGGTTAAATTCTTTTAGCAAAAGTACTGTCATAAATGCAACAGATGTAAACATAGGAACCTCTGTGTTTCCTGAGCATTTGTTTGCTTAAGATCCCCTTTAAATTTACTTCGGAAGTTGTTGGTGCTCAGCCTCCTGAATGACTAACTTAATTTTCTAGAAACCTTAATGCATTTCTTCTTTTTTACTGAGGAACAATAGATCTCTTTAGCTTTTTAATAATGCTGGCTTGATTTGATGCTGTCACACGGTGCTTTTATTTCATATCCAAGATTAACTCTAAAAACCTGAATTTATTGATCTTCAGGGAAGACTGAGACCTCTCTTGTTCTTGCAAGCATCGGGGGGAAGGTGTGTTTGTTTCTGAGTCATTGCAGAGAGAGACTTACTTGTTCTGGGTGGGTGGGATGATGGAATTCTTACCAGGTGTTCATGTTTGCAGCTCCTGTGTATTTTAACTGATTATATACTGTACAAAAGGTTTACAAAACTATGTACCTATGCTGACACACAAAAAAAACCCCCCAAACCCTGGCTTTGCATAAAATACAGTATGATTGTAACACCTAATGTAACTGATACATTTAGCTTAAAAACTAGTTTGACTGGTTCAAGGATGTAATTATTTTTGGCTAAACTACTAATGATGTTTTCTAATTTGAGCTAATATGGATGTGCAGTGTCACTAATTTTCATAATTACTCCTAAAAAATTAGTCTATGTCTATATTTATAATTTCCGTAACAAATTAAAAATTTTTCTGGTGTCTCAGCTCAGTTTTACATAACAAAATGGGATTATTTTTCTAGTTTATTTAAGGTGCAGCAGCAAAAGCATTTGCAGTGGATGAAATCAGAGCCTTAAAAATATTTGGAAGTAACTCTTTGATATATTAGATCTATGACCATAACTTTCCTAAAATATTCCATTGTTATCTTAATTGTAGCTATAATAGGATATTACGTCAAAGGCACACCCTGCATATATGTGATAGTGGAAGCTCTTTGCAGCCTTTGGAAATACATCTTCTTCAGTCAGTCTAATTTTCTAATAATTTTCTTTTGGGTTTAGTTTTTTCTTTCTGTGAAATTTTATATATTTTGTATCTTTGTGGCTTAAATTCAGCTATACTTGTAAATAATTACTGGCCTTCTAATTTTTTTAATATTTAAACATTACATCATGATATCAAAGTAGATAGGGTTTTACATGTAGTAGAAGTAGCCTGTAGAGTTTGCTGTTAAAATTACTCATTCAGATAGATACAATATATAAGAACAAAAGGAACTCCAATGGATGTGCACCCCTGATCTGCTTAAACATACCATCAGACTTTTCCAAAGGACAAAAGTGGCTAAATCTGTTAGGTTTCTTTTTTTTTCCCTAGAACATAATTGCTATCTGGGATGGGAGAGAAATTTCTTTGAAGTCTACCTGTGTTAATTTATTTCTCACTTAATCCTGCAGAATTTGCAAAGCACTTATTAGAAAAAGAGCATCTGACTGGTCACAGTGCTGCTCTGCTCTAGAGAAGTAGTGATATTTCCCCTGACTTTCATCTCCTCTCAGTTTTTGTGGATGGAGAAAAGCTGGACTGTAGGTGTTCAACCAAGGAGAGTTGCATTGTGGTATGTGACATGGTTCCAACCAGCATCCTGCTCTCTGAATTGAGAAGAGATGGATTTGGTGGATGGACTGTTCAGTGGATGAGGAATTGTCTGGATGACTGCATTCAGACGATCAATGTCTCAACGTCCAGATGAAGATCAGTTACAATTGGTGTCCTTCAGGGGTCTGTATCAGGAGCAGTCCTGCTTAATATCTTCATCAATGACATAAATAGTGGGATTAAGTGCACTTCCAGAAAAATTGGCAGATGACACCAAGCTGAGTGGTGCAGTTGACATGCCTGAAGGACAGAATGCCATCCAGAGGGACCTGGACAAGAATTGGGTCCATGGGAGTCTTACGAGGTTCAACAAGACCAAGTGCAAGGTGCTGCACCTTGGTCAGGGCAACCCCAAATACCAACACAGACTGGGGGATGAACAGATGGAGAGCAGCCCTGCCAAGAAGGACTTGGGGATGCTGGACAGGTTGGACATGACCCAGCAATGTGCACCCAACTCAGAAAGCCAAACGTGTCCTGGGCTGCATCCAATATGGGCAGCAGGGCAAGGGAGGGGATTCTGCCCCCCCACTCCACTCTGATGAGACCCCACCTGGAGTGCTGCATCCAGATATGGGAGCCCCAGCACAGGACAGATGTGGACCTGTTGGAGTGGGTTCAGAGGACCTCCTTTCCTATGAAGATGGGCTGAGAGAATTGGTGTTACTCAGCCTGGAGAAGACTTGACTGGGGAGACCTTATTGTGGCCTTTTAGTACTTAAAGGGGGCTTGTAAACCAGATGGGCACAGACTTTTAAGTAAGGCCTGTAGGGACAGGATAAGGGGTAATAATTTTAAACTAAAAGAGGGCAGATTAATTTTAGATACAAGTAAGAAAAATTTTGTGAGTGGGGTGGTGGAACACTGGAACAGGTTGCCCAAAGAGGGGGGGACAGGATGGGGCTCTGAGCAACCTTATCTAGTTGAAGATGTTCCAGCTCAGTGCAGGGATGTTGAACTAGATTACCTTTAAAGGTCCCTTTCAGTCCAGACCATTCTATGATTCTACAGTCTGTTTCATGGAATGCTGCTGAAGGGATTCCCATGCATATGTTAACCGCGTGGGGACGTGACTAAGCTCAATTTCAATATTACTTGGCATAACAGTATTTTACCATAGAGTGAGAGCAGAATGTGTGTTTTGGCTTGTTGTCTGTGTGATGTTTTGAGTGTCCCAGGATCTGTCTTGGGGTTAGGCTGTAAATTTTGAGTGGTGCTGACCTGTGAGTATCACTCAATAGCTCATGAACCTTGGGGTGTCATAAATAGCATAAATTCAGGGGGCTGAACTTTCATTCTCTGCAGAGAAGAATCCCACTGAAGAGAATCATGAATTGGAACACACGAAGTTTTTTCGTTGCAGTTTTTTTTTGTTTGTTTTTTTCTATTTTAGGGATAATTTATGGGTTCTGATTTAATTTTTAGAACTTAAAGTTATGATTTCCTTGATCTCACCAATCCAGGCACAATAACCATTTCCCGGTTTTAAATATTTTTTGTCATGGCATCAAAGCCAAAACATGTATCATGAGTACTTTACTAAGATTTTTCAAAAAAATTTACTCAAATCTTGGATTTCTCTTGAACACTTGAATTAGGTTTTAAAGAGAATACTTCTGGTTTTTTACTGCTTCTGAGAGGTTTTTCTTGTAACTCAACAGATGCCACAGTTGGAGAAGAAGCTGGAAGACGAACTTGAATGTAATGCCAGAATCATTGCCTGTCGCTTTCCTTTCCCTCGCTGGATTCCAGATCATACTACTGGAGAGGGAATAGACACTGTGTGGGCCTATGATTTGAAACGTTCTAGAGGATGTGAAACAAAAAACTTGGGAATTACACCAGAGACAGAATCCTAAACATCTAATTCGTATTTTTACTGGAATTTTTAGCTTTGACTGGACCTGTTGAAGATAAGATTAACGTGGATAGCGCCCTGGCGTATGAAGATCTATATTCAGTATAAAAACTGAAGTACAGTGATTGTCTGAAAGCACACCAAGGTTGCTGAAAGATGTAGTTAAGTGGCTTAATACAGTGTCCTGGTTTAACGCCATCTGGCAGTGAAGTACCACACAGATGTTCACTCACCCCAGTCCCCACACTGCCCCAGTAGGATGGGAAAGAAAATTGAAAAAAGGTCATACCCATGACCATGTATTGAAAAAGGAATAGTTTAATAATTGAAATAAATTTAATAATCATAGCAACAACAGCAGCAATAACAAGAGAGGAGTAAAACCCAAGAAAGACGAGTGATGCACAATACCCTCGCTCACACCCACTGACGGATGCCCATCCCATCCCAGAGCAGCGATTGGTCCCTCCTTGCCAACTCTCCCCAGTTTATATACTGGGCATGATGTTCTATGGTTTGGAACATCCCTTTGGGCAGTTCAGTTCAGCTGTCCTGGCCATGCTCCCTCCTGGCTTCTTACACACCTCCTTGTTGGCAGAGCTTGGGAAACTGAAAAGTCCTTGGCTTTGAGTAAGCACTGCTCAGCATCAACTAAAACATCAGTGTGTTATCAGCATTACTTGTATTCTAAATCAAAAACACAGCACTCTACCAACTATTAGGGAGAAAATTAACTCCCAGCTGAAACCAGGACATGTCGTTAGTCAAAATTCTGAAATGGTTTTTATAGAAGTGGAAAACTTTATTATGGAAAATGGGTTAGAACACCATTCACTACAGTTAAGGAGAATGTATGTGTAAGTTAAATGTTCAAATTGGTGAACTTAAAATACACATTCTTTCTGACCCTACAGAGCATTTGTTACTGGTGTTGGAAGCGGTGTGCAAGTGGCTCCTCAAATGAGCTGTTTCCCAAATGTCTGAATTATGTACGCCAAGTAGCATAAGGCTGCATATATAAAACTGATCCAGATGGAGTGTGACGATGACACCGATGTTTCACACCGCAGCCTTGGATGTGTGCTTTCAAAAGTTGAGTATGACTAAACAGGCAAATATAACAAGTTGTTTGTTCATTATCACAAGTGCCACCTCTGATATATTTATGCATTTTTATTTAACTTGTGTGCTGTTTTAACATCAGCTGGAAAATAAACTCCAAGTAAGCCACTCCCCTTCTCCTTCAACTCTTTCAGTAAGGGAGGGGCAAAAGCAGAAATTACGGGTTGAGGTAACAATTTACTGAAAGCACAAAGCAACAATAAGACATGCTCAGTAACAACAGCAATGTTAATAGCAAAAGGATACAAAAAGAGAAGGTGACAAAAAAGGTGTTCACCAAGGGGAGCAACAATGAGATGGTGGATACTTCCCACAGATTATGTCTGCATGGCTTCCCCAGACAGAGGCAGCATGGCGGCTGGGGAGGCAAAATGGCCAACTGCCAGTTCAGCACCAGGGTTTTCCTTCTGAAACCATCCCCCCACCAAGGGTTTGGGAGGTATAGAATACCAGCCTGGCCACGGCACTAAGCTCTGACCCCTCTCTGCAACCAGGACAACAAAACTGCAGAAGGGTGGATGCTCTTACTGGACTCTTACTGGTATAAGCCGTTACAGATAACCGTAATTTTTCCTAACCTTTCTGATTTGGGAAGGGTTTCAAAAGTAATTTACTTGTCAGTGAAGTGCCACCATTTCTGTGTGCTCAAACTTTGGGTAAAGATACGGATGAGAGTTGCTTACGTGAATAATTGAAGCCTGTCTCTGATTCCAGAGCTAGTTGTTCTGCCTAGTTTGTCTAAATCTGATTGAACATCATTGTATTTATAGTGAGATGAGAAGGAAGGTTTTCAATCAGATGTGTTTTCCCTTCTGTTTTTCTGTTGCATCAGGTAAGATTTCAGAAAATCATGGTATCGCTGTGTGGCTTTTCCTTGTAGGTGAAGCAAGTTCTCTCTGTCCTTTGGCTGATGCTGGTTTGCAGTGGGGTACTGTCACTGCATGGATGTTTTCCTTTCCTGCTGTGGTTACACCACCTTTTTGTTGTATAATGGTCTGCTTACTTGTTCTTTTTTTCTGGTTCTCAGGTACAGTTTTACTGTTTTCACCCATTAGCAATTAGTGAAAGTTCATGGTCAGCCTCTCCTGGCCCCAGTTAACGTACAGCCTGTTTGTTATGCAAGTTTGTCAGATCTTTGCATATATGTTTCCCATAGAATGAAGCTAAAAAAAGCTGGGCAATTGTCACCTGACTTCAAGGCAGTCATTACCACAACTAAAATTATCTCAGTCCAAGGGAAGTGCTGAGACCCAACAATTTGAGGCAAATACAAAGTCTGATGTTTTATCAGGTGTCAGTAAAGCAAATTTGGCTGTTCTGTAGAATCTGACGAAGTTGGGTGTTATTTGGGATTTGTAGTCTACAATGATGCCTGTACCCAGGCTTTTTGATGTGAGGGGACAGGAAGGAGAAGTTAAAATATAAATCTGCACTGAGGATTTGAACTGGAGCATGGTTTTGTCCTGAAAATGTACGTGAAGTATGAGAAGAAAAGGGCAAATGTGTTTGGAGTGTGCGAAGGAGAGGTGATTTCAGCCTTGCACGGCAAGTCACAGCTGTGAACATGGTCACTGTGTGTACTGAAGAACACCAGTGTCTGGTAAGCAGTCTTAACAGCCTTTCACTGCAAGAATGCATAAAGCTTCTTGTAAAACTACACTAAATTCTTTCTATAATTATTTAAGTGTTACGATCATTGCACAGTGACATGACAAGGGATAGAGTGGCTTATCTAAAATTCCTGAATTTAATATCCCAAGGCCTAAAACTGGAACCTCAGACAAAGCAAACCTGAATGTTTTTTTAATGAAAAGAGATAACAAAGGGGAAATTAGCTAATTAAGCAAAGTTCTTCCCTGAATGATCATACAGGAAAAGAGGAGGCAAAAGATTTTGATCCATTGAATTGTGACTCATCTGCAGTGCAGTGCTTTGACCCAGGTTTCTGCAGCCTGCTTTCACTAAATTTAGTTTGTAGGGAATTAAGCAGTTTTTTACTTTTCTCCTGTGATTGACTGTATATTTTTCTATTGCATTAACCTTTGCCTGTTAAAAGGTAGAACTGAATTTCTCATTTTTGCCTGTGGTAAAGGTTTTGGGATTTGCACTCCTAGTTACCACCTATTGCTCCAGAAATACTTGTTGAGGAGGGCACAATAGAATTTATGAGGTGATGATCTGAGCTTTAGGAGTACTAAGTGCTGTCCTCAAGGCAAGGAGAGATTTATGAATGTTTTCAAGTAATGCAGAAGGTTGTTTCTTGCTCTGGCTATTTACTTTAGGGGGCCTACAGTGAATTAGGCAGTGGTCTGAAGGTTTGGGATTCCTTATGACATAAGGAAATGTGCTGTACTTCCTGTTTTCACAGCTTAAGTGTGAAATGGAAAGCAAAGTGTTGTAATTTACACAGGAGGACTGGGAAATCATTTTCTTGACATACTGTCCTTTTCTATCACTTGCTATGTTCATTTGATAGTTTTCAAGATTACATACTTAACTGTGATACTTCACTGTGACTTTAGGTATCACCGTATAGATTATTAAGTTGATACACTTCCAATTGCTAAGGTAATGTATTATGATTTTGTTGATATGATACTTCAGAAAAAAAAATTGTTTCTTCTGAAAACCAGGAAAGAGAATTACCATAATCGAATTATAGTGTACGTCTGAAGCCAAAAGGAGGAAACATTGAAGCTACACATGCTGTTCAGTACCAAAGTAATTCAGATACACAGAAAAGCCTGTAGTTTACCTTTGTATCTTCTAGTAGAATCACTTGCCTTTTGGGAGTTACTTGTGTTATTCTTTCCTTGCCCTGCCAGATTTTAGCAAAAAAATATACGTTACCGAATGACTAATGCTTTCCTGAAATACTGTAGAATTTGATTTGTTTGTAAATAATAAAGGTCAGGGTCAGACTTACAAATGTGTTCTTTGTTCTTTCCCCCCCGCCTTTTTTTTTTGTATTGAGACACATTATGTCCATACGGGTTTTGTGATGCAAGATGAATTGTGCTAGTGCATCATCTTAGTGCTGCAATTCTAATTTTGTAGTTTTCTATTTCCATTTTGCAGAAATTGGCTTTGGAGAGAGAAGGAGGCAGGTATGGCTGCAAGACAGCCTTGTGATAGGCAGCTTGCTCAGTAAACTGCACAGTCACTACAGCCACACAGGCAGTGTCAGCCAAACTTGTCCAGATTTGTTTGGGAAATGTACACATATTTTGTGGGTTTTAGGCATTTCTGTATTACCGGGCATATTGAAGTTCTTGGCTTATCCTCTGGTCTGATTATATGCTGCTACTTAATGTAATACTGCTCCGAGGAAGTTAATCCGTTATCTCTGAGCTACTGTTTATTTCTGATTCAGGAGTTATAGCCAGGTAAGAAGATATAGAATCCAGTTTCAAATTAAGGACCACACAAGCCAGTTGAGTGAATATGGTCTGTGGAAAAAGAGTTCCAAATCCCATGCTTTGGTGAAGTATTTTACTTTTCATGAAGGACACAGCTCAGAAGGCAGCAGAGATCTCCTGAATGCTGCATAATTCAACAATGACTTGAGCTTTGCTTTTCTCTTGTGTGTGTTCTTCAAAAGGTTTGACCACTGTAATACTATTTTAAGATCTGGACTGATGCTTCTGTGGGGTTGCCCTTGAAAGGCGAACCAGGTTCCTTCCTGCATGCGTCCACGACAAGCAGGGTTGATGTGGATTGTATCACTCTGCTGTCCTTCCCCAAGAGAGGAAACGCACCCAAAGTAAAAGATAACTTGGAGCGCGCCAGAGGTAAAGAAGCGGGAAGGGACTTTTGCATGGATTCCACTGGGTTTTATTAACCAAAGGGTCCAGGGACAAAAGACAGGAAAAATGGAAGGGTCCAGGGTTCTTATACTGAGGGGGAAAATGAGGCAGAGAAAAGGGAAATAACCAATGGAGTACAGCAAAAGTTGTGGAACAATAAGAACAACATCCAGTTGGGATAACAGAGGCAGGAGCTAGAACAGGGAACCTATGGGGTGTTGAACTGGGGAGAATTTTCTAGAGGGAAGCGGTGACCTTAGACTGCAGTGCCACCCTCAGACCCACCTTCAGGGCTGTCCTCTATCTCTTGGTTTTCCCACCGTTGGATGGCAAGGGTCTGATGGGCATTTGAGGGCCACGGCCCACTCGAGGGCTGGGTCACTGTAACACTGGAGGAGAAGTAAGCAAAGGCAGCATTTTGGTTATCATTTATGTTTGGAGCTAAGGGAGGAAGGGAGAAACCTTATAGGTCAAGTATGGCAGTTGGATCTATTTTAAAAGCAGTTTGACAGACTTGCAGCACCTGTGTGTACTTCTCACAGCATAGGAGAATCCCTGCACAAATGGGCTGTGATGAGCATTCACTCAGAAATGGGTTCATGTCTGATACTATTGCTCTCGGATGAACACTAACTATTGATAGATTGCCTCAAACTTCTATAGTTTCACTTGCCGTAGTTTACAATTACTGAAGCATTTATTCAAGAAAGGACGTGAGTCCTTCAAATTCATATTTGAATTTTTGGATTGTCCAGTGCAGGGCCAGGAGTTGGACTTCAGTGATCCTTGTGGGTCTCTTCCATCTTCGCATATTCAGTGATTCTGTGGTTGAAGAGGGCAGCCTAACATCAGATTTAATGCCAGTAAATTCTGCTGTGAGCGAATTATTTTTCTTTTACATTTGCCAAGATTGCAGTTCTGTAGTTTTAAAATATAGCCCCAACTTGCTTTTCAGGAAAAAAATATGTTTCTTCTAGAAGATTTCTTGAATTCTTGATAAGACAGTGTGCCACCAGTGTTTAACTTAAAGATCACCCCTTAGTGAGATTACTGAAAATACTCATTCTCCAGCTTTTTTTCTTTGCATGATAATCTTTCTGTTCATCCTTGTTTGTTTTACTGAGGGAGACTTATACAGGGATAACTATCATTTTTTCCCCATTATTTTCCTGAATTCTCCCTCATTTTTAAGTGTTTGCTTTGATTTTTCATATTGTCTTTTTACAGTTTGACTGATTTCATAAATGAATCAGTCTTCAAATTTCCTTTACTTTTTTTCCTGTAAATCAGTTTCCTTTTTTTTTTTCCCCAGCCATTTTGCAGGAAGATGAAATATGTTAAAGAATGTTCTTTTTCTCTCTAACGTTTTAACATTTATTTAACTAACCTTGATTTATTTAGCAGTCTGTATGCTGACAAAGCATGACTTCTGTTTCAAGTATATGAAAGAAAAATACATCCACACCAATGGTATTTAGACTGAAAAATAGCCTTGGTCTACAACAATTCTGGCTATTTAGTAGTTTTAAGTACCTAAATTCACATTTTTATTATATTTCATCACATGGCAAATGAATACAGTCCTTTTATCCCTTTGGTAGTTCTTGTATTTGTGTTATTTGTTCAGGTGTGATTTTTGCTGATTTCTTTTTCTTAGTATAATGCTGGTATTTCTATTAGAGGCTTTGGTTGAAATGTCAGATGGATGTTTTTTCTGCAAGTTGGTGTGTAGACTTGGAACAATCACTGTGATATACTCCTGTGAACTGCTGGCGTTGGTAAAAATTATGTGAAACCTGCTTACCAGTAAATGCACAGGGATATTTTTCAGCTTACTGTGTGTGTTGTGGTTTTTAAAAGTAAAGGAGGTTCTTGAAGACCACATAAAACTTGCGGCACAAAGAGGTCTTTGCAAGGTCAGAAACAGTAAATTACTGGCTTTCAACCTGAGGTTTGTGGCTACTTTCTGAGGAATCCACAAAAAGTAATTTAAAAAGTAGATCTACTATCAGCAGGTCTATGTTTGCTAACCGTGGTTGTATTCTTCCATTGGAAAATTTTAATGTGCCTGAAACGATCATTTGAGAATCCCTGAACTAAAAATAGGGTTTACGTAAGATATTAGATAAATGGGAAGGAGCTTATCAAAGTGAGGAAGTTTTTTTTTTTTCTTCTTTCTGTTGTTGCTTGCCTGGATGGTGGAGCTTTGAACCTCTGCAGTGTACAGGCCTCTCTGTCTCTTCTGATAAGCATGTAACTTCCTATTCTGCTGTGTGAGAGCAGACTCATGGTTTTGCACATTCCCATTGCATTCGAATAATTCTGGCTTTTCAGGTAATCTATGATAGATCTAATTACTTGTTTTTTGGTTTAGGACCTGCTTAAACATTAAAATTACATCTTCAAAACACCTGATGAACTGCCACTGAAGCCTGTCTAAAAAGCCAACAGAGCCTGTGAAACTCTTTAATGCTGTAATGTCTGCAGCTGTCCATGCCAACACTTTGGTTCAGAGAGGCAGAAATGGGTGTCTCTCTTGCATATGCTCTCTTGATTCTTGATTTTTTGATTGAAAATGGAAGTGTGAGGAGAAGACACAAAAGGAGTTATCAGGAGGAGGATCAGTGCGAGCTCTGTGAGACAAAAATGTGAGTGGTCAGTGATATAGCCAAAATCTGAGCTGTCTCTGTCACTCTAGCTGTTAAGGTTTGATGCTTTTTTAAAATTTAATTTATTTTATTTTTATAAATTTATTTTATTTTTCCCTTGAAGATTGTGCGGCTCTTCTTGAAAGTATGCTTCTTTTTCTTTCTTTCCTATTTTTTTTTCAAGTTTTCCAGAGTGTACACAAATCAAAGTAATTTATATGTCCAAATGTGCCATTTTCTAAATTGTGCACAGGAACCCTCATCATCCATGTTCATGTATATTTTATTGCTGCTTCCTTCTTTTCAGTACACAGAGACCAGACTTATACTCTGAATACCTTTATATCAATACATAAATAAGCTTTGTGGGTGTGATCAATACCAATTAAGTTTATTTGCAAGCACAGATCTCACACTGAAGGAACTCTAAAAAGAATTTGAGCAGGAATGGGACAAATAGTGGTCATCATGGGAAAATACTAATGTTACTAAGAAACAGTGATGGTAGAGTGTTCTGCTATTGAGGTACTTTTGACTTCAGTGGGCGGTCTGATGTGTCAAGCAAAGTCAGGGAATGAAAGACTAGTAGCAAAACAGTACTGTGTGGGGTGCTTTAAAAGAAATTTATTTTTTAAAGCTGTCTTCAGAGGCTGCCTTCTGGTTTCATCTAAGTTGTTAACTACAGTTGTTCTGATAGAGTATGTTGGTGGGAGAGTATTAGTGGCTGAGCTAATATAACTAGTGAGCATCTTGAAGAGATTATTCTATAAATAAAGAGAGAGTTAAGATAATATTTTACTCTTTCCTCCACCCCACAAATGAAAAAACAACTCAACAGCCCTCTAGAGTGACAACATCGCAGAATTAAAATGCAGACTGTCTTTATCACCCATAGAAATTAAATATAAGGAAACAGCTTTTAATAGGAAAAAAAGTTGTGAGCTTCAGCAACTGGCTCCTATTTACCAGGGAGCATTAAATATAACGTAGGTCAGATCCAGAATGACGTAACAAATGGTTTAAGTTACTTAGAAAAAGTTACTGCTTCTTGTGAGTCTCCTGGACATATATGCTGAATTAGTTTGTTTGCTTATTCTAATAAAAACACGGATCAAGTAACACTCTTCTCAGGATTATTTGTCTATTTCAGGAAAATTAGGTAGTCTAAGCACTTTACCTGCACAAGAAACCTGGATGCTGGATCTGTCATGAAGTTTTTTCTATAGCTGTTTTCCTCATGTTTGTCTGTACTTTGGGAGACTGTGAACATCAGATGATTGGAGTGGGGACATTTTTCCACTTGGATCATATTTGCATATGTAAGGACAAATTAGATACTGAAGCATGCCTTTAATCCCTTTCACTATATGTGATCAATAGTGATCCATTTTCTAGTATTGTTTTAGTCTGACTGGTAAAATTTTCATTTCCACAGGCATAAAACCAGATGTTGCTGATCATTCATCCTTCTATTCTGTGGTATGCCTGAAGAATCTATGTTGGCAATACAAGTCTATTGCCATTTCTGTGCAAAGTACCCATGAGATGTTTTATTGTCCTTGAGCACCTTAATTACTGTGGTGAGACAGTGTTCCCTCCTGGTGTTGGATATGCAGGTCACTCGCTGTCTGAGCTCATAAGTACCAGTGTTGTGAATGCTGCTGCTTTCTTGTTGGGGTGCCCCAAGCAGCGCTGAAACCAGGATACTGGAGCTCAAGCTCCACAGCAGATAATCCAATAAAAGGGTTGAACTTTGCTTTGCGTTTATTGTTGTTAGGTCCTCCCTGATCACTACACCCCATCCCACCTCCCCCCTCAGAATAAACATCTTCCCACCCCAGCCTCATCCATCAGAATGTGTTTATTTGCTGTTCAGCTGCTGGTGCAAATAACCACATTACTTTCCAGCTTTGTCTAGGCCGTGGGTCTACTGAGACCTGCGAGGTTTATGTTTTGATGTAAGAAGGCTCAGTTTTAGTTTCAGCTGTCTCAGTACAGGATCTGTGTAACACATCCTCAAAGTCTTTGAAGGCACTGAAATGAGCGAGCTTAGAGCCCTGAAGATTTCCTGAAGCTGGCTGCCTTAGCATGATGGAACACAGCATCAATGTCTTTCATAGCCTTTTATAAAGACTGCTTTAGCACTACTGAATTTTCTCTCTCCTCCAGTTTAGGAACTCTGCTAAGCAAAGGATAAATGCACTCCACTTTTCTCTCTAATAGTGCTAGAATATTGTTCTTTAATTTTACACTGCTGTTTGTTTCTGGTATAGTCTATTAATAAACCTTCCTTCACTGGAGGGAAAGACCTTGGAATCCTTCCTCTCCAGCACAAACTTAGGAGCAAGACTCTTGAACTGACGGACTTCCCCTCTGGAAAGATCCTGTACCAGTAGAGATGGGAAGGCTTTCTCTTTAATTCCTGTTGCTGATACAGATGCTATTTGTCAGGACCACAATTAGGAACATCTTGATTTTCCACCAAGACTTTGTATAATTACCTCTGGCTTAAGATTAGTCCAAAGGGGTTGATACTGGCTCTAGTATGGAGTCTTGGAGTAGCAGGACTTCGTCTATTTCCCTTTTTGGGGAATGTTGAAAACCAAGTTTTGGTCCTCAAAATAGCATAATTTCTTTTATATGTCAGTAAAATTATCATAGTGTATTCATATAATGAAAATAAAAGAATAATTTTCTGACACTAATACTCTGGGAATAGACTAAGCTAAGTGCTATTGAATGGAGATTTCTAGGTTGGAGAAAGAAATTTCTAGGTTTCCCTTCAGTAAGTATGTGTTCAGCCTATTAACTTTAGGGAATTTATTTGCATGTATTTAAAAGAAATAAAAGTATATGTGGAAGATAGCAGTTGAAATGCTAGTTATTTGTTTGCATTCAGCCCTGAAGTAAAATGCAATGTTTATACAGAAGTATTCATTTTCAAACTGCTACTGAATAATAAATATAGAAACACTTTTTTAGGATTGGCTTGTATTATCTTCACCCTTTACAACTGCAAAAATTGTAGCAAAGAGCTAATTTGTTCAAGACCACAAGAGTAATTGGTGGCAATGCTGTGATTAAAATGAAGCCTGCAACTGCACACCTGTGTCTGCAGCTGGGAGAATGTATTTTTCAAATTGCTGTGCCTCAGGGTGGCAGTACCTGTGCGCTTTCAGAACTGATGGAGCCAGAGATGGAGCGGGCAGAAGCTCACTACGCTATGTGGAGCTTGCTTACTGCTTACAACTATCACACATAGCACCCACAGTGGTTGTGTCTGTCAGATTGATGGTCTTGGTTTTGTTTCTTTGGTCTTAGCTTTTTATTAGTTCTTTTATTTGTTCTTTTTATTAGTTCTTATTACTAGGTTTGGTGTCTCGTAGTTACTGCTTTTAACTGCATTTGGATCCTTCTGTCATTGTTCAGACATGCTACTTCAAAGCTAAACTTATTATTTCTATTGAAGTGTACGACTGTTTTGTACTACATCCTGGTCTATTCTTGTGTGAGACTTGATCTGTTTCTCTGTTTTGAGGATTTCTGGTTTTTTGTGACAGAAAAGTTCCAGACTTAAATCTGTTGTTAATGGGAATATTAAACATAAATTGTCTCCAATCCAGCATAGGTGTTGTGACTTTTATATCTTACTGTTTTACTTGGCGTATAATATTTTTGAACCTTTGTTCAGGTTCAGCATGGGCTGTGTCTTAATTCCATGAGGACACTTCACTATACATAAATGAAACTTGATTCTTATGAAGTCATTAGATCTGTCATGGCCTATGTTAGTAAACCTTCATTTTCTTGCTACTCATTTTTATTTCTATATTTCTTCATGGGTACAAATGAGATGAGCTGAGAGAAGAACTATTTTCCTTAGGCCTTAATAACTTTATCCTTTGTCAAAATGGCATGTAAAATAGAATGAAAAGGTTTTCTCTTGGTGTGACTCATCAACAGCTCCTGCTGCTATAACTTTCTGTCATGACAATCCCAAACTCATTTTCACCTGACATAAGCACTGGTTTTAAGTACAGTTACTATCTTGATCTTCTGGTTCAGAAGTGATCAGCTTAACCAGCTCAAAACCAGCACTTGAAAAACAGGCTGCTGAAATCATGCTTAGAATCTTGCTAGTTTATTTGCTTTGTCTGATTTTTCTACAATAAGAGACAACAACTTGACACAATTTCTAAACATGAACAAACTCAAGACGAAATGCTTTCTTTGCCATATGCCGGAAAATGTGTAGTGAGCAATGCATGAACAAATACACTACCTCCAGCATGGCAATCAAGTACTTTATCTATTAGTTAAGTAAACATAGTCAAAGTTTGTTAGTGCAGAAGCAATGCCGTAAACAGCATTGCTGGTTTCTGCATCTGATCATAAAATCACAAAAGCAATCACAGAATCAGACCAGTCTTGCCAAATAAAAAAGCAGTTCAGAATGGATATATAAAAAAGGCTGCTTGAGACCATTTTCTACACAGTAACGCGAATTATTTGGTTGGGGGTTTTCCCCCAAATTGAAAGATTAGCGGCAATTCTTCCCCAGCCCTGAGACTGAAAGACTTTCCTCTGCATCACCTCATGCAGAATACTACTTTCATTATTAAGTTATCAAATTATTATTTCATTAATAATTTCATTATTCATTATTTCATCATATATTAATAAATGTAATTAATACCACTAGAATGACATAAAATAAGAAAAGGTGCTGGGGAGAAGAGTAGTTAGTGGCATTTAGGCAGGGTTATCCAGCCCTAGTAACACTTGAGTGTTCAGCCTGTACATCTGTCATGCCACATGGGTACAGCAAGAGCCCTAAGATCGAATAAAAATCAATATGCTTTTCCAGCCAGGGCCAGGAGTGGAATGGGCAACACGAAAATGCCAACTGAATTGAGAAACATTAAATCTTCCCTGAAGAGCAAGAAGCTTCTATGGTAGCTGCTTTCAAAACGTTTATTGAAAAGTGATGGAGGAGAAATGTGCATCTCTTTATTTAAAGTGTTTTCCTTATTACAGAGTTGTTACACTATTATATCTATATGCATTAGGAAGTACCTTTTCTGAAGACTGCTTTAATAGTAATTGATTATGCTGATAAAAACTATCTAAAATAAAAATGTCCTACAGTTTGTATTAAAAAACCAAAATGCTGGAGCAGCTGAAAGCCTCAGTTCAGTGCATATCCAACAATTGAGGAGAACCTATTTGCTCACATGGGGGTTTTCACTTGGGCATCTGCCCCTTCTGGAAGGATCAAGTTCTTTTAACCGCTAGTGTTTTCTGAAGCAAACTGGGAGTGTGTCAGCAGGCCAAATCCAAACACGAGATGTGGTTACATATACAAGATATGATGAGAGGGCTCAGCCTTCTCTTAGGTGCATACTGCAGAATTGGCTAGCAATGTCACAGTGAGTTTAGAGCCTTTTTCTTGCTATTGGCAAGACACTTGTAATTGGCAGTGCTCTTGTGACTTACAAAGTAGAATTAGCTTTCTATCTCCTGAATTAAATCTAGGTGGAGGGATTCAAGGTATTAATTAGCCTTTCTTAGTGATAAATCCCCCTGAAGTGCCATTGGTCTGGACCTACTACTCTTTCATATTGGCCGGCTTTTAGCTGATTGAACAGTTCCTTGTCCTTTGGCCTGTTGAAACTAAAGCTGATCTCAATACCAAGGTTCAAGACAACTTCTGTGCGTAGAGATTTTCATGATCACATGCAGCTGTGCTGAATCCTACTGAGCTATAGTGAAGTCCTCAGAATACTCTGTCACAATTCAATGAAACTGTAACAAATTGGGAATCCCACATCTCAGTAACCAGTACTGAAGGACAGCTTTGGCAGAAAGAGCCTAACCAAGGATGAAGCAACTTTTCTGCCAACAGAGGAGTAAACTTCTTTCACCCCACCGTGTCCCCTCTGTTCACCATATTTTCAGCAACTCAGGGTTCTCCATGCATTATCATGGTATAGAAAGCATATGGAAACTTCATCCTAGAGAAGCTTTGCTCCAGCATTTCCCAACTGAGGAACTTAAGGAAAGTTCCGTGTCTGATCATCCAGGAATCACACTTCCAGTCACTCTTGCACCATCCAACTGGGACTGAGGCCCTTTCTCAGCTACATGCCCCCACACCCACACAGTCAGGCCAGGTTTCCTTATCAGACCAACCCCAGGTTTCCCTCAGCAAAGTCTCAGACATCCAGATCCTTCAAATAGTTTAATCCAAGGAGGGACACAACACAGAGCTACCTGCACTGCACTTATTCCTCAAAACTTCACTCAGGTGGTGAATGGGTGAGGATTGCAGGAAAAGGTCACTGCCAACATTGAGCATGGTTCTCCTTGCTTTGTCCAGCTCTCAGGTTTTATTGATGCCATTGGTGATGAGAACAAACCTCTTCCTGAGGTTATTTACAGAGCTGCACAAGCTGCTCGTTCGGACTTTGTGAGGAGATTCACAGAATCACAGAACATCCTGAGCTGGAAGGGACCCACAAGGATCATCAAGTCCAGCTCCCAACTGAATGGTCCATACAAGGATCAGTCCCACAACCATGGCATTATTAGTACCATGCTCTAACCAAAACTCTTCATTTTCTGCCTGTAAATGCTTTAGGCAACACTAAGGCTTTGTTTTGTGTCACAGTAAATCTTTTTTTTTGGACTTAAGTGACAAGTGACAGATAAATGTGTTGCTGTCCAGTAAAATGTGACTTTGGATCATGCCCTAAATCCATACAGATCTGTCTACCAATTATGTAATATGTTTAAGCTGGAAAAGTTATCTCAATCTCCTGATCTTATGGTATGCATAAATAGTCGATATAAAAACTTAAATATGGAGCATTATTAAAAGCTTCTTAATGTGCTGTCCTTTATGATGGGTTTTATTTTACTCTCTCTTGCAATGCATAACTCAGTAATGCTTTCTCTTGTAACACAGTGAAAACTTGCAATACCATGTTCATATACTTATTGTAGTCCACTGTATTTTAAATATTTTAATTTTTTTCTTTCCCTTTTGAAATATTTAATTTTTTAATGTGCTTTGGGGTGGCAGGGACTAAAACCTGATAAAACTTTAACTACTACAGTGTTACAGCTGGAAACATTGCAATTTGTGGTGATTAACGGAAAAGCCTTTCTTAGTTCATCTTCAAAATTATTTGTGATATTATCAAATATCTAACTAGTCTTTTTTAAGGCATGAGAGTGATACATTTTATTTGAGTATGCTTGATCAGTAGATGGAACTAGGGTGCCTGTTTGTTATTTACACAAGTTTGCATCTTACATTCATACCAAGAAGGTGAATGAGGGATTTAATATTTCGTGTAATTTACTTGAAAACTTTCAACAGTCATTAATTCCTTTCCACAAATTGAATTCAAAATCTGTGATTGAAAGACCCTCAAAACCATGATGTTTCTTTGTGAAAATAGATGTTACCTGAAAATTAATAAACCCTGATGTTAAAGAGAAGAGAGTTTGAGGTAAAAATTGAAAGAATGAGAAGTATGTTAACATTTCAAATTGCAGTTCTGTAGCAATGAAGTGAGTCTGTGAAACAAACAGAATTTCAGAGTGCAGTAAGTGTGCTAGTCACATCAATCTAAATGATAAGGAAACAAAACCAGAATAATACCAAGAAGGTTATAATTTGAAAATAAATTCTGCAGCTCAGTTCCTTTGTGCTGTAGTGCTTGCTTTTTCTTATGAAGTGTTCCTACGTAAATCCATTTGTAGCATAACGATTTTCACTTAATTTGCTCATCCTGACAAAGACTTTCTCATTGAGCATTTGCACATCATGAAAAAGCAATGAGGATTTGTTTACAGAGTCGTATTTTTGCTGTAATTATTGATAAAAGTCTGTAGTTACAAGGTTTTCAAGCAGTTACACTTTTTGGATTGTTTTTCTTTAAATGGAAAGCAGTAAGTGTAAATGTATTTCTAAAATAGAAGTATTCATGCAGTCTATCACCTCATGTTTTAGTCTTCTGGTAAATAGCTTTTTCCAAAATGAAATGTTGAGGAATGCCTTAACAGCAATGATCTGAGGTTATGTATACATATATTTGAAAAAAGTTGATTTCGACCATTGCCTGCTCAGTTGCATTTTTTGTAGTTTATTTTCCGTGAAATTGTGAAACCACGTGTGCATCAAACAATTTACTGCATTCAAATCTGATACATAAGAAATGGTCTCTGTTTTGATGTTGGTACAGGGAAATAAAGGGTTGTTATTTCTGAAGAGCAATTTCAGCAAGGTGATTTTGCTGTCTGATGTTAAGTTGTCCTGTAAGCACAACAATTGGAGAGAGTTGTTGATTTTCTTTCTGCAGAAAAATCAATGGATGCCACTTAAAAAAAGGTAACATTTAAATATCAGCTTCCACATAAGAGTCATTTAAATTTTTGTCGTTACTTTTTGTACTTTTTCAAAAAGTATGTTCAGTTCTAAAAATGTGAATGGACAATAGCCATAAAAAAATAAGGATGGCATTGTAATGAGGAGAAAAATGAGAACTTTAAGGCTTTTTCCCTGAAATGATGGAAACTTATCACAATATCTTCTAAATAATGCAAATTTTATAACAGCAGCTGTTGTTTTCTTAGTATGCTTGAGGATAATCTTTGATATAACCAGAAATTAAAAGTTTTTAGTAGTATTTTGGAGATATGAGCTTAGCCAGTGAGAGATGTCATCTGTTTTTAGCAAAATGGATGTCTGTCAGAAGACAGTTGTATCTGTGTTAATGTTCTATACTTTCATGCAATCATCAGAACATTTGAAGCATGTTTTGTCTTTGAGTGGAAAAATGCATGTAAGTAAAGAAAGCGATAACTCTGTGAGGTTATTGGAAAAATGAATAGAGCTCATAATCTGAACTCAGTAAACTGCCAATAATGTGTATGAATATTAAGTTTGTGTTTATTTTATTAGTTTAGTTTATTTTAAAAGTTGAAGATGGAAGATTATGTAACTGCAGGCAGGTGAATGCACTTCAAATAAACCATTAAAAATATTCATATGATTACTGAGATAGTGCTATGCCTGGCAATTTGTAGTCTGAGAGGAGAGGAATTAGTTATTAATTAAAAAAATAAAATTACTATTCATGTGTCTTGAATTTAATTATGTAAGTATGGATAAAATTATACTGAAGTTCTTAAGTCGATTATTTTTTAAAGGCCAAAATTTCAGCTTTTGGCAAATAGCTGCAAAAAAGCAGAACGGCAGATACTTAACTACTTGCATATGTTTTTGTCTTCTATTTTTTAAAAACTTGTCTTTGAAATAGTTCTATAAAAGTCCAATGTTTTTCTTATGCACTCATGAATGTTTTTTACTTGGACCTCTGTCAGGTCCTTAGGCCTCAGTTGGCAGTTTTTTGGACATTGTAAACTCAAGTTGTACTTGCAGAAAGGAGGGGAGAACACAAAGGTTATTGAAGGTAAAGCATCCTCTTCAGGAACCATTAAAGGAGATTCTGCCGTAGCTGTAAACCCTCCACAGTACCTTCTGACTGCTGTAAAAAATCTGGATAGCGCATATCCAACGTGAGTTACAGGTATTTCTTTGGCAACCATTGTTTGTGGTGTGAGTTCTGTCAGTCTCCTTTGTGGAAGCCTCTTGCTTTTGTCATTTAAAAATCTGCTCTGAAGTTTCTGCTGCCCACTCTTTAATGCTGTTGCGTTACCATGGGATATGTGGGGAGCACATGGCCTGTGACACACAGATTTGAAAACGGAAGCTTTGGGACACTGGGCTTAGGCATAGGACTAAATGGTCTGGCGATTATATTGAGACAAGCATCTTCCCGTGTTAACTATGATATATGTTAAATGTTGTACTTTGCGTAGTCTCACATACCACCTTGAGCTTTGTGTTTTGTCAAGTACTTAGAGAGGCTGGAAGTAGCCCTCACCTTCTATTGAGAGCTATGTCTGAACTGCTTTGAAGGGATGAGAGCAGCCCAGCTCCCACTGACATGAACTGAAACTGTGAAAACCAATACTCAGTCTTAAATATGACATATTTTACAAATTTTACATGCCCAATGGAAACAGGTTCAGGATTAATTTGAGTAGTCAAGGAAAAGCACTGCCTTACCAAACAAACCTTCAAATAAAACATTGGTATCTGGAAAAAAGTCGTTTGGGAAAGCAAACCCCATTGCCTCAATACAAGATTATTTCCTTAAATGTACAGAAGAAAAATTCTGATCTGTAACCAGCAAAATCTAATGATAGACATATTTACATAATTCATGCATGTACAGTTTTTGTTTAAATACTTTGATTTTTTTTCTTAAGATGGATTTTCTAAAACCATTTCACTGATGTTCTATTAAATTCCAGGTAATAGGAATTTAGCTACAAAGTTTGTGCCCTTCTCTTCTCACATGTTTCTTCACTGTTTTATTCCTTTACTGAGTTTCCCTTTTCATAAGGAGCCTCCAGCTTGTCCAGTTAGTAACCAAGTGTCTTGTGGCATTGCTGTGCATCTTGAGACAATGGGACAGCTACAACCAGGCCAGGCAGAGTTCGAGGGCAGGTCTTGAAGTCACTGGTAAGACTGTGTGCTATGTCCAGCAAGGAATCAGAGTGAGCCAAAGATTGCCAAATGCATTTTTATTCTTTTGTTGTTGTTGTTTTTTGGTGTTTTGTGGTGTGGTTTTTTTGTTTGTTTGTTTTTTTGTTTGTTTGGTTTTTTTTTTAGTTACATTAGTCTGTTGTATGTAGTCTTCTGTTAAGAGAAATGGTTCAGATTTTAGCAGGAGCTTTAGCCCAGCTCAGCTAGTGTTTTTTCTTCTGAAGATTGTCATGGGGAGGGGAAAGGTTCTTGAAATTCTTTGCAGCTGGAAATTGTGCTGTTGAAATGTTAAGTGAGATTTTCCTCAACAACCTGGAATGTTCTAATTGAGTTTTCTTTTTAAATGTCTGCAGAAAGATTTACTAGTGGTGGTTAGCATGAGGCAGAGCAGATGCACTCAGCTCTTTGAACCACAGTTAACTGCTTAGGACCGGAGAATGACAGGATCTTGCTGGCATCATTGACTCCCATTGCATATCTATTTCATGGTAATTAATACAACACTTTCCATTTAGTTTTCTGTCAGTGCAGTGCTATTGCCTGAGGCTTCATTTGACTTGCTGCTCAATGTTGAGAGTAGCTGCAGCCCAGCCCACAGCTTTCTTGCTGGATTTTTCTAATCACTGTTTGTGGGACAGGAATGGGATTGCAGAAACCTCAGTATTCTTGAGCTGTTGAGAATGGGTAAATTTATACTTGGAAAGCAAACTCATTTTCCTGATTTAGCTTCCTTATTTCCCCTATTCTTATTTTGCTTGCAACCAGCATTCAGCTGGAAAGCATAGAGACTAGTCTCTTTATTTGTACTTTGCCCTTCCTACAACCATTTTTACTCCTGGGTTTTTATAGTATTTTTCTGTGTTCCTGTAATTTCTGTTCCTACTTGTTCCTGTGTTCTTTGCTTAGATTCTGAATTTCCAAAAATACCTTGGTTTCTCCAGAACATTTACATTTTCATCTAAAAATATTTCTTGAATACTTTCCAGTCTTCTGCTTTCTCTTACACTTACTATGTGTCTGAGGAGACCATTAAATGCTTCCCTCAGGTGTTTGTAGAGCTCATTTCTTCATCATCTTTGTTTGCTTCAAGAAAGATTATGACACCAGTAGAAATCTGGCTCCTAAGTTCCTCTAAATTTCAAAAATCATGTCTGTGACACCCACACTTGCAAGCCAAATCAGGAATTGCCATTGTCTGGCACCACAAACTAATTCCTGAGGAGCATAACGTGTTAGCATTGCTGGTATAAATGATAACGTTAGGTGAAGAGAATATCTTTTATAACTCAGAAATGTCTGAATTCCACAAAAGATTATGTTTGGTCTGAGATTGATCACGTGTAGTTTCAGACTGGTGTCGTGTTTCTTTTAAAATTTCCCCAAAATCGGTTCATCTTTCTTTTCTCTAAATAGCTGCATAAATATGGGAAGAGGCAGAGAAGACCTACCTCAATTTTTTGTGCTCAGGGAATTAAAAAACTGAATTGTTTGGAAAGATTAAAAGGTTTATGATTTGAGCTGGGGAAGATGGGGTCATTGTGTCATCACATTGTATTCTGTGAAAACAATGTCTTTTGGTAATAGCTAATCACTCTTATGCAAGCATATATTTTTGGCATAAAACAAAGAAAACATGCATAGCTTTCCGATTAGATTAACGCATAGAATCCCAGCATATTTTTTGATTAAAAAAATAATATTATTTGAACATTACACTACCTTCCAGATTTCCCATAATTCTTCCATCTCTAAAGAGGTCTCTGGTAGGTCATATAAATTTATCAAGCTGATTGTGTGCTGAATAATTGCTCTGCCTATTTCAATAAGAGGCTTCTTTGAACCATGTTTCTGTTCCATGTCTCTGTATTGGATTGAATTTAGTGTGTTGAGGGTCAAGCCAAACAAGGCGTACAGTTAGTTAAGTTTGCCACAACACTCCAGATGCAGAACGTAGCCTTTGTGTTGTGCAGCATGTTGTGCCAGCTGATGGATCAGAAGAATAAATATCAAACCATCATGCAGGTATTGGAATGCAAGCCAGTAGCTGTGTGATGAATGTGCTTTCTGGCATTTGCTGATTGATTTAGCTTGTAGTAGTAGCAGTAGTAGATTTGATTGGCTTGTAGTTCACAACTGTAGTTAACTTCATAAAAATAAAGTTGTTGTATAGGGGAGTCTGAAAGTGGTGAAGAGTGAAGAAAATGTAATTTCTAAAAAATCCCATGAACATTTTCCAAATCACAGTCAAACCCCATGGGCAGATAGTGAACTTTTGATACTGTCCCTGTGGGGAAAGTGTGATGCATGGGATCATAACTTACACTACTTTACCTTAAATTCCTTAGAAACCTCTGTCGTACCAGCCATTGAAATTCACCAACAGCCCCGAAATGGGTAAAGTGCTTTCTGTAGTAAATATGACAACATAAGCAAAGCTTTTTAAAAGAAAAAAAAAACAAAAACAAAAAACAAACCCAACCTTCTTTATTCCAGTAGTATTTTTCCAACCTAAAGCTTGTGTTGATTAAAGCTAAATTAAAGTTCAAACCTTTAGTTAATTATTAAACATAAGCAATGCAACTGGTACCAATGTTAGTGACATTTATATAGCTTTGTATTATGGGCTTTTTGCTTATTTGCCTAAAAAGTTCAGCTTTCAACTTGTCATGGATATTTGTGTTTACAGCCCATAATTACATTTTAGCAAGTGTGGGGGAAAAATGTAGGCTTCTGTAATTCCTGGTATGGGATCTTGCATTCACAAGGTCAGTAAAGGCTTTTGACATACTTTTCCTTTCCTCTTGGAAAAGAACATAAAGGTGTTTTATGACACCAGGGTGCTCTGAACACAATTTCCTATTCCGTAAAGTTTTAAGTGCACCCACTTGCCCATTCTTCTATTGGCTAACATAACAAATGGATGTGTTAGTTGTTTATGCTGAATTATCAGCCATAAATTTAACAGCACTGACTAGCACTGCTGGTGCTGTAAAATTAGCGGTGGAATACAAAGTTAACATTAAAGTCTGTGCTGAGCAGATCATGGCTATGTAAACCTTGCACTGCACTCAGTCCCCAATATCTTTTCGAGCTGAAGAAGTTACCATTTTGTTTTAAATGTTCTGTGCTACGTTTGCAAGGTTCTGTGTGCAGCCATGAAGCTCAGCATCCTTTAGAGAGCCACTTACAGTGGGACAAACACATGACCAGGCTGCTACTAATTGTAATCAGTGGTGATTCTGTGTGTCTGGTGATGTACTTTCAGAAAGCTGTTGCATAACTTCATAGTGACCAATATATATTATTATTGTTGATCACTACTCAATTGTGTTGAACTTAAAAAAAATCTGATGCACAGATAAATAGCCTCACAGCCGAAATATAATTCCACTCTAATTATTGTCTTGAATACAAATATTAGAAAGATATAATATTTTATACGTGAAGGGAACAGAAAGCCTGATGATGTTAGATGTGAACCTTTATATGGCCCAATGTTTCCCATAAAGAAAGATCTTGGACATTGTTGGTTTATTCAGTAAAATGCTTCCTTTGCTTTAGAGTTCTCTCAGACTTCTTCTGAGGTAACCTGGAGAGATCAATACTCTGATGAGCAATCCAGGGCACTTATTAACATGTTGATATGAAAAGGGGAGAATATGGTGAAAAGGGAAGATGAAGGTCTATGTAAACCTCCCCAAGTTTTACTTTATGAACTGCTTCAGGTTTTTTTTCTTTTAGAGACAAACAAACAACATAGCCCAGCTTGTATCTGGATATGTTTTATTGCAGCATTAGCCTCGTTTTCCAGCTTTGGGGAGATAAATATGATTCCATGCTGAAGGTGGAATACTAACCCATGCATTAAAGCAGATATGACCAATTTTCTTGAGTCTGTGCACTGTAAAACAAAGTGTGTGGGTCCCTGAGAAAGCTGAAGAGGACTTATCGTGGGCAGGGAATAGGAATGGTTTCCCCAGTTCTCCACTTCACTGTAATGGTAGGGTTGGACATGCTGGAGCCAAGCAGTTTATTTGTGTTTGATCCTTGATTTCTTGTGTAACGGGAAATGCACTAATAACTTCCTTCATTCCTTTTCCTTTCAAAATCTCCCCTTCTCCTTTCATGTAAGCAAAAGGCAAGAGTTCTATATCGAAGTATTTTTTCAACCGCGTAATTAATTCTTTCTCTTGAGGTATGAGTAGGAAATGGATGTAGGGTAAACTTTTTTACCTTTCTGTGCTGAGGATGGCTAAGAATGTTCATTTAATCAGGTATTTTAAAATGCTATGATATCATATGTGGCTTATATTGGTCTAGGTCTATATTAAGAAACCTGTTACATGTTCTTAAATGAATTTCCATGCCTGACATTGTTTTCAGCAGGAGCTAGACGTCTAACGCGCTGAGATCCAAATCCTGTTTAGTGTCTGACTTCTACTGATGCTCCTCTTGTTGATTATGTGCTTAACTGTGCATGTCCTTATCCAGATTTGTCAGTAAAAGCATAGAGATACAATAAAAGATATTTGGAAAATGCTAAAATGCAAATTATAGTAATGAGGAAAGCTATTTTGAGATGTTACACACTTATATTCTGAGAAATCTCATTTTTTGCCTCTTTACAAAAGTCTAATCATTTATTTGTATAACATGTCAAATAAATTCAAGATTTATTTATTTTGTAAACAGAACAATAAATATATTTTTATGATATGTATTTTTTTTCCTTGAAGACCCAGGAAAATGTATTTAAATTTGATGCACAAGATGACAGTGCATTTTGACCTTACCTGCAGCATTAATTCTCCAGGACAAAACATCAGATTTACTTTGATGAAGTGAATTTCTTCAAAATATGTAGAACATCATAGTAAAGCTAACTTAGACTATTATTTATATAATAATAGAAATAATTATATTATTTATACACCTTTTGCACGTTTATATTTACCTGCATGGGCGTGTTTTTAAATATCCAGTGTTAGCAATGAATAAGTTACAAGGGATTTGTTCATCTATCTGTAGTTCAAGAACTTCTAGAGTTAAGAAGATGGGGGTTTTGAAGAATTGTGGTGGGGTTTTTTTTTTTTTTTTTTTTTTTGTTTTAT
>VZRQ01008237.1:199664-241062 GCA_013397975.1 Machaerirhynchus nigripectus
TTTTTTTTGCTGTTCTAGGAGATCCCATATGGTCTTTTAAAGGCTTGACTGACTTAAAGAACTGATGTTTCATTTTTCTACAGAGAACCTGGAAATGACATTGATTCATTGAACCTTGGCTGAAACTTCCACTCCCGAAATAGTAAAATCCTTGGGGTTTTGTTACTTTAGGATTAAGGTCTCCTTATTATCTGAGTTTGAAAGCCTGAATCAAACCACACTCATATGAATGTGATTCATTTGCTTGTTGCATGCCACCAGTGGGTTACATGTTACCAGAAGGACCCTTTTGTTGACTGGGAAACAGACAAATCTTGTATAATCTGAAGAAGGAAAATGAGATAGGAGAAACCTCTTTCTCTCCAGTGCCGGCATCAAAATCTTGAAGAAACTTCTAAGGGAAAAGATTTAGGGTGTTATGTGGCATTTTTATTTGCTTGCTGAATTGGATGTTTAGGGAAGGAACAATCCACTGTAGGAATTTTCTCTGGACATCTCAGCTTCTCCTGGGGTCTGAGTTCCAATTCCAATTTCTAACTGCAGTTTTACTTTTCCTATGATTCCCAATTTCTGCTTTGCTCAAAAATGCTATGGTTTGGTTGATTTGGGAATTGTTGCTGAAATGGAAGTTTGGGTTGAGATGTATTAGTCAAACCACATGGGAAAAAAAACATTTTCCCTCCTCCTTCCTCTCTTCTGGTTTTGCATTAAGTTTTTAAAGGCTGACCAAATTCCTCTAAGGCTGCAGGTAGTCCCAGACACTTCCTTTGCAAAAAGGAGATCCAAGCCAAGCATACATCTTTTCTATCAGGCTGCTCAGTCCAACTTTTAACAGGTGATTTCACATCTGAATAAAATATAAGACTCTGCTGGAGACTGCAGAATAAAGTTAAGAGAGGACTGGTAAAGAAAGGGATATGTAGATCTAATCTATACTGACTTTACTAGCAAAGTCTACTGTCTGTAGATGCAGTTCATCCTTGCCAAGAGATTCTTTTCCCACATTGCTCAAATAGCTCAGTTACTTGTCTAAATACACTATTAAACATTGTCTGTCTGGGCTGAAAAGCAGGGGGGCTTTGGGGTGCTGCTTTTCCTTTCCAACTTCCTTGGGTCCATGTGCTTGGTTTTCTTCTTCTGTAACTTGGAGAGGAGAGAAGGGCCAGATAACTGTAATTGGGTCACAGCTTGACATGGAATTAAGGACATGGTGATTGCATCCACAGTATAAGTCATAGTCTGTATTTGCCTTCAGGTCTTTGGCATATAAATATTTGAGTACTTTCACACTGATGTTATGCCAAAAATTTTCACCAGTACAGTAAACATAGTTTTAAGTCCTGAGCATGGAGGTGGATACCTAATGCCTTATTGGCAGATGAAAAAAGAGCAATATTAGAAAAGTATATTTGGACCCATGACTAAATAAACTAACATTGCCATATGTTATTTGACAGACAATAAATCCTCTCACCAGAAATAAATCCCAAAACCTTGATAAATGAGCACTTGCTTTTCTGAGTTTGTTACTCAGTCAGAACCATACTTTTGTCCATAGAGTAATAGAGACAGTAACAAAGAGTAACTGTTAAAATAGGCATTTTTTTAACCAATTGTGAGATCTAAGGTAGGGGGTTTTTTGTTGTTGTGGGAAAAGGTCAACCAACCAACCAGCTACACAGAAAAACTTGCATATAAGCACACCTTTCTTTAAACGGTCTGTGATGGTGACCTGATTACCAAGATGCCATGCGCTTCATTTAAAATCAGGAATTTTTAACTGGATGGTTTTCAGCTATCTTCCATAGCTATTATTGCCACATAGCTTTCCTAGTGTGCTGTTTCCACATGTTTACTTATGCAGGCAGAAACTTCAGTGAAGCCATGAGCAACTTTGCTAAGTATAGGAAACTGAGGGTGTAGGTCAGAAAATGTCTATTTCAATAATAAAAATATGCCTGAGATGTGCATTTTCTTGGGTGAGTGTATTTTATTCCCTCCTGATAACTCTACCATGAAAGAAAGAAAAAGAAAATCAGGCATTGTTCATTCAGGATGTTAATTCAAAAATACCTTGAGAGTTTTCCCTGAGCAGGGTGCGTGAATTCTCCTGATCTTGTAGGACTTCATTTTCATCCTAGAAACTCTCCTGGAGACTCAGATGTAATTCTTTGATTTCTCCTCTTTGCTTAAGTGTTCAGTCACTGCAGTTTGAGCTTTTGCCAAAGTGGATGAAAGGTTTATATTCTTTAAGATGTGCTGTGCAGCTGCTTAAGGCATGACCGACTTAACCAAAAAAAGTAAGAGTTAGATTTCAAACATTTTAGCCTTGCAAGCAAGAAAGAAGAGTAGTTCACAGTTGAGCACTGTGTTTTCTGAAGCAAGTGAGCAAGCAGGTTTGGACTTCTCTATCAGTATGATCGCAGGAATGCTCACCCCTGCAGCACACTTTTTTTGGGTTTGGTTTTTTTTTTTGTTTCCCTTTGCCTCTTAATTCCTTGCTCACTGCCATGTGTTCTTATAATTACTTTTCATGCCAATTCCAAACATGAAGGCAACATTTCTTTAGAAAACTATAAGCAAACCTAATATTCTTTTTGGTTCTTGGCTGCTGGAATATTTAACATTTTTGATTTTAAACAGGTACATTGCTGTTTGTCTTTTCTTAGCTCACAGGATTTGTGTTTAGCAAGCCAGGCTTACATTTTTATCATTACATTTTTATCAGAGCAAGTGCATCTGTCATGTTGGAAAATACTTTCATCTTGAGATTTAAAAACTTTGCTGTATTTCAGCACATTATTTTCATGGCACTAGATCCAATTCTTCCTTCTTTTAAGCACTTTTATCATAGTTGTCACTGGCAACAGAAACCATGGTCTTTAATCAGTCCTTCCAATACTGCTGTGTGGTAAGTGTCTGGAATGGGCATATGATTTAAAAATGAGTAACTCAAGCAAATGTGATAAATGAACTGTTGATCTCGAAATCTTTATTGGCAAATGTACGAGTTTTAATTGAGATGGGATGAGTAGGAGCACATAAAATGTGACTTACTGTGAAAGCTCAATCTGAACTTGAAACTGAACTCAGTAGTTTCTAATATTCCAAAAATATTTCTCATTTCTATGCCCTTTTATATCTTTTTTTTTCCTGTGATATAAAGCTTGATGAGCTCTAGGATAGCAGAGGGGAAGTGTAAGTAGTAAAAAACTAGGAAATGTAGAAATGAAAATTAGTTCAACATTAGGATAATGTTGAAATACAAACCTTAAAATGTTCAGTAAACAGAAGTGCATTTTCTGCACTGATAGTTACATTTGAATTGCCAGAATTAAAAAAGAAATACAGAAAACCCTCCATACCTCATCTGGTGCCTTATTTAATGAATAATTTAAATAGTCTTCTGAAGAGACAGTTTCTAAAACTAAGTTTCCTACTATAGAATGAGTTTCACAAGTATCACAGAGATGCAGTGAGAAGAATATGCTAAGAGAGGAAATAATCTGTCTTCATTTTGCATAGCGTCAAGCAAGGTACAAAGAGATTTAAACCTAAAATTGTCACATTCTCTAATTCTGTATGTTCTTTTAAATACCCAGAGTATTTTGAATTATTTAAGTTTCTTTTTCTTATGAAGATGTACTTCCTAGTGATTTTGGATGTACCTTTTTTCACAATCAGCATTTCTGTAAATCTGGATCTCAGCAAATGGATGCACAGAATGTTCAGTGATCAGCTGTGAGAAGTTCAGTTTGCTGAAGACTGAGAGCTCCAGGACTGAGGAGGTAAAGACAAATCAGTCAGGTCTTTGAGGAAGACACTGAACTGCCTTAGCCATACAACCATCCTTCTGTCTCCTGCAGTCCTGGGACCCATTTGGTGCAAACATTCCCAAGTCCTGTAACCAAGGGTGTAGTTACCCTACAGACAGAAGACTACTGCAGTGGGTGGCTCCCAGGAGACAAATATTTCCATCTTGTGCATGGAAGAAGTCAGGCTTCCTCTAGAGTGAGAGAGAGGTGCAGAAAAACTGAATGATACCTCATTAGGGTTGAATGCAAGAGTGGGAAAAGCAGAAGCTGTAAGAGATTGAAGCGTGGAATTGAGGAGATGCAGTGTGGAAATAGTCTGAAATTTGGTGATACTTTATATTGAAGTGAAAAGGGGTGTTTCAGCTAATGAAGTGTAGCAGCCTATTTGCTGTTTAGCCTGTCTTCTTCAAATCTTATCTCTCAAAAGTAGAAAATTTTTAGTTTTGTTCTACATTAATGTGAAGTGCACTGCCAAAGGTCAGGAGGTGAACCCATGTGTCCTGAGTTTTAGACCAGAGTTCTGTCTGATGGAGCACAGTTGGGAGCCACATACAGAAGATTAGTTTCCTATCTACTAAACAGTATTTGGGCTGACAGCCCAGTTATGCTGTGCTGTTATTCCAGGCTTAATTATCCATTTGACATAATGCTAGTAAATGAGTGTAAACTTCTAAAAAAAATAGAGATTTTGCTGCATAATACACTTTACTTTCTCTGTTAGCTAATTCAGAGCAAATTATAAAACAGGCACTTACTTGGTGTACAGGGACAGCTCCAGATCACAATTAATATGATGTACTGTCATCATGTACTGTGTCATACATGCTTTTTGAGTAAGAGTGAAGTTGAGAGCCTGTAATCATTAAGGATGTACACTCTGTTCAAAACTCAGATGAAGAGGTAGATTAGCATTTTCACTTCATTGATTAGTGCTCCCATTTGTTTGATTTCAATGCTGAAATGCAATAAATGAGATGATGCAAAGAGAATAGTGCATTGTAGTTGCTGTAGTTGTGATGTCTGACTTTATGCAGTTATACAGCAATGCTGTGATATCCAAGAAATTCTGCAGTGTATTTCAAATGTTATAAGTTGGTCTGAATTCATTGTTTCTTCTTACGGCCGGGCTTTTCAAAATGAATGCTAAAACGTTTTGGCAAGAATTTCCCCAGTAATTGTTGTGTTCCTGTTTAAATGCAGTTTACTAAAGAATTCCTCTAAAGAAAACACTGTCAGTCTCTTCTGATGAGTACATGAATTTATAGAAGTCCGCATTAGGGAAAATACCCCATCAGCCAACTCTATCTGAGTGCCATGGTATGCTTTGAGTTTGCAGTATATCTGGAAAAAAACAACTCTGCTTCATTCTGCATTTTCAAAGTACTCAATTCCACATGTAGCACCTGTATGAACAGCCTTTAAAATAATGCCTGAACTCTCCTTTACAAAGTAATTGAGAGCATTATCTTGATCTCCCTGGGACCTTTGTTATCCAGATGAAATAACAATAACCAGAACAGCTCATCTGTTGAAACGGGCTCGTCTGGAACACTCTGGGCAGTTCCAGACAACTGAGATTCCCAGCTATCCCATGAGGAAAAATGAAAGAATGTGTCTGCGTGCAGTATTTTGTTTTACACCTTTTACACCAGATTCACTGGACTTAAATGCTGTCAATACTGATGCAACCAAGAATATTGCAGCTGCCCAGGCATCAGGTTTGAACCAAGGAATTACAGTGTCTGATATGCCCTTCTACAAGGGTGTGCAGTGGAGGTATTGCCAGAAGCCTTCTTGCTAGCCCTTATTCTCCAGAACATTTACATTTTCATCTAAAAATATTTCTTGAATACTTTCCAGTCTTCTGCTTTCTCTTACACTTACTATGTGTCTGAGGAGACCATTAAATGCTGGAATAGCCTCAGACAGCACATTAGTAGTGCTGCTTGGAGTCTTCATCCCAGATCTCTTTGAGAAAAGAGGCCAATGAGACCAGGTTCCTGCTCTGGTTGTCAGAGGGAAGCACCACCTGGCAGCCTGAGTATCTGTGGTGGCTGTGGAGAAGTCTGCCCCAGGTCTGCTCCGATGTGTCCTCTGCTGGATGGCAACCTGGCTTCCCTACCCGTCCTGGACCTGCTGGTTCCGCTGAGCTGCCATCTGTCCCACTGCTCAGGGCTGCTCCCTCATCAGGTGTGGAAAGGCTTGATCCTTCATCCATTTCCAGGCTCTGCTTGTTTGCTTTTTCAAACAAGGAGCTTCTTGTGCAAGAGTTTGCTCTCTTAAGCACTCTCTTACAGTGCTTAAAACACTGTAAGCAAGTGTTTACTCACACAAAACTGATAGTTATAAATGGTTTTGGGTTTTTTAAATTATTATTTTTCCTGTTCATAGATAAATAATGCACAGCAACAGAAATATTGCTGTCAATTTTCTCTACAAGTCTATGTCTTCCTAATATGCAGAAACTCCATAAGTTTGTTGAGCTCTCTAGTTGGAAACACCAGGCTTTTTCGTGGTGCCACCGTGACAATTTCTTCATTCCTGTGTAAGATTCAAATGCGGGACGAGAACTTATTTCAGCAAAAGAGAGTTACTGAAAGTGTAAAAATCTGCATTATATTTTCACCAGCACTTTCATCTGCAACATCTTCCGGTTTTGTTTTGGGACTGGAGGATGCTTATCTTCCCACTATTCTGCAGCCTTTAATATTGCTCTAAAGCCTACAAAGCTAATAGAAGATTCATCACAGAGCAGGACATGATTACTTTTAATTCCAGCCCCAGTCGTTCTCTCTTGGATCTTC
Organism: Machaerirhynchus nigripectus; assembly: GCA_013397975.1. Taxonomy (NCBI): domain Eukaryota; kingdom Metazoa; phylum Chordata; class Aves; order Passeriformes; family Dicruridae; genus Machaerirhynchus; species Machaerirhynchus nigripectus. Next base: position 206,284 of record VZRQ01008237.1, read on the forward strand.
TCACCGGGAAAATTACTTGCATAGTGGTTTAGTGTAGCATTTTAAGAGATTTCCTCCTTGTACCTTTCCCCAGCCTTCTTTATTTCCTTCCTGAATTTATCTGCTTTTGTTTAGCTGGCTACTCTTCTCACTTTTAATATCAAGAAGGGCTACTTTAAATGAAAATCCATAACATGCAGAAACAGTAGCTTGCAATTTGTAATTTAGGCAGAATTTATTCCATTCCTCAATGTAAACTATGAATGGGTTATGCGGGTGTAATTAAATGTAACTTGATAAGAGGAGTGCTATTAAGTTTGCATTCCTTTTAGTCAGTTTTGAAAAAGATCACAGCAGTACTAAAATTGCAGTTTCAAAAGCTAAATGGAATAGTTATGAATTCATTTTGTAGATTTTAATAAAGAGGAAAATTAAACATTCTTGGTCACAGTTTTGTTTTCATTTTCATTAGCTGTTATATGAGATCTCTTTCCTGTTAAAAAAATGTAATTTTTTTGTCCTACTTGAAATAGCTTCTTGCAAGTCTTCTGTATTTGTGGCAGAGCTTATTTCTTGCCATTTTAATTTACAGCTTTTTAAAATAACTGCAACAGCTGCTACGTTATTGTTTCTTCAGGTAGTATGATAAATTGAATTTTGTGTCTTAAATAGTCATGTATCTATTTTTAAAATTCATGCTGCTTCACATGCCTTTGTAAAGTTTAGTTTGTTCTGAGGGGTCTTTTAATCAAAACTAAACACTCATCCCTCTGTCCCGCATTTGCACAGTTGTCTGTTAGCAGAACAGATTAAAACATTACAATGTTCATAGCATAATGTGAAATCCTTTTGCTATTTTCATTCGTCCCATTAATATATAGTGGTTTCATTCCTTCCTGAACAAACTCTTATTTTCCAGAAGTACTTATACTACTTGCACAATGGCACAGCGGCCATTCTGTTAGAGCATGCGGTCTTTTGGATTGTGGTTTCAGCCAAGGAATGAATTTTACTGGCCACCCAAATGTAATACATCTGTTGTAGTGCGTCTGTCTTTTATTTATCAAGGGGTATTAGTACAGTTCAGCATTTAGCTGCAGGGCTTTTTGTCTCAGAACAATTCGTGTGTGTGCATACAGTGATTAAATCTAAAGGAGAGCAATGGCAGAGCACATTGAACACCATGATCAGCATCAGAAGCAATTGTGTTTTGCGGGGGGGAAACAGATATGATACTTTACTCAGAATGTTGTTGAGAACTAATTTTTATAACAACTGATTAAGAATTCCATCCCTGATTAACATGCTGCAATCGGAACTCAGATCTCAGATTCTGCTGCCCATGAGTTACACCTCAGCCAGGCTGAGTCAAGGAGAGGAGATGCTCCAGGCACCGGAGCAGAGATTCTCCTGCAGACCCTGGCTCAGACCATGGTGAGGCAGCTGTGCCCCTGCAGACTGTGGAGTTCCACAGGGGAGCGGAGATCCACCTGCAGCCCATGGAGGACTCCACACCAGAGCTGGTAGATGTTCAAAGGAGGCTGTGACCCTGTGGGAAGCCCACACACTGGAGCAGGCTCATGGCAGAACTTGTGAGCCAATGGAGAGAGGAGCCCCTGCTGGAGCAGGTTTGTTGGCAGGACCTGTGATCCTGCAGGGGACCCACAGCAGAGCAGCCTGTTCCTGAAGGACTGCACTCCATGGAAAGAGACCCGTGTTGGAGCAGTTGCTGAGGAACTGCAGCCTGTTGGAAGGCCCCACACTGGAAAAGTTCATGGGGAACTGTCTCTCATGGGAGTGACCCCACGCTTGAACAGGGGAAGAGTGTGAAGAGTCCTTCTGCTGAGGAGGAAGGAGTGGCCAAGACAACATGTGATGAAGTAACTACAGCTCCCATTTCTGTCCTCCTGTACCAATGGGTGAGGAGGTAGAGAATTTGAGAGTGACGTAGAGCCTAGGAAGAAGGACGGATTGGGCAGGAGAAAGGTGTTTTTAAGATTTGGGGTTTATTCTTATTATCCTACTCTGATTTGATTGGTGATAAATTGAATCAGTTTTCCCAGGCTGAATCTGTTTTGCCTGTTGTGGTATCTGGTGCGTGATCTCTCCCTGCCTTTATCTCGACCGACGAGCTTTTTGTTGTATTTTCTTTCCCCTGCCCAGCTGAGGAGAGGAGTGACAGAGCAGTTTTGGTGAGTAACTGTCATCCAGCCAGGGTCAGCCCACCAAAAATAGGGAGGTGCTTACCATTTTTAGAAGCCAACAATTGTATTTCTCTCCATGTTTCCACCAGGAAATTATCTTGAATTTATTCAGAGTGCTCCTGTGCAATTCTATATTCTTTATTTCTGAATTGCAAGAGTAAACACCAGTAAATTTAAAAGTGAAATGAAGCACATCCTGTTGAAAATGGGCAGAATACTAGTATATGTTAGCAAAAGATCACAGTACAGAAGTGCAGCATTGTGACTAAAATGTAAATCTACCAATTCTAGTTTTATCTCAAATGTATGTTTACTTCACATTTCAGATGCCTGACTTTCTGACTGACTAACTGAAAGGAATGATGTATACAGCATATCGATGTGCACTGTGTTTTAGAAAAGTGAGATTAGTTCTGTTAATTCACTGAAGTTTAATTAAAACACTAGAAACTAGTATTTTAGAAATTCCAAAATAAAGTTCTTAAAGATATCCACAAATGCAAAGCTACAGATATTGAATCAGATACAGATATTTAATCAAAGATAGCTTAGAAAGTTTTAATGGCATATTTTGTACATAACATGGTATTAAATAGTCAACATTTTGCAGGGAAAGTTGAGTAATTGCCTGTGTGGGTTTTCTTTTTATTTTAAATTCTGTAAACTCTCCACCAGTTGCCCTTTTCATTGATTTATTGGACTGCATTGTTGCTATCATTAACAAAAGACTTTTTTTTCCACACAGGCGTTAGCAAGCTCAGTTTTTGTACAAAAATTTAACTCTTTGGTTCTTTGTCCTTTTAAAATTTCTCTTTCCTCAGTTATTCTTTCCCCAACTTTTAGGTGCTGTATTGAAATTTATTGCACATATTGTCTTCACAAACGGAATGAGGCAGAAATATTTGATATGATGGGGCTCCACCCCCTTTCCCTCTTACCCTTTTTTGTTTTTAATGCCACACCTGACCTAGCCCTACCTTACTGTTGAAAAATGGTATCTGCAGCAGCCATTATATGCACCTTGTTGAAGATGACAGACAGCTACCCTTCAGCACACAGTGGAAGAAATTGTCTTAACCAATTTGCAGGGCGCTGCTTCTATAGCATTTCTCATTAGATATCTTAGTTTTGCTCTGTCAAGTGGCTTGGGGGGTTTTTCCCCCTGTTTTCTTGAATGTTGTGCTATTTCTTTTATCATCCTTTTCTGCCAGAGGCACGGGGGCCACTGAACAGCACTGCTCTGTGAATGAAAGCAGATATCTGTGGAAAGTGCTTCTGGCTATGTTTTCATGTCCCACCATGAGCCTGCTTGCTTCTCCTGAGAAGACCTAAATATGACACTTGCTTCCTGAATATCTGGTTGAGGTGGGTAACTTGTCAGTGTTTTGAATTTTTTTAAGTCTATGGGATGTTAATCAGAACAAGGACCTTCCATTTGTCTTTCAATTTTTGAAGCCAATCTAGTTCAATTTTTTTTAAATTAAAGTGCCCTCTGCTGCCTTGCTTGCTAACTTTCAGAGGCAGAAGCTCGAGTGAAGTCTGCAACAGAGACATGCTGAACTCATCTGTCTTCCTTCCCACCCTGTCCTGTGCATTTATCTTGAGCACAAGCAAAAAGAGCAGAAAGAGCAGAAAGAGCTGAGCAGTCTGGGGAGCCCACATAGCTGGCAAGTAACAAAGACAATTTCTCTCTCTTCTTCAACATTTAGTGAAGGCAGGGAATTGGAGGTTCTGCTAAGGCCTGCCGTGTCCTGGGAGAGCACGGTGAAGAGTCCTTGGAGAAGAACTGAGGTTGAGGTTTAGTCAGAACTGATGGGTTAAAGTCAGGGTTCAATACCCTCAGAGAAGCTTGGGATAGGAACCAGGCAGGTGTGCAAACTGAAGTTTAGAAAGGATGTACGTCATGGTTGTATCACAAAACATTTATATTGCTTATATATGAAAAAAGAAGGCCTGATTTGGAGTTTGGGGAGTAAAGAAAAATAATTAGCAGGGAGCTGATAATATTTTGACATTATTGGCAGTACTGAAGTTGTGTCAGGCAGCCTTGTGATAAATTTTGTGTGCGTAAAGCTTTTTGATATACTGGAGCCAGCAGTGGGCCCTCCACACCCTTGGTTAGGATGAACTAGGCCAAACAGAGCCTGTATCCCTGTGTCTGTTTGCTGGGATGAACTAAGCCAAATGGAGCCTCTGGCCCCGTGTGTCTCTGTCACCTGGTGTTGTTAGCAAGGTAATGAGATAAATCTACTCTTTGCATTTTGGCTGTGGTTTGGTGGTCAGCCTGGTTACCTGCACCTGTGGATTCAGCCAGCATCCCCACTTGCTGGAGAGGTGCAAGAGAGGAGTTGGCCTGCAGTGCAGACCCCCAGGTGCACAGGGGCAGGATGCAAAGATGGGTGGAAGGCAGCCCTCCCAAAGCACCGACAGTGAACCGGCAGGGAACAGGCAGGCATCTCCACCCATGACAACCACACTCACCAAGGACAGGCTAAAGCACCTCCTGGCCTTGGCAGTGCCCATACCTCTCCACAGGCAGCTGCTCCCACACTTCCACAGCCTACTGGAGCAGCAGGCAGTGAAAGGTTCATCCCTCTGGCCCTCTTGTTCCTACCACTGCTCAGCAGCCAAACCCCGCGTGGTCTCCAGTGTGCTGCTTATGCCTCTCCACCGTGTTTTGTGACTTTTCCACATGGACTGGGATGTCTCACTATTACATCCATGCAGCCAGAAGACCCTGGGTCTGGCCTGCCTCCCTGCTGTTTTCCATAGTTTACCATGCCCCTGAAGTGTACAAATGCCCTCTACATCAGGTAGTGTGGGGAAAACTCCTAGGAGAGATGAGATTTTAAAAATAAATAAATAAAAGGAGGCATAACAAGATTTGGAGATTCCATTACTTAACAGATACTTCTGTGTCTTGAATAGAAATGTTCTTTAAGACTGCAGAAAGTGCTGCCCAAATAAATTATGTTGATTGTTTCTCAGGCAATTAGTGTTCTTTACTCTGCAAGAGGTTAATAGACTGAAGGATTTTTTCTGAACTTCATCAGAGCTAAGAAAACCAGGTGGGCTTTTACATGTGAGAAGATTCATATAATTATTTTTATATGCATCTGGGGCTTTTCTTTTTCTTTTTTTTTTTTAACATGTTTTTCTTTGTGTCTTCACTCATTTACTGGGGCAAAGGGGAGTAACATTTACAGAAAACCCAATATTTTCCCCCTAATAGCAATACCCAGGTAATAACATTTCTGTTCATAGGGAATATTTTTTATGTGATGCTGCTCTGAAGCACAGCATTGACCTGACTCATTGATGATGGATTTTGACTTCTGAAATGTGTGTCTTGTATTAATCCTGCATAGATGTCTTCCTTTAACAATTCTGAACCATATTAATTGAATCACTTGGGTGCTACAGATAAACTTGAATTTAAAATAGAGACTATTATTTAGTGTCTACCATAAGGTTCTTTTGTGGTTAAATTTGTAGAGAAAATCTTCATATGAATTACGCTTTTGATATTGTGTAATTCACTGTTTTTCTAGAGGTAATTCTGGTGAAACACCATAAAATATAGTAATGTTTTTTAATTTAAATTTTAATCTTGTTTCTTTCCATTTATATTCAAGTCTCACCTTAAGATACTTCATAATAATTTAATTGCAGCTATTAAAAGTGCATTTCACTAAATATAATTCCTGTGCTTTTGTCATAATACATTGCTTTTTTATATAGTTAGGGTTCTCTTAAACTGCATTTTCTCCATATTTTCTTTAAGAAGAACTCTTATTCTCCTCAATAGTAAAGACTAGTCTTCTTTTGTTTTTCTGTGCTGTGAATTCTTAAATCAGTCTCTTATTTTAGAAGAATATCAAAAGCTTAGGCCTGGCTTAACTGATTCGAAGTCTGTTTCTGAGGAGAAAGAAGTCTGCTTCTGATGGTGGTCATGTTGGTCTGAATAGGCTTTCTTTCATCCCAATCAGGGATGAAATTAAAGGGGGAATATGCTAAACTCAATGAAAATACTTTCATGTACAGTAGTTATTTTTACCAGGTAAATCCAAGGTTTTTGTCACGGAACAGTGTAATTATTCTTATTTTATGGATGGATTGGTTGGAGGTTGTATGAAAGGTGTGGTAAAGAAAAACTAGAATTAATGAGGTGAAATGAAAAATAAGGCTGAAAAAAATTATTTGCTAAAATTTAAGTAGTATATTGTTAGAGATTTCTGTTGTCCTGCGCTGATTTGGGGTAGTTAAAGTACAAGATAAAATTTGTGTGGGTTTTTGGCAATGCTTTGTTGAGAAACAGGATTCCTGTGCAGGGCTTTGATACATCTGAGGATTTCCAGTGGTATCATCCAGCCACGGTGCTGGCTCTCTCCTCAGTCTTTGTACTCCTTGTTATTGCTTGCAGGATTCTGCTGCACCTGGCAATGAACATAGTTACCTATTAACTTGTTTCTTTCTATTATCAAGACAACAATTCTTAAAGTTATGCAGTGGAACAGGAATTTATTGTCAATACATTTATAAGTCAAGATGCTATCAAAAGTTATTTAGTAGAGAGAAAGTGGCCTTTTTAGAAAGTGTTTGTAATTTTTCTTTATAGCAGCTTCCCATCTATGATGCAGCTGGGATTTATGGAGATCTACAGAGTAGAATGACAGTAGGACAGAGCTGGATTGAGCAAGGGAAAGCATTCCTGTGTGCAAGACTACATGGATATTACTCCCTAGAAAACCTGCAGACTTAGAGATATACCTTGGAAGATGCTGAGGATTCTCTCAGAAGTGCTGCCAAGCTCCTTTCTGTCCTGTTAATGCTCCTGAGTTTGATCTTTGGCTGTGCTCTAAGCATAGTCAAAAACAAGTCCTAAACTTGGTGTAAGCACTTCTTTGTGCAATAGGAAATATTTGGTTGACATGGTGACCTTAGGAAGTCTATTTCCCTTTCCTCTAGATACCATCCAGATTATGGGAACCCAGCAGGAACACTGATATATGAACTTTGTCCTGGCCATTTAGTTGACGATGAATGATGTTTTGTGAAAGTAGTTTCCCCACATTCACAAAGTCTGTTTTAAGATTTAATTTAAAACATCGGCTCCATACAGCTTCTTGTATGTACATTGCAGTGTGTGTACTATGAGGTCAGAGTGTGCCTTCTGGGTAATAAATGCAGAGCAGGAAGCCCTCTTTTTATGCTTCTCTCTGTGTGTGTTGTTCTTCTCTTCATTAGAGGCAATCTCAGTGATTGCTTTCATGGCTTCTATTGGCTGCCACAGAGCAAGTCTGAGTTGTATTTTCTAGGTAGTTATGGTCAGCTCAAAACCTGTCACTCTATGTCAAAACTCTACTTTTTCCATATACAAAACTTTCCTTTTATCTTAACTTTTATTTTTAGAAGTGAATGTCATTTGCTGTGTAACTCTCCAATCTCATAAGACAGCTGTGTGAAGACAAAAACAATGCTGAACTGCATGCCCTTTACAAGGCTTGTTTGGGGGGCAGGTTTTTCTTATGCAATCTTGCAAGCTGTTTTTTAGAATTGTTCTTCCCCTTCGAGGTTCAAATGCAATTTTTTTGAGAGCCCTTCTGCCCCATCCCTCTTGAGGCTCACTCTCTAATTTCCTAACCTCAGTGTTAAATAATTAGTTTTGGAAGGCTGAGCAGAAAAGAAAACTAAATTAATATATGCATTTGAATGGTAGCTTTGTGCAGTTCCTCTTCTGCAATTAGAAAATTGTCTCAAGTGCTGGTCTACCAAAGGTAATTATGAGCAAAAGGTTGAGTTCTCTTTTTTAATGAGTTCTGCCTGATGCTGAGAAGAAAATCTAGTCTGGTGTAGAGTATATTCAATAGTGCTAATTAAACCATTCCTCCCACTTATTTTAAGTCAAATTAGTTTGGTCCAATTGAGAAACTAATGTTTCACTAAGGCAGCTCTTTTAGACTTTACAAAATAGTTCTATGTCACCTTAAATGAGAGGGCTTTTTTTATAAAGGGAGTACCAATCTCCATTGAGTGAAATGTAGGTTTTCTTCTTTTCTTTTTCTTCATATTATAAACGAAACACTTGAGTAGCCTCTGCCTCTGCTACTCAAGTGCAGTGATACCAATTGCAATTCTAGGTGTGTTGCATCTTTTCCCCATTTTTGCATAGAATAACTGGTTTTTATTTTATTAGGAGGAAAATGAAAAAAATCAGGCACTTATGTTGCTCATTCCTAACTCAGAGGCATAACTTGTTTTAATCTACTTACAGGAAAGTAATAAGAACTTTATTAACAGAACTTCAGGAGATGACTTATTGAAGACATCATCCTGAAAGCTCTTCAGGGTGTTAAGGACCAGAAGTTAAAATGCTTAGCAGGGTTGGATTTTTTTTAAAGGCAGTTAAACCCAGTTGTGTACTGCTTACCAGATTTCATTGGTTTGATGGGATTATACAGCATGAAGTCTTTTTCTGTTATGATTATAGAAATATTATTGGGAAGTGGATAGTTCATATCAGTCTCATGGACAAGATTTGCCTTTATGGTTACTCAGACCTGCTCAGGTATATTTGTTTTAGGTGGGGGTGCTGCACTACTTTTTAAGGTGCACCGTGTTGATCTGGATGTTCTGCTTTGGGAGGACATATAATGCTTTTCCTGCTGAGGTTGTATGATTGCATATCCATGTGGTTAAAACGAGTTCCCCTGGGGTGTGCTCAGTATTTGGGTACAGTTTGGGCCTCAGGAGGTGCCACTGAGGAGCTCTGTCAATGCTGTGGGGGCTTCACATCGCCCCAGCTTCTGTTTCACAAGGGCAGGTTGTGAGCTGTTCTCTGTGTGTCCTGTGAGCTCCAACCAGCTTGGACTCCAGGTCTGGACAACAGCTGAGGGAAACCTCTGCAGATTCCTGGCTTTTGGAAGCTGGACTTTGTGGTATGCCTGTGTTATAGCAGCTGCAACTGGGGTGAACAAGTTGAGCTAGCTCGAAGCTGCTTAGCTCAGGTACTGTCAACATTACTGCTGCAGCAGGAAAGCCACAATGGAAACTGATTAAAAACTCTACCCACTGAGGTTGGCTCGTTCTTGCTGTGGCTGCATTGTCAGCAGTACAGTATCCAGGCTCTGCATTTTTGACTTATCAAGAATGTTTTTGTGAGCTGTGGTTACAGTAGTGAATGCCAGACGCACCCACTGCTCCTTGAAGGAGCAGTATAGTGTCGTAATGAATGTATGCTGAAGAGTAAAGAGCACTGGAGAACTAATTCTGGAGTAAGGACAAACTAGTTCCATTGGTGCTATCTGATACAATCTGTGTTTTTGATATCCATTCTGACTCCGGGGCACAGGGGAATTGTGGTGGTTTGAACCTGATTTGATGGACAGTCGTTTAGACCAGTAACACTTCTCAAAATTTACATATTTAAACCACATGGAGACGCGGGATCTTCCTCTTGGTGTTTGAGCCTCCCACAGGTAGGGGGGGAAAATGGGCCCCGGGCTCTGTCTCTGGGGGCGGCCCCGAGCCTCCCCTCCCCCGGCGCCGGGGCACGGGCCCTGGGTAGCTGCAGGACAACACCCTCAGAGCCACGGGCAGCTAAGGAACCACCATGACGCTGCTGCATAGCTGATACCACCCGGCACGGCTCCTAAGGACTGGAGAACCTTCCTCCCCCCCTCACGCAGCCCCATGCAGACACGGTGGGAGTCAATAGAGCTTTCTGAAACCAACGAAGCTAGAGTCGAGCTGAGGAGCCAGCAGCATAAAGAGAAAGAGGCTTTTTCTCCAACATAAAGCCCGAAGAAAATCATGGCGACTTCAAGGTCAGAGGGAAAGAGAAAGTAAGTCATGAGAGACGGAGCTGAAGATGGCAACGGGAAAAGAGGGTGGAGTCACACCCAGCACGAAGCTTAAAAATACTTTTTGCAGGCTGTGGTAAAAACTGTAATATCACAAGCTGTTCTTTCCTCTTTAATCCATTTAAAGACATGGGGGGATGAGAATTTTGTGTGGTAAAAAGAAATGTGACCATGCCATGTCACCTCAGAGCTGTAAGAGACTTTTAGAGATTTTGTTAAGAAGAGAGCAGTTGCTTTTAAGCTGGAATTTTCTTATCCTTAAAAGGATACACCCCATGCTTGGCCCATGCTGGCAGTTGTGGGAAGACTGCAAGATTCATGGGAGAGATGTTTTTCACGGCAGCAGAATTTCTGGGCGGGTTGGCCTTTGAGCAGTTTGGAAACCACGTGAAGCAAAGGAAAACCTTTTTTCCTTAAATAGTGGAGAGACTTTTAGGAACTATAGTATTGACCAAAATCATGGTTTGTTATCCTTTGTGCGAGTTGGGTAAAAAAAGGTGGAGGTGCTGGAGGAAAAGGGTGGTTTTGCTTTAATTTCTTATTATTTCTTTTTGCTTTTAATTCTGTTAGTAATAAACAACTTCATATTCTTTAAAGTTTGGAGCCTGCTTTGCATTCCTCCTAATTCTTATCTCACAGAAGGTAAAAGATGCGAACAAAACCACTACACTTAATTGGTGTTTCTGCCCGGTTACGAACTGAACCCACTACAGGAGTGTAATGCTGATTTTTGTTCTGAACAGCTTTTTTGAAGACTCAAGGGTTGTGCCCATAGTAGAAAATAAAATGGACCATAGTGCATTTATGCATTCACAACACACTGTCCCTGACCTCTCTTATCCTACAGACTGTACTTAATCTCCCACTGTCTGGGAGAATATTAATTGCCAACTGTTGATGGAGTATACATGTTAGCAATTAAATGTTATGGGTAAGTGTAGGCTGGTATTCAAGCCTTTGCCTTGCCTTTAATTTATTGATATAGGCACATGCAGCTAATTCAGTACCTTTTTACGAGTTCTGAGTATTCTCTATGAGTTCCCAGGATTTTTCTCTTAGCCATTTTGTAATTCCACTACAAGTGGGCTTTTTTATTCCTATTTTCTCTCAATATATTGCTTTATATATTCAGTCAGCACAACTGAATGGCTGCAGCAGCAGTACTAAGTAGCTCATTAGCTTTGTTAAAGATGAGTGGCTTGATTTAAGTGCGATGATTAAAAAGAAAACTGTTTTGCTGGAGGAGTTTAGGTGGATCCCACAAATTAATGCAGTTTACACACAAATTTATAATGCTTTGTTATTTGAAAACACTGACCAATAGTAGGAAAACCACCTATGCATTTGGCATAATACTGGCATATGCAGATATTAAATAATGTGCATGGTAGGAGGCAGGCTTTTTAGCTGAGAGTTTGCCAGGACAGGCATCATATCCAGGGGTTTCCTTCATAGTCAGAGAGAAGAAAGCAAACACAATGATATGTGTTCACTTCTTGGCAGTTGAAATGCAGCGCTGTGCCACATTTTTATTGAAAGACATGAGCAAAATTCAGTATCTTGTTACTTTCTTACAGATTTAAATGAACTGTTTTGATTTGCAGTTTATTTTTATTTAGGTTTTTTTTTTTTTTTTTGGTGGAAGACCCTTTTCAGTCTCATTTTAAAAAAGTGAAAAAATTCTTGCATGGGAGAGCTTCCAAAAAGTTGACAGAACAATGTTCATGATTCTTTTCTCTGAACAAATATTAGACACTTTTGGCATGCTTGTGTTGAAGGTGCCATGACTGTAAAAACAAAAAAATGTTTAATACATTATAGAAGGGAAATAGCATTTCATGCTGTTCTCTGATTACTCTAGGCCACATTCTGCCTATGGAAAACTGCCTTGCAGTGTTGATTTTTAATTCAGTAAATGCTTGCTGTTCCTGAATAGGTGAAGATTTGTCCTAAACAGCTTCCATTGCAGGTAATACAAAGGGAGATCTCACCATTTTGGATTAGTCCTTACTCTTATTGGTTACATTTGTTCAAGACTTCATGAACTTCATAACCCTTCTGAGCATTACTGTAAAAAGCAAATTGCACTCGGCAGTGTGATTTATTTCACAATTTTTCACATAATCATTAGAATTTTGTTTGGAAGTGGCCCCTGGAGGCCATCAAGTCCATCCTTCTGCTTGAAGCAGGACTGTTAGCAAGACTAGATCTGTTTTATCTGACAGTCTTGAAAACCTCTGAGGCTGGAGATTCCACACAGGTGGGTAATATATTATAGTGCTAAACTATCTTTCTAGGGAAGAATTTTTTCTTAATGTCCTTCCATCTTCCTAAGTGCAACCACTCCCTGTTGCCCATTGTTTTGCCTTTGGCCATATCTGATGAGAGGTTGTCTCCATGGTCACTGGAGCTACCTCTCAAGCAGCTATAGGCTGCTGTTAGATCTCTCTCTTTGCCAGACTAAACAAGCCCAGCTCTCTCAGTCCCTTCTGTGGGGCCAAGTGATGGCCATCCTTATAGCCTTCTGCTGGACCTTACTCAACTCCTCATCATCCTTCATGAAAGGCAGAGCCCCAAACTGAGCACAGCTTTCCAGACACAGTCTCTTCAGTGCAGGAGCTCCCTTGACCTGCTGGCTGCACCTTCCTCAATGTGGCCCAGTATTGGCTTTCAAGGTTCACGGGGACACTGCACCATGGCTCATATTCACATCGGCACCCAGCGTGGTCCTGGTACTTTCAGCAGGGCTGTGAGTCAGGCAGCCAGTTTCCAGCTGTACTTGTGTGTGAGGTTATTCTTCCCCAGGTGCAGAGCTTTGCAGTTCTGCTTATTAATCTTTGGGAAATTTCTGTTGCTCTAGTTCACAGGTTTCTCAAGACTGCTGTGAATTAAAACTCTACCACTCAGTGCATCAACTTTTCCTCCATTTGGCACTGTCCTCGCATTTTCCTAGTAAGTGCATTCTTTCTTATGACCCAGGTTGCTGATGAAGATGAGGAACAATGTCAGACCCAGAACAAACTCCCTGATTCTCTTTGTATTTTGACTGCCAGCTGGACTTTGAGCCATTGATTACTGTGAGCCCAATGTCCAGGCAATTTTCAACATATCTTAACAGTTCAGTCAGCCCATAGTTTCTCAGCTTTAGGAGTTTCTGTGGAAGATTGTGTCAAAAGCCTCATGAAAGCCAAAGTGTATCATATCCACTGCTCTCCCCTGGTCCATGCAGCTCATCATTTCATCATAGAAGGCAATCGGGTTGGTCACGGATGGTTTGCACTTGGTAAATCTCTGCTGGATATTCCCGATTAATTTTTGTCCTTCACATGCTTGAAAATCTATTCCCTTTTATCTTAATATGAGTTAGTGGGAAAAATATATCATCTCTTTGAGACAAAGGCACATGAATGCAGTGTTCTCGTGGCAGCAGCAGAGGTATTTCATCTCCAGAGGAGAGAAGCAGGGATAAACTGCTTTATTGGTACAGATAACTTCTATTTTGATGGGGAAGAGAGATAACTGCATTTATGCTAGAGATTAGTCTTTGTTTGGCTAAAGTAAGACTTTTCCAGGAATAAAGTGACACCTTAGGAAACTTAGCTGCCTTTGAAGAGAGTCCTAGGAGTAATATGAAGTCTGTATTTATTATTCACTTAGGAAATATTATACTACATGGTAGATGCAGAAGAATTCATTGACATCTCAATTATAATTATAGTCCTTGAGTTATGAAAGCAAAAGAGTAAATCTCCAGATCTTTAATAAGAACAATGATAACTTTCTCTATTTTAGGTGAAATATTGGCTAGACATCATGAAATTAAAAGTTAATCTGTTGCTAAGTAAATCATTTGGCACTTCAGGGGAGAAAGTGTAACTCTTTGAGGGAGAAATATTCTGTCTCAATATATAGCAAGTTAGAATTTTATTCTATAGTATATTTAAAATTCACCTTCCCAAGTAACTTGAGGGAAACTTCTAAATCCTGTTGCCATATTGTTTAATTAATTGCTTTTTTACTTTCTCTTATGCCTATATTAAGGTGAGCAGAAACTAGCATTCAGAATGGATGAAGACAAATGCACAAATGGGTATCAAGTCCTGGGTCCTAGTCTACTCTGCTATTACAGCATTTGAAAATTCCAACTTGGGGATCCATAGCACTATTTCCATTTGCTCTACTCAACACAGCTACATATGTTGCAGATATGTTTCAATGACTTAAAGTAAGCCACTGAAAGTTTGCCTTAGACCAGTTCCATTTTGTTTTCGTAGAGTGTATCTGTCTTTGCTTTAGTCATCTTCTGTCAGACTTTCACAGTCCTGAAGACCTTTCAAACTTCACCAAGTTTGTTAGAAGTTCTTAGTATATTTTTGCTGCTCTTCAGATGAGATGATTTATTGATTTCTGTAATGGTTTTTGCAAGTAAAGAAGACACTGGATGCCCTGGAATTTTGTTTTGTTTTGTTTTGTTTTGTTTTAAATAAGGCTTTCTGAAGGGGAGAGAAATTTACTTTAATAGCAGAGTGAGTGAAAAATTTCACTGCATATGTTGCTTTTCCTGGGAAGCCTATTCTAGCTGACCCAACTTGAGCAGAAGGATTTGACTAGACATCTTGAGAGGTCCCTTCTAATCTCAACACTTTTGATTCTGTGATTCTGTGGTTCAGCTGTGATTTCCAATTTTGACTGGTCAAGCGGCTGTATGATGTAGCCTATTCTGGAAAAGACGTGCTAGCATGAAGTTCAAAGCCTTAATGCAGAGAGATTTTGAGACCTTCTGTACTAGACAGACAATATAATCACAGCATCATATGATAATTGATTTTGGAAGGAACCTAAACAGGTTTTTCATCCAACCTCATATACAAAGTAGAATCAGCTATGAGCTCAGACCAGGTTACCTGGAATTTTATATATTTTGTATACTTAAAAAGCTACAAGGAAGGAGACTACACTACTCTTCTGAGTAACCTGTTCCTATTACTGTCTGCGCTTGTGGTGAAAAAAAAATTCCATTCAGCCAGTCTCAGTCTCTCATTTGAAATGCTTGCTGTTTCTCTTCTTCCCATCATGCATCATTTTGAAGAACCTGTCTCCATCGTCTCTGTGACCTCCATGTGGATATCAGAAGGCTGCAGCTAGGTTCCTCTGAAGCCTTGTCTCCAGGCTGAACAAGCCACTCTACCTCACTTTCTAATAATATGGTGAACTCTCCAGACCCCTGACCGTCTTAGTAGCTCTCCACTGAACTCTGCTGAACTTGCTCCAGTTCATCAATATCTGTATTGAGAAGGGAAAACTGGATGCAGTATTTGAGATGTGGTCCAGGAAGTGCTTTTATCTACTAGCCAAGATAATACAACGTAGGATGCCGTGACTTTTTTTGCTGCCAGGGTATACTGCTGGCTGTCTACCAGGATTCTTTTCAGTACAACTGTTTCCCAGCCTATCTCTCCCCTGCCTGCCTTCATGCATAGGCTTATTTCTTCCCAGGTGCAGGACTTTAAATATTTCATTTTTGAAATTATTAAAATTCCTGGTGGCCTGGTCCTCTAGTTTGTCTAGATCCCTTTTAAAGTCCTGCTCTTAAGCATATCAGCTTTTTTTCGTAATTTGATGCATGTGCAAACTTGATGGAACTGTGTGTAACCACTTACCTCCAAGTCACTGATAAGTATATTAGAAAGGACAGGTCCCAGGATAGACCTCTGGGGTGCTCCACTTGTTGCTAGCCTCCCGATGCAGTAGGATGGGCTATCTACTGTCTTCTGAGACTGATCATTCAAGCAGGTTTTCTCACATCTAATTGCCTACCAATACAGATCGTAATATCATAAATTGCACACAAAATTATTGTGAGAGTTAAGCATATCTCTAAAGATCAAAGTAAATTACATCCACTGCTCTTCCTTCATCCACAAATCTAGTAATTTTATCCTAGATGACAATCCATGCTAAATAGATGGTCATCTACACTTAGATTGTCCATGCTGACTGCGCCCAGTCGCTTTATCTACTTCATGTGCCCAGAAACACTCTTGAAAAAGACTTGCTTTGTGATTTTTTTCCAGAGATCAAAGTGAGACTTCAAATTCCCTGGGTTTACCTTTTGACTTTTTTGAAGATTGATACAACATTTGCCCTCCTCCAGTCATGCGGGACCACTTGATCTCTATGAGCTTTCAAAGATAATAGAGAGCAGCCTTGCAAGGATACAGCCTGTTGGATCCCATGAGCTTGTGTGAGTTGAATTCTCTCAATTAATCCCTGAGTCCTAATGGACTGCTGGTAGATCTCCATGACCCCTTTCACTAATCACAGAGGTATGGTAGACCTTAGTGAAGACTGAGAGAGATGACATTAAATACACTGGCATTATTTGTGCCTGCTGTTGCTAAATCACCTGTCTTGTTCAGCAGCCCACATATTCCTTGTTCAGCCTTACAGCTATTTTTCTGATTCTAGTCTCCAATGAGACCTTGCCTTTCACTGAAGCCACTGTAAATCGGTGCACTTCTTATACTAGAAAAATAAATAAATGTGAGGACCTGTAACAAGATGTTACAGGGTTTACAAGTAGCAAGTAAAATTTTATTAGGTAGCGGTGAAACCTGGAAAATTTAAACCAAAAACTGCAATGTGCTCCTTGTTTACAGTTCTTGCTGATGGTGTTGTGCAAGTTGTGGTGGCCCTGGGGGTGCCAGCAGCCTTGAGTGACCCTGACCAGCAGTGCCTCAACAATGCCACAGCAGAGCCTGGCCTCCAGCTCCAGACAGCCCTTTCTTGTCCTGCTCTGCCCAGTCATGGGCCCCACCAAGGTGGGCCCACATCCCAGCTCATCGTTGTCCCATCCCCAGGGAGGTGCCCAGTGCCCAGGACTGGGGATTCCCTGATGCCCCCCAGCTGCCCTGCTCATGGCTGGGGTGGTGAGATGGGCACACACAGACCCATGGGCAGCCACTCTTCTTTGGCTGCTCCCTGCCACAAGTTGCCTTTCTAGGGGGTCTTTTGTGGATCCACTCCTATTGTCCTCTAAAAGCAACAGATTCCAGCTTTCCTGAAAAAAACTTTTTACCAGGTTCTGCATCTGCTGTCTCAACAGAGTATTTTGAGGACACTGCTGAAAATACCTTTCAGTTTTGGCAGGTACTTTCTACCACCTGAGGCATATGCTAGCTGTTTGTGTCGTGTAGGGGATCTACTGCATTTTGTGTTCCTGCTTCTCAGTGTAGCCCTGTGCTGGGAAAGGGATGGAATCCAAACCCAGGAGATCTTGCTGAAAAGCAGCATTTAATGCCTTCAGATTGCAGACCTCCCTCTTGACTCCTTCACTTTGACGATGTCAGATGTTTTGCTGTGTTAACTACAGTCATTGTACTGTAAGCAAGGGCTTTTCCTTAAACAGGTCAGCTATCATATTGCCTTTTTAGTACTCATCTCAATAATACAGACACATCTCAACCTCTGGCAGTAATGAGGAAGGCAGATGGGCTGTACAGCCTGGCCTTCTTGGCTTTGAAACTGCTTGTGACCCCTGTGCTATGACTACCATGCATCTCTCACGCCCTTCTGATGTAGGATATCTCCACTGCACTGCCCTTGAGTGCCAAACACTCCGTCCTCATCCAAGCTAGGTAACGGAAGGATTTTTTTCATTGGGTACCTCTGCCGGGCCTGTTAATTTGCAGTGTTAAGTGATGTGTTGCTCATAGAGTAACTCTGCCAACCGTGGGTTTGCTGCCTCTGTGCACAAAAGGGTTTATGATTCTTCTGAACTTTCTTGAGACAGAGGTTTTCTTCTTTCCTTCTTGCCCTGCCCTGGGACTTGGCCTGTTTGATACATTGTGCCTGATTCTGCCCTCTGGAAATAAAACAGAAGAAACCCACCTGTACAGAAATCTTTTTACACAGCTTCAGAATAAGCCCTTCTACCTATGATGAGGCTTCTGAAGAAGGATAAGCTGTGTCTCAAAGTCACAATGTCACTGAAGTTTCTATTGATTTCAGCGGTATTTGTGGGTGCTCAGCAGTTTTGTTCTGCTTGCTGACTGTACATGCATGGGCTGAATCACACTCAGCTGCATAATGAGACAAGCTGTAGAGACAAAATTTGCCAAACCCTACTTTTACCTTCATATTCTCTTTCAAATGCAAGTGAAGAAAGGTCTGAATTAATTAGTGGAGAAGCTGCAGAACACCCAAGAGCACGTCTTGATTCATTTGTTTTAGAACAGTTAGATGTAGCACAACTCATGGAGAATGACACTGAAGTGGGTGGCTCCTAGGAAGCCAATACTAATTTTTCAATAAAAGCTCAAAATTATGCACATTTTAAATATCTTTATTCACTGTATGCAGTGCAGTGGATCAGAGCCAGACTTCAATATGAGGATTGCAAAAATACCTCCAGTACTTTTCCCATTTTTATTTGTTATGATCTGTTAATCTTAGCAAACAATGCAACATTTTTTGAGACTCTTCCTTCTTCCTCTTCCCCTGTGCTTGACATGCCTTCTAGGCTCCTTCCCCACCCCTTATAGATTTAGATATTGAGATGACAAAGTTCAGAAGCCTGATAACATTCTCATTATTGGGGCAGAAGTTATTATAAATATTTCTCTCTGCAAAATACCAGGAGGTAGGGTCTATGCTCTCACTGCAATATCCATTTTTTAGCTTAGATCTGAACAAAGATATGTCTGAAGACTTGATGCACATGCATCAGCTATGCACAAAGGCCTCAGTCTATGTATAAATACAGGCTGTTGTGTGCTCATGATCTGTTGTTTTATTTGTTTCAGGTTTTCTTTAATAACAATAAACAGTGAATAAATAGTTTCTGAGGTGCCAGTCTGATTTCTGCTGGCACCAGAGTGTTAAGTGTCTTTCAACAGAGAGCAAAACTTTGGCAGCAGAAGTAATAAATATACTGTGGGTGTGTAGCATTAATCAATTAGGTGCTCATGCAATAAAGTTTTCTTCCTAAGGGCCTCCAGCTGTGGGCATGACTTTTTTCTAAAAAAAAGGTTTCAGCCAGCCAGAAAGAGAGAGACTTTAGCAGAGAATTGTTTACATGTTGTTCTTACATTGTTTCCTCTGAGTCTTCTCCTCTTCCCTATCAGTATGTTAATGTTCAGGGAAACCTTTTTCCTCTGCATTTAATTCTAGTTTTCTTCCTGTTAGTAATTAATTTTCTTAATGATTAGGGTTGCCTGGGAGCAGATATTGTCTTCTTGAGCCTTTATCAGACCTGATGAATTTGACGAATGACACTAAAAGTCTGATTTTTCTTCCTACTTGGGTGGACAGGTTCTCTGCTATTTTCTGTCTCAGATATTTTGATGTAGATAACTTTTCCAGTCTAAAACTGGGGTCTATCATCATGTATGTCTGCCCTGATATAAAATGAAGTCTGTTTATTTGGTTTATTTTTTCCTATGTGGTAGATTGACCCTATCTGGAGGCTACGCCTCCACCCGTCACTCGCTCATTAAGCCCATTTTGGGGAGGGGAGAGAATTAGAGGGACAAAAGTGAGATAACTCAAGGTAAAGACAGTTTAATAGGTGAGACAAAGCTGCAAGCAGAAGCAAACCAAAATAAGGTGTTGACTCACTACTTCTCATCAGCAGGCAGAGGTTTAGTCACTTCCCAGAAAGCAAGGCTACATCATGCCTAACAGTTCCTGGGGAAGATGAATGCTGTAGCCCCAAAGGTTCTCCCTTCCTCCTCGTTTTGCTGAGCTTCTACTGTTGAGCACGTGGTTAAATGGTTTGAAGTATCCCTCTGGTAAGTTTGGGTCAGCTGCCTTGGCTGTGCTCACTCCCAACCTCTTTCACACCCCCAGCCTACTTGTCTGCGGGAGCAGAGTGAGAAGAAGGAAAGAAAAAAGCCCCACAAAAACCCCCTCGATGCTGTACAAGCAGTGCTCAGCGATAGCCAAAACACTGGTGTGTTACCCCCACTGTTGTAGCTTTTAATCACAAAACACACCACCGTACAGGCTGCTATGAAGACAATTAAATCCATCCCAGCTAGACCCAGCATACCTTATTAAACTTTTGAGTCAAACAGAATGTGCAGATGGATTTAATTAAAGTATTCTTGGTCTGATCCATAATCATTAGTAATTTAAATTNTTTTTTTTTTTTTTTTTGGATAACATGTATATTTTATTTTGCAGTAAACCGTTGAGAAATGGTATTTTTATTGAGTTTATATTTTAGAACTTCTGGGAAAAAACATATAAATTTTAGTGTTCCCTTCTTCATTGACTGAGTTTGCTAATTCAGACATGCTGTTAAATAGATGTGGATCAAAATTCCTTTGCAATCATCATAGGTCAGGCCAGCTATAGATTTTCAGGCCTTAAAAGTGCAGAAATGTCTTTCAATGATAGACTCTTGGCAAAGAAATCTCTCTGCCAAACTGAAGTAATCCAGTCTAGTTATGGAAAGATGCTCATTTAGCATTTCCTTTAAGTCCTCAACAGGTGAAACAGAGGAAGAGAAGAGAGACCAACAGGATTTATCAGGGAAGAGAGTAAAACCTGAGCTTTGGAAGAAAGTAAAATACTATAGTTTGAATTAAAATAATAACTCCAGTGTAATTTGTCCTGCATTTAATTAATGCGTAGTTCTGGCTGTCTTATATTCCCTTTATTTAGGGATACATGGTTTACTTCCATAGCTTTTAGATTTTGGGATTAGAAAGATCTATACCCTGAAGCAGGATTAGCTCTAGGGGAATGCCTAGCAGTGCTTTCTGTGAGCAGATGACTTTCAGATGTTTTGCTTTCCAGACTATTTTGTGGCTCATGAACTACAGAAACAAAAATGGCCTCTAGTATGAACAGGTCACCAACAGTCTGGGGCACAGCTGCATTTTTGATATCTGGAATATGTTGTAAAATCACAATTCTATTCTGCATTTGTAGGTCAGAATATATTGCTATTGGTTCTCTGAAGTGGGGGGAGAGAGAATTGCCCATCTTTCAGACATCTCCAGAAAGCCACAAGTGATGTCAGGGAGGGAAAGTGCGGTTGCATTCTCTTGTGCTTGATTTCATCAAATCTTTTTTTTGTGGACATAAGCTATTGCATCATCAGCTGAGACAAAAAACAGGTATTGTGGAGAGAAGTGAAATGGGTCAGCTTACCTCAGCTGTGGAGGTATCTAAGTCGTCTTACTTCACTGAAAGTTTGGCCTTTGCTTTTCAGCAAAACATTTAGTAGCTGCTTAAAAAGTTAGAAGCCATCCATAGCACCAGCACTGGAGAATTACAAGCAGGACATACTCATCAATGGAGTGAGTATTTGTAAATATTATGGACTTACTCACTGGACTTCCACAGTTGATAATTCCTTTTTCTTTCCTTTCTGTAAGACGATGAATATTTTACGAATTTGTGCTTTGTTATCAGTAATATTCCATTTATACAATTTTAGTTTTGAAGATATATATAACTGGGCTTGTATTTGGTTTGATGATGGTAATTTTTGTTGTTTTTTTTCAGAACTTTTTGTAAATACTTGAATCTGGGCTTTTGGGATTAAAATTCTGTATAGTAATTCTTCCTTAAAAGATTAGTTGCTTAATCTGCCTGAACTGGTAGCATTTTGCATCCTCTTTTTACACTGAAGTATCTGACTCTGGATGATTAAATGGAAATTTGAATTCCTTATACGTCCAAACCTTCAGCTTTGAGGTGCTTTTATTGCTATAATATGGAACATGTTCTGAACTTCTTTAAAACTTTAGAAGGGTTTCTGAAACTGTTTCTGTAAATTTTGACAGAAATGCCCCAAATTTTCAATGGCAGTTCACTCTCAGTTTCAAGTCACTTGTCACTGAAAACTCGTGAAATCTACTAAAGTTTACATTCTCTAGGAAAAACATCCCGAATTCTCCATGTTTGGTAGTGCCAATAGTGGAGTGTATTGGAGTAAGCAACAATATATTGTAAAACTGTAACATAAAGCAGAGAAAATACAAATTCTTTTAATATTATAAACCACATAGATACAAAATGTCAGGTAAATAAAAAACATAAAGGTTCCCATAGTAGTAATTTGCTTGGCTATGCTGAATGATTTATGTAACTTTGTTGCTATAGTAATGCATGCATACAATTATTTGTAAAGTGTGTTCAGTGTGGTGAAATCAATATTGCTCTGGGAACAGTAACCTTGTATTATCTTGACCTCTGCATATTGAAATGTTTGCCTTACTGTTGCAGTAACTCTGTTATAATTTTCTTGGATTTAAAAAAAATTGAAAATTGCTGAGGAGGTGGGGCAGGGGTAGGGAGCAGAAAAACCCCAGCTCACCAGGTGAAACAATTACAAACCTTAACAGAAAGGAAAGTGAACTAGACTTTATTGCTGTAGGAGTGTTTGTTTTGTGTTGGTGTTGACTTCTCACTCAGTAGTTCCCTGACAGGTAAAATCATGTTGCACATGAAACACACAGGTAATTGGTCAATCAGAAACTCTGTGAAATTATTTTTTTAAATATGGTGATGGATGTAGTGAATCTCTTGGAATCTCATAATTTTAAACTGTGTAATAACAAATGTCCATCATTTCTCAGTGATACTTAAACTAAATTACCGAACTGGATATGGGATCTCTAAAAGTGGAGAAGAACAAAGTGTTAATAGATTTGCTTTCAGCCTTCTAGCTGTGGTTCATACGAATTGCAGTGGGGTCTACACTTACACAACCCAACCAAAATTGTGTCTGTGCTACTGTGCTCTTAAGCATCACAGTTTTCCTAAAGGCTGATTCCATGACCCTTAGATATGTTGCTTTTACATACTGGATATACCTTGCCATTCACTCAAATATTTGTGGAGTAAAGTACTTTTCAACCTGAAAAATAGTGCAGAACATTTCCCTAAACTCATCAGTGGACATTGTTCTTTACATCTTTACATTTGCTAGTACAGGTAAGGTAACATCCGCCTTTGTATCTTCAGGCAGAAGAGCAAAATGCAAATACTTTACTGGGTTTGTTTTGGTGTGGGTTTTTTTTTTTAATAGATAAATCTCAGCGTTCAGGGATTTGTCAGCTTATGTGTTTCCCTATCTTTTCTCCATTTTTACTGTACTTATAAAACAGCATCTTTTGCACAAAGAGAAGAAAAGCCCATCACGACACAGGTATCAACTGCCGTGTTGATGACTGTTAAAATAAGGAGTTCAGTACCTCAGTACTTTAATATACATAATATTGATTAAATGAAAGCCAGCCCTGCACTTTGAGCATTGTCACAGTAATTTAGACCCTTAGAAATGTGCAGGGTGAGTGGACATGTAGGGTAGAAAACGACAGATTAGAGTAGCAACTCTTGAATTTTCAAACATTCAGATGCAAACCACAAATCCTTTCCCACGTTACCACAGATCCAGAGCTGAGAGCAAAATCAGTATTTGAGGGCTCTGGTTCGTCTATGCTTTCTGTTACAGAGAATCCTCTCCTGTGACAGACATCTTCTCCTCAGGGAGAGGATCCTAATACAGCACAGGTGACCTTAAAGCCAGCTTTCTCCACAAGGACAAGAGCATGTGTCACTGGGCTTACAATCTCATTTTGAAAAAAATCCACACAATTAAAGCAGAGAGAAGGGAACATCTCATGACTGCATAGAAATTAGATGGTTTAAACCTCTGAATTTGAAGACATATGCTAGTTGCTACACCTTCCATTGAAAGCCAATGACCATTGGTGGGTGATGAGCACAGAAGCCAGTTTTGGGGCAGGAGCTGAAATGAAGATGTGTTTGCCCTCTTTTTTCCAAATGAGCACACCACTGGACACACCATTTTCTTCCATGTTATGTCTTGGCTTTACACTTTAACTGTTTTCTTTGTTACCAGTAGCCTTTGTTTAACAAAGATAAAATATCTGGCCTTGCTTTTAAAGTTGCTTTATGCATAATGATAGCTGGCTCTGTTCTGTGTAGAGGACAGAGCAGAGGCTCTAGTTTAGCTCAGAACACAATCATCCTGTTTTTTTTAGGACAGGCAGAACATTTTACACGTGCCAAGTCCACCAGTGCCTATTGCATAATCTCTCACAAATTACAGGCAAGTTTCTAGTAGGTCATAAGGAAATCCTCAAACGAGTTCTTTGCAAGAGCAAAGCGTGCAAGTGAGGTTGCAGTGACACATATAGAGCTTTGCAGTGCGATGCTCATGCTTGTGATGGGCTCAAACGATGGGGGCTGCCCAGTTTGTAAAACCTCCAGTAGAGTCATAAACTTTTCTATGGGACAGAGACTGAGCTTTAGGGAAGAGAGGAATGAGTTTGAGGAGCTGTGAGAAATGGACTGCAATCTCTTCCCTGGAAGGCTGTAGGTAGAATTGTGTGCGTCAATATCTTGCCCAAGTCAGCTGCTGAAGCAGGGTTTAGGGCCCAGTGCAGTGAAGTGAAATGGAAAAACCAGCACATGAGAAAATCAATTAAAGCTGAAAGAGAAATCAAGAAAATGCTTTGATGATTGAAAGGATTTTTTTGGAACCTTAAACAGACTGTTTATTTTGTTTACTTGTAATAAAAGCAAGGGTAATATAGCACTCCATGCCAGAAGCAGGCAGTCGAGAGGCCAGTAGCCTCCAGAGGGGAGCAATAACAGATGTCTGAAACACAGAGTGTCAGTTTGGCCCTCTGAGCAGCTGGATTGCTATCCACGCCTCCAGGGCTAGGGCATTCTGGGTGTAATGCTCTCTGCATTACACCAGCAATGCATTACACCAGTAATGCAGTACCCCAGGTGCTCCTGGAGGTCGCTTCGTCACTGACCCCTTAAACAGCCCTCACATATGGTCAGTGGTAAAGACTAAGCCCATTGCTTTGGGTTCTTCTGGAGGAATGAAAGAGGTAGCAGGCTTCTCTTCAGAGAGGATAGAGAAAAGAAACCACATACCTCCTATTAAAAACGCATTAAAAGTGGAGCTACTGAGCAAAACGGGAATGCTTGTCCTCTTCTAGTTCAAACTAGAACTTTGAATCTTGCTGTGGATTTTTCTTAGGTGATTTTTATTGGAGTTTTCCCAAATAAAATATTTCTCAAAATTCAGACATTCAAACCGTCAAAAAAGAAAAAAGCCCATACTCTAAATAGAGATGGAAAAACCCGTTGAGGTCATCTAACTTTGCTTCTGCTTCTGGAAAGGTTTTTTAATTATTTTTTTTTGAGGGGGTGGCCATTAATTTTTATATTTGGATGGGAAGATTTTTGTTTTGGACACAAATTCTTTCTTTTATGTAGCCACACATTTTACTTAAAAAAATGTTCAAACGTGGTATGTAGAATGTTTTCAGTGAGATAAAATTCCAATGTACTGTACTGTTTTCTCAAAAACTTAATATCTATATTGGTTTTAGCAAAATTTTGTTACCCTTTCTATTAAGGTCTTTGTCTTGCTGCTAGTTTCTGATCAGAAATCCAGACAGCTGAAATAATGCTTTGTGAAACATTTGGAGTTTTTTATGTTTCAACAAGAGGGACAAATCTGAATGTTGATAAGAAATGGAGTGCTCCTGCTGGAATGGGTGTTATTATTTAGTTTGTGGACCAGATGATGATTGACATTGTTAGTACATTTTTGAAGAGGAGCCTAAAAATCTGTGGCACCTCTTTTGTGGTAGCACGTGTTAATAAACAATTTGTGGTTTTTTGCACACCCCCCAGCATCACTGATCTCTTTTCTGACTGGGGACTTCAAATAAGAAATAACAAAATACCTTGAAGGAACTATTCTCATGGTGTTAGTTAACTTAGCTACATTAACTCACCATCACGAAATGTGCTTGAAGAGGAGAGAAATGAAATATTGTTTGACTGTTGCATGCTGAAAGCTCTGCCATTAATAGCTGATGGATTTGTAGTGTTCAATAAAGAAGTAACCTGTTGTAGTTATAATTGTGCATGGCACAGTGAATGATGGTGAAGTGATTGCTCACCTAAGGCTGAAATTGCCAGTGATGCATTTCTTGGGGCAGCTCTACTAGGAGAATAGTTTTTATAGGCATATAAAAGATACCAGGTATGGGAGTAGCCACAAAGCAACAACACTGAGAATGGTGTGCTGTCATAAAATATATGAAGGAGCAAAGGGAATGGGACAGAGGCAGAAAAGGACCATTAGTTTTGCTGTACTGTTGGCAGAAGAACTATACTGATAGATGCATATGGCTCTCCTTTGCTCCAATTTGAGGAGCAATCAGCAGAATGCACTTTCTGGAAGTGTGCTTCTGTGGTGATAAGTCTGTTAACTTCAAGAAAAAACACCCAAAAGAGAGCTGTGATTCAAAATGCTCTGCGGGTGATGTCCCTTCTCTCCCAGAAGCACCATTTTCAACACCACTGCCTCTTTGTTCATGAGGCCATTAAACAGAGGCAAAAATCAATACATAATTTATCTTTCCACATGTGGCAGAGTTCGACAAAGTGAAAGAAACTGATGGTAACTGAAGAAAAAAGCAGTGGTTTTGGTATTATGCTGGAAAGGAAAATCAGGTTTTATAGAAGCAGTTTTAATGTGCTTTTGTATCTGTTGCATATGTCAATGTCATATGTGAAAGTGAATGTTGCATACATACATTTGATAGCTGGATTTGTGCAGGGGTTTCAGGAAAAAAGTCGGGAACTGGTGTGCACTGCTAGAGATGGGAGGTGATAACAGCAACACCATTCTAATCAAGAGTGCAAATCTCCATTCCAGAACATGAAAAGCTCAGACTCAAGTCTCCCTCTGTCTAATAAGGCTTAAAAACTCATGTTTTGCCTTCCAAGGGGGAAAAAAAAAAAAAAGTGATCTCCGGAGACACAGGTTGGTTTGTTTTGTCTTATATCTTTATTGTCCTGGATTCACCTCCATGAGTGTGATGGGGTGGCTCAGGAACAAGATACAGCTCCATGGGAATTCTGCATGCAGGAGTGTTTCTCTGGGAGAGGAAATAAATTGGAGGATCTCCAGGTGGCTTCCTCAGAGACTTGTTTTTGGGCTCATGAGCTCCGAATTTTGTGGAGCTCCTGAACAACCAATGGAAACAGGAGGGTTGTCAGCTCTCCAGACTTTTAAAAATCCCTGCTGCTGCTAAAAGAAGGGCTTCCTCATAACTGTCTGACAATGACTCTGCCTAATGAATGAATAATCCTGTAATTGTGGCTATTGCAAATGATCATTTCACTGCCAGCTGTAAAGCATTAGGAATCATAGTTTGCACACAGTGTGTGCTCTGAAGCTCGTTGGCTAGAGTCAAAATTAAAATGGTTTGTGTTTTATTCAGCTATTTGTACTTCATGCAGCAGAAGTGTTTAGCAGCATCTAGGCTATTGTGAAAAATGCTACTGTATTTTTTCATCTTTGCATGTCTCTGACTGTTCAGGGGCACGGGAGACATATGCCTGGTGTATCTTGGAGTTTCTCTTCAGTTCTGGGCAGCTGGTGCTGCGAAGGCAGGTCAGTTTTTCTGGCAGTCACTTCCAATGACAGTATCACTTTACCTCCACGATTTCCTCATTTAGGTGTATTGTTTATTGCTATCTGAGATCTCGAGAGCTCACTGTAATTGTCACTCTCTAACACAAATACCTTGACTATGAATCTTCATCATTTTCCTGCAAACACAATAGAAAAGCTGAAGTGTAATCGTTCTTTATGTGATATTCCCTTCACTGGTGTTTTGAATCCAGGTAAACAAACTCATTAGACTAGCAAACTGGTGTTCTGAAATAGGTCAGGAGCGTGGAATTTCTGCCAGACCTTCACTCCACACCTTGGCTATGACCATGTTTAAATTTTGCCATTGGAGTTTACTGGTTTGGGCTTTGCAAGTATCTGAGGATATTTTGAGTACGAGATATTCAGATTTGGAAATTGTTGGAAAATGAACTGGTGCCTATATTTTATCATACAGGCTTAAACACTTCCCTGGAAGGAATAATTTCCTGCATTTCTCATATTTGCATTTAAGGATTTTTCAGATTAAAATTGTGAGTGCCTTGGTGCCAACATCCAACTCATAGTTCTGCCTTAACAATAGCATGATCTCAGTTCAGTGAGTGCAGAGTTTTTTATTTAGCATGATTGAGTGATTTTCATTCTCACTACTAAAGTAATTTAAACCTTCCAAACAGGCTTCAAATGTTTCCTGAGATAATAGCTATATTTACATAATTTAGGGTTGTTGTGGTTGAGTCCACATTAAGTAATGTATGAAGAGAGAACTTCCTGTACCCAGCCATGATTAGAAGACCATAGGACTTTCCTTTACAATTAAGAAACTTATTGTCATGAAGTTGTCAATTTGGGGTTAACTGTTTAGGGAGAGCATCAATAGGTGCCCCTCCAAACATTTGTATTGGTTTTCCTCTGTGTTAAGGTGTCAGCATTTTAAGCAGACAATAGATGAACATTGATCTTGCTCTCTGAGGCTGTGTGTACATTAGCAGTCTGTTATCAAGCAGTAAAATACATTTTTGTAGCAACCTTCCTGACTGCCTCCATTCACAGGGATCTTAGTTTTCAGGGTGCTCATAATGCACATGAACTAGATATCTTTCAGAGGAAATTAATAACTCCTCAGACACTGGAGGCCCTTTGGAACAGCCATAATGAAACAGCCATTAGAGATATGCCAGCTCACCATGAAGTACCTAACATACAGCATGAGGTTCTTGAACTGAGAATTCCTTCAACATGTTCTTGCACTGTATCAAGGACTAAATGCCACCTGTATCTACCCTTCACCAGCTCTCTGTGCTTTGTTTTGGCTGATGCTTCTTTCTCATCCACCTACACTTTTCCTGGTGTATAACCTCCTCCCCTTTTACCTGTTTTACCTTCTGCTCCCCTGGTCCTTTGCCAAATCCCTTTTTCATTTTATTTACAATTTTTAAAATTCTTTTTTTCTCCCCACCACTCCTCTTCTCCTGTGTCAAAGTCACATATAAAGTCTTTTAGTTGAGACTTACTGTTCCAAAAGATGTATGTCACAGACACTCCCTACGACCTGTGTAATGCAGGAGCTGAAAACAGACTGTGCTAGCCTCTTCCACTGGTATGCCCTAATCTGGCTTAGATGGATATTTCATCTGGTGTCTGATGTGTAATCTCTCTTTTTTAAAATTACTTTTCCCCCCCCGTAAGGTTGGAATGATTGTATTGCTGAAAGGTGTTACCCACACAATGTAATTCACATTGTTAAATGGATGTGCTGGAATCAGGGGTGTGTCCATTCCATATATATGCAAAAAATAGAGAGGCTAGGTGCCCTCTGCCCCTTGCTTTATCCTAACAAGCCATGAGTAGTCTTTCCTTTGACTGAATAATCACTGAAACTCTGCTGTTTATCCAAATCATCGTCTTAGAGAAGATGCAGGAGCTATGTGCTCCACTGTAAAGAAAATCCAAACCAGGCAATACTGGCAATTGAATCTCTATCTACATAGAACATTTGTCCTGTTTTTTGAGTCTTCTCAGGCCTGTCAATGAAACCTAAATAAGAAATTAATGGTGCTATAATGTCTGTAGCTTCCATGTCTGACACATTTAAGGTAAAAACCATGTCTATTTTCCATCCAGAAGAAAAATGATTGATTTTTAAGGGCTTTCTCTTTCAACAAAATAGCACAGCCTACTTTAAAAGCAAGTCAGTTTCTCGCTTTGAGATATTTTGTATGCCATCTTTGTAGCCCTTTGATTTTATACAATAGCCTGCATCACTCACAGAGGATAACAGAAAGGGAGAGAGACTGGTAAGAGACAGAGCACAGGCAAAGTTTAATCAGCTCTGTCAAGCCTGTCAAATGTTGTTTGTAGGCATACACCAGTTTAGTACATGTAAATGATTTTTGAAACTTCTTGTGTCTCAGCCATGTCAATTTAAGGCATGCGTTTCATGATGGTGCTCCTGTTCCAAACTGTCTTAAAATATTGCAGAGAAGGATAAACGTGGTCAGTAGAATTTCAAAGCCCTTACATATAGCAAAAAGCAAGGTTTTGTTTTCATAAGGAAGATATACTCATCAGAAAATGTCAAGGTGCTTGCCATTGCTGCTGAGCTGTCCTAGGTTGCAGTGTATTCTATTGCCATCTTCATGAGCTGTTGAGACCAGGTGTAGCAATGTTCCCTGCCTCCTCCCTCCGGACTATCTCCTGTTAATGGGCCCANCACCACCCTGCCCAGCAGGGTGTCAGGTCATACATACCCTGACTCTGTCAGGTTAAACCAGTGTTTCTGTATTATTGCTTTGTTTTATATATATATACATACATATATATATATATGTATATATTAGTAAAAGAACTGTTATTCCTATTCCTCATATCTTTGCCTGAAAGCCCCTCAATTTCAAATTTATAGTAATTCGAACAGAAGAGGGTTGCATTTTCCATTCCAAGGGGAGGCTCCTGCCTTCCTTAGTAGACACCTGTCTTTCAAACCAAGACATGAGCTGAAGTGGGCAAAACAGAAAGAGGAATGGAAATTGCTTGTGAATTTTATCTCTGGCAGTGGGGTCGTGATCAAGAATGACTCTACCACTAGCAAATACTGCTGTGCCAAGCTTTGACATTAAAACATAGGAAAGGCAATAAAGTTTTCATTTAACTAGTATAAGGCAATACAACACTCATTAATTGTATGATTATTGTGAGATAAATAAATAAATAAATCAATAACCCCCCTCAGTGAATGTTAAGGTGTTGGAGATTGCAAACTATTATAAAAGATAATGATTATGGAGGCTCTCATAGGTTGTTGAACCTTGTTTTTCCATCAAACTCCAAGTTCTTCCAGCATATTGCTAAATTTTCTATTTATTCATTGATGTTAAGAAACACTGAGGGAGAAACTAACAGAAAACAGTACAGGTGCTCTTCCAGGCACACAGAGGCAGTTTGTGTACATTGTGGTTATTATGTGCAAGAGAATTTCAGAGTGCCCCTGCTCTGGCATGCCTAAACAGAGAGAGTGGTATCGTAGACGACAGCAGTGCTCCAGCTTTGACTGATGTTGGATGTGCTGTGCTGCAGAGTATTCAAACGGAACCGGATTGTCTGCTTAGTGCTTGGAGAGAGAAGCTTTTCATGTTGCTTCATTCTCAACAATCTTCTCCCCCCAAAATATAGCTGGAGGAAATCGGAGATTTTGAGCTGCACATCTGCTGCTCTGGTAGCTGTCAATTTGTATTGATTTTTTTTTTTTTGACAGTGTGTTCCAGTTGCTGACAGTTGTTAGAAGCTGTGGTTTGCAAAGTGTTGCTAATATTCTAAGCAACCACTGTATGAAAATATGTGATGCTACTGTCTGAGTCGTAGGGCATGGGGCCTCATTTATAATCTCGAATTTTTCTCCTGAATGGTATTTTTAGGTGCACTAGGGCTCTTTACGTAAAAAGATACTAGTAAGAAAAATGGGCAAAACATTTTTTATACATAAGCATTAAAAAGAGTTTATAGACTATTGATTCAATAAAAAAAAGACAGTTTTTATGGCCTTTCTTTTGAAAAATAAAATTATTCAAGAAATTCATTAATTGATTTGTAATTAGAAATAATTAACACTTGAACATGCAAAAGTTGTTTATGTAATTAATCCTAATCACACTGCCACAGAGCATGGGATTATATTTTACAACTCCTTACCTAATTATATGGATCCAGAATATAAAAATTATAATGCCTAAACCAGCATAAATGATAAGTGTTCATGTAACTGCCTTCCATATTTTGACTGCTGATAAGATACAATAATGTTTGGAACTAAAAAAGTTCAATGATTTGTTCCTGCATTATTTGTATTCTTTCCTACCAAATGAAGACGGTGTTCATGGTTGCTATGAAAGTTTTATTTTTCTGCTTTGTTAATATTTAAACAAGTAAAAAAACTCCAAATCTATATAAAAATGCTGTGTCACCTGGTCTTTATTAGGTAGACTAACTTCACGTTTTTATGTTGTTTAAGTTGCTTCATGGTTTTTCTTTTTATATTTTACCTACTTTTTCACTCATTTCTCTAGTTATTTTACTTTTGCACATCAAGTGCTGATCTACTCTGTCTCACTTTTTAAAGTGTAATTCACACTTTTTTGGACTTACTGGATAAAACAATGTAAAGCTGTTACGGAAATTCTCATTATTAAATTAATTTTCATTTTCTCTGTATATTTTTAGGCATTATTAATTACAGATGGCTTCTACTGCTGGAGCAATGGCTAATAAAACTTGTGTCTAAATTACCAAGTTGCAAATACTCTATGACATGTTCCTTGTTTCTATTTGGTTGTTTTACCAGTAAGTGAATCCAGAAATGTACCATACTTACCCTATTTGCTATCTAACCTCTTATAGTTTTTATATTTTTGTATACTCCAGTGAGTGCCATTGTTGGGCTTAAATTAAACCTGAAGAATGAATGTATATGCAAATCCTGGTTGTTTATGCATAACCAACATGAACAGTTTTAATAAGCAATTAATTAGATTTTGTTCTAACCCTGCACCAGGTCACAGGCAATTTTGCTTACTACTTCTCCAAGTCCAATTTGAATATGTATCAATAATGTTGTAGTGCATTTCGTAATAAAGTATAAGCTCTGAATGGGTAAAAACATACAACAGGCTTGAGCTGAGTGTGGTAGTACTTATCCTTATAGATATTTAACCTTATCTTGAATACAACGTGGAGGCAAGGAGCTGAATTAATTTAAAGTTTTCTTATTCTGTGCATAAGACTGGAGCTAAGGGAAAGTTTCAGATGTCTTAAAGATTTTGTTGATTCACTGTTTAATCATAAGTTTCCTTCATTTTACTTCTAAATATTAAAAAAAAAAAAAAACCTGAAGAGATTAAGAGCTTGAAATCTCTCCCTGTACAAAATCCAAGCCATATTAGACATAGGGAAATCTACTTCCCACTTTCCTAGGTTAGTTAGAAAAGCAGTAAGCTTAAATGACCATTGAGAACTAGGTTTTACTAGTTCCCACAAATACAACTGAAGGAATTTGCAGTTAGGTTGTCAAAACAAGTCAGCTTTGGAAAAATTGATAACCACTGATATCAGAAGACAAATGGGGCTGAGAAGAGATTTTTACAATCAAGACATATATGAAAACTGAAGAAGAAACAGAGAGAGTGAAAACAGATTCTTGTACAAATTTCCCCATTAAAATATTAGATCTTGCTTTGTCCAGTGGGAATAAAATGAATAGACAATGGATCTGATTTTGGTTTTTTAACTGCTCGAGTTGTGGAGAGTAGGAACTTACATTATGTACTGTGCCAAAATTCCAAGCAGACATAGGCAGACTTGGTTGCTGTTTGTGGACACACAAATTATTTAAGGCAATCTGATCACACCACTAGGTTTTTCCAGTTCCTGCTGCAAGTTTTTTGTATGTTTGACAAACTGTCACAAGAAGAGGTCTCCAGGTTAGCTAAACCAACATTTTTCATTCATACAACTTCGCCTCTGAAGTCTACCACTGCATGAAAACATACCCTACTGAGCTAGGAATCAGTCACAGAAACAATGTGTTTCTAATATTCCTTGTAGAAAGGCTCTCCTTCAGCATTGTGTTTCCTTCATTATCAATAAAAAGATAGGGCTAGAACACATCTCAGGAGGCCAAATAATTCACCCTCCTTCCATAATAGATTTTTCCCCCCTCTAAGTGGATTTCAGCTATATGTTTTAAGCTAAGAGACAATCAGCTGATCTGTTCTAGCTTATCTCCAATACTAGTGATTCTACTGCAGATTTTCATGCCTGAATATTCTTATTGTTTTTCTAATAGCCTTCCTGACTCTTCCTTGCTATGGTTACTTATTTTACTGTCTGCCATGGGCATAGAGAAAAGTTTGTTCTGAGTAATGTTAAGACTGAGATTATCTTTGCTGCATTTGTTTTCCCCTAGCATATAAAGAAACATGAACGTGCATGCACATACACACACACATATACATATGTGTGCATATATAAATGAACACACACAATTTAGTCTTTTGTCTAATCAGTCTTAGGTTTTTTTTTTAGGAAGTATCTTTTTTGTTAAAAAAAGGTGATCAATACTAGACATACTACCCTCTTCTTCCCCATTCTGGAGAGAATGCAAAATTCCATTTTGCTTTATAAATATGTCCGCACTGGGAATGTATCTATATGTAAACATTGCTGAAGATCTTTTCACTGGGAATACCTGTGGCAGGGAACACAAGCTCATCTGTTTCTCTGCATGCATGATCCATGAGTCACCTTTGAGAGGGACAAAAGAGATAAAGATCCACTAGATATAAGTGCTCTGAATGTCAGTTAAAAAAAAAAAAAATTATCCTTGCTGTCCAAACTGCCAGATGTTTTTTTGACTTCTTTTTCCCCCCTCTATTTTAAAGAGTACTGTTATGATCCGGTTTAAGCCCAGAAGAGCAAGGAAAACTAAGTCTCTGTGGATAAACCAGAAAGATCTTAGAGAAGGTTCAACATATTCCCAAAAACGAGATTAAAACCAAATGAGGTTAGATGTTGCTGCCAAAAAATTGATGTATTTTATTTAATAGTAAAAGAGGCAAAGAGAAGGAAAGAGAAAAGAAAGAAAGAAAGAAAGAAAGAAAGAAAGAAAGAAAGAAAGAAAGAAAGAAAGACTCAGAGAAAGAAGTGTGCGTGGGGGTTGAGGGGACAGGGAGAGATGAAAGGGGTTAGGTGGGAGCATATCACCCATCCG
>VZRQ01008237.1:241175-287661 GCA_013397975.1 Machaerirhynchus nigripectus
GGTGAAGGGCCCCTCAGCTGGGCTCCTCTGCACAGTGAGGATGGGCAGTCACTGAGCCTCTCACCAGAGGCTTTTCCAACACACACCCAAAGCCTCTCTCCCCCCACCCTTTGGTGCGAGGGTCTGTGCAGGCCTGGCAGCTGATAGCCCTGGGGCTGTGGTCTCCACCCTGGAGGTGCTAAGCTTAGGCTTTGTGAATGTCCCCAGCCCTGAGCTGTTAGTTTATCTTATCCTCATCAGCGAGCAGTGTAAGGCCTCAGGCAGGGCCCTTTTCAGGGTGGGGTGTCTTCTCTGCAGCTTTTGCAACACAGTTTTAAAAGTCCTTAATTTCAAAAGTTTAAGTCATAAGCTGTAATATTTCAGTCTCTCTCAAGTACATCCAGGATCAAATTTTTCAGATATGAGTTAAAGTAGAAGCATGTATTTCCTTGTAGCCTTGACTTGGGTGCTTAAGCCAGGGTGCTAGCACTTCTCTGAATTTCACTACAGGGACATTTGCTCTCCCTGTGAGATTTTTTTTAGTGATCTGTGTCTATTGCATTGCTGGAGTCACTGGGCCCCAGCACCTCTCTGGTTAATCCCTTCATAGATCTGAGCATTAAGCTCAGTGTAGGCACCCTCCTTCTAACAGTGTGTTTCCAAGGATAACAGCATCTAACTTGTGGTTGAAGGACTAATTTTATAAATCAGCAGAAAACTAAATATGAACTGCTTCCCCTGGATTTTATACGTGAAGCATAGATCTTCTTTTAGCAGATGCACACTGTATCTGAAGAAAGGATAGCAAGGTAGCAGTGCTCTTACAAGCATCTACAGTCTAGAGTGTATGTGGAAATTATGAGAAAATACCACTTTTGCATAAAACAGTGCCTGAAAGATCTTTTTTCATCTTCTATCTCATCCGTATCTAGTCCTCTACTGCTTGCAAGCTGTAATGCTGAAACCTGTCAGAGGATGGACTTAGAGTGAGTAGTCATAACTTTCTGCCCTTAATCTTATTCTGACCAGGTGGACACTAAAGTGATGTGTATATATATAGGTAAGCAAACACATATATATCTATGTGTCCATTCAGTCTTCAAACTCTATCAGGTAAGTTCTGTGCTATTCCTTAGTTTGGCAGTAAGTTTTCAGGGAACAAGATGTGTCTAATTTTAGAAGAATGTTCTTCAACATGATGAGTAATGTAGCTTCTTCCTTTGTCTTATGAGAAGCATATTAATTAAAACCTAAAATAGGAAAGATGATCTTCTCCTTCCAATTCCTTCTATTAGTTTTCTGAGGGGTTAGAAGGCTTTTTGAGTTTTTTTCTTATTTTTTTATAGTAGAAATAAGTCTGATTTTTTTGTCTTTTTGCAACTTGTTTATTACTTGGTCTGTGTGTTGCAAAACCCTTTTAAATACATAGGTTTCTCATCCATTTCATTTAATTGTATTGAATGTTCTCATGCCCTTCAGAAAGTCCTTTAAACATGGATAATCATCAACTTTGACATTACTGGTATTGTATTTGTCAAAAAGCACATCTTTTCTAACATGTGCCCCTGACCTTTCTTCATTTCATATCTGGAAGTGGGAGAACAAGAAGCTCAAATCTCTGTTTGTTTTTATTACATGCCCTCTTTTAAATTAGGTGGGCAAAAAAATCAATAGATCCTCTGGTTCCTGAGATCTTCACTCTGCAAGTCCACTTCTACTCATACAAAACCAATGCTTGTTGCAATCTAAGGATAAATATGTGTGCATGACTGGTGCAAGTGAACTCCTCATCAGAATATTGACAGAAGAACCCTGACCTGCATAACCATTAAGAAAAGCAGCCTAGTTTAAAGGAGTAGTGTCCAATGAATAGGACAGAAATCCAAATGGAGTAGTCTTTTCATGAAGGACAAATGGAGGAGGCATCTTGGCAGCCTATATTGAAATACCATTTTCATGCCTAAGCAAAAGACTTTCCTGTCTAAATGTGTGTTAAAGATAGTATTTAATCAGAACTGGTCTTCACAGCTCCATCTCCTCTGTTTTTATTAATTTTTAAACCCTGATTTGTGTTCTTGCACACGTTTTTTGTGTTTAATCATATTTTTGCATTTTTTACAGCTGGTCATTTAGGCCTCTTTAAAGAAATCATATTGGTTTTGGACTGCATAATAAACAGTACATAATCATAATCTTATTTGATTATCTATCTCACAGTATTGCATAGTGGCTTCAGAGACTCCCTCTTTCTATAGAAATTTCAGTCAAATCCCTGATTGAAGTTTACTGTTTACTAAGAATATTCCTGAATAAAGTCTGTAAGTATACAAGATACAATGGGATTTTCCTTTTAAACTGCAATATATGACATAGTCTGGAAATTGCTTTTCATATTCTCAGGCACACCTTAGCAAAACTGTAAGACTCCCTCATGAATAGCTTTATTTTCTTGGATGGCATGGAAATCTAAAATTTTGGGACTGGTTCTGCTGCTTGACTTCAGGGATCACCAAAATGAAAACGCATCTTTTTCACTGTGTTTTCTGACTTGTTTCTGTTTGTTTCCTACCATAAGGCATTCACCATCTGAGGAAAAGGCTTCATTTTGTTCTATTTCTATCATGCCCGTCAGAGTGGCGCCGTGTTATAATTAATTATTTTTAATTGCGAAAAACAGCCATCAAATAATCAAAGGTAATACCAGATTCCCTCAGAGGGTGCTGCTTATGGTTGACACTAGGGAGTGCAAAGTCATTGCCTTTCAGATCCATACGATCGCTGGTTTCTGAACCTCCAGCATGCCCCTCTCCTCGGCATGTCTGCTTCCGCTGCGTTACACATACCACCTTTGGGCTTTGTACTTCTTGTTGTAAGAGTAGGATTGTGTAGGGTGACATGAAATGTCTCGTCTTGGTTTGATGCTACCATTTCTTAAAATGTCAAGTTACTTTTTGAAGCTTTCCACTTGTTAAAAGTGATTTATTTTGTTCAATCTTCTATTCACCACTTCTTGAAAAATCTTGAGTAGTTTCACTATATTAGCCTTTTCTCAGGTTGAAATCATCAAAACGATGTCTGAAAGAAACTACAAATGGAAACTATACTGAAAACTTCCAGATGAATGGGTGATATCACCTAATTCTTCATCACAAAGCAGGTCATTCTGCAGTAACCCGTCACATGATTCATTGCACATATGCGATAACACCATTTGTTCTTGGGAGTTCTTCTGAATGCATTAATGTAAAGAGGAAGTCCTATATCCTGCTGTAAGTGTGTTTCATAGAAACTGAAGATGCATGAAGGGAAAAGAAGAATGGTTTTTGCATTCACTGACTGGATGTTAGGGCTTGTGGCAGTTCAGAGATGTTCTAGGACTTCTTTGCTGCTTTGAAAGAAAAAGGCAGACAAAGGTCGGGTAACAGCTCTAGGTGATGTGGGTGTATGGATAACTATTTCAAAACAGAAAACTCTCAACCTGCTGAGTTATGGCACAGACCGCAGCGTTACATTCCATTGCATCTCTCTGCAGAACAGACATAAGACAGTGTTTCTACCTTTTGTGTTTTGCAACACAGAGTAAAAATTGTGATCAAACCCCTAGGTTTGGAGAAAGAACCATTGAAATTTATGAAGTGTCATCAGCATCACAGTCATCCAAATGAAAATGATAGTAAACTATTCAAAGAAATGATTCATATGTACCATGTACATTATATTCACTTTCAAGTGATGGATGTGACAGGTTGCAGTGCAGAAAAAAGGTCAGCTCAGGTATTTAATGTTTGTACTCACTCATAGACTGAAACATTTGGATGACTTCATGTAATAATTATATTTGTCAGAGCTGTCTGTAAACCAGGTGTCACTTCCCAGGATTAGAATGGTATTTCCAGACCTTCAATTTAGTCTCTTCCTTTCATCTCTTCCACATTTTTCCTGGGTTGACTAATGTGTTTCCTGTTTTTCATGTGATGTCTGCTTGGTCCAAAAAATGTCATATTGCCTCTTCACCCTCAGAATCTTTCTCCACTCTTCTTCCAGGGTCTGTGATTATTCTGACTCAGTGTTTCTTTTGAGGTCACTCCCACAGTCTCTTTTCAAAAGAGGTAGCTGAAAAATCCAGTCCTGAGGAAGTTTGTTTCTTTTTTAATGGGCTTTTTAGCTCATTTATTCTCCAAGTTAAATTATTCCTCACGCATCTGAATTTGTAGATTTTTTGGAAGTAATCATGGCCACGATGAGTTCATATAAATCAGCATCTTTATTGGGCCACTGTTTACATTTCTGGTTTTGCATTTGAAATACAGCATTTAACTTGACATTTGAAGTCAGGCTCTGATGAAGTTCATAAGTAACTATAAGAATAAATGTCTGTTTAGAAGCATGCATTGAAATGCATGGCTATCAGTACACTGCTTTCATCAATTAGTGTTTGTAGATTGATGAGCAGCCTGAATAAATTCTCTCCTCCTCTCACAGTTTTTTTTATTTTTTCTCTGATGTTCAGCTTGCCTCTTTCATAACATTTAAAGAATGATAATTCTAAGCTGTAGTTTGGGGCTTCTTAATCATGGGAGTCTTCTATTACTTACAAATTTAATATTGGCTTAGCTTTGGTGTGTGAAAACCTTTCTGGAAGGTCTGATGCTGTGTGAAGGGGAAAAGGGATATGAGAGTAATTTGAAATACTATTTTTATTTTTCAGGACAGTTTGTTGGGATTTTTTAAGGCTTTAATGTCTTAATACTCAGGTTTAGCTGTTTATTTCTTGAATTTTTCATCTGTGTTAAGAGGAAAGCAACTTTAAGTCTTTCATGATGACATTGAATTCTATTTATAAACTATTTATTCTAATTATAATAGGTGGACATTCTGAAGGAAAGTAATTTTGATAGCAAGACTTACAGCGGACATCTATGCATTCCTGTCTCAGCTTCAGTGCCCTGAAAGAAAATCAATGTGTTTCTGCCCTACCAGAATGTTATAACAACTAACAGTTTACTGTGTGTAAGCTGCAAAATTTATTTTCTAAAACAAGAAGAAAAGGAATTTGAGACAGCAAATTCTGTTAAAGAAAAAAGAAAAGTGCAGTTAGGTTACTGATTGAGTAATACTACTCTAGTGTAACATGAACAAATTGAATTCCAGGACTCAAATTTGTCAATAGGCAGCTTTTACAGTAACTACTGTTTTTCTTTTTTTTTTTTTTAGCAGATATATACTTTTAAAAATTCCTAAGTTCTCTTTCTTTTCTCAGTCATCCTAAATGTACAGTCCATATTTCTAAGAGATTCAGGGAATAGAAAGTGTAATACAGAGTTCCTCTTGGCAATGTAAGAAATAGCAGTCTCTATCAAACTCTTAAAACAATTTATCACAAGGGCACTGTTTGACAGTAGTGACAGCAGGAGTTCCTGAACCAAGTCTCTTTTGGGCTTGCAAGCTGATCCTTTCTGGGCCATCTGGAAATAAACCTGAGCAACATGTCATCTCTGAGCTCAGATGTTTTTTTTTGGGGAAGCTTTTGTTTTTTAATAAGTCTTGCTTAGAACTGCTGGCATTATGCTAGTGCTCTCAAGAGATTTATTTGCTCTCCCTTTAAAATACTGATCATATGAAGTAGTAGTTTAGGTGTTGAGGAATGAAACAGCAGCCAGCTGGCCTATCAGTAGAAAGGTGCTTCTCCTGGATAACCATAATTGGCATACGTGTTTGAAATGGTCCATTTTTCTCAACCTCTTTTGTTTTTTGGACACATGAATGTCAGGAATCAGGGTTATCAAAAGTGCAAAAATTTACTTTAGAAAATAAGTTTTCTGGCATCTTTTCCTTGACTGGGTTCTGTACATCCAGATTTTCATCGGAGCTGCAACGTGAATCTGGAGTAAACTTGGCATAATTTCAATAAATTGGTAGAATCACTGCCGATGAACAGCCTATTCATTTAGTTTCAATTTGTCCCTCCTCTGACTTTGCCCCTTGTGGTTCTTTGGAGAGAAAAAGTGACTTGTGTGGGTTTGTTGTTGTTGTTGGTGGTTTTTTTTTTTAAGCAGACCTTGATTGACAGGGTTTTGTATACAGAAATACAGCTGGTACATATACCTTGCCCAAAGCAATGCATTTATGAAGCGCCCAGGTTCAGAGCATTCTGGGTGTGAACACTTCCAACCCACCCCTCAAACTGGGTTTTGATACACTGTGCATGTCTTTGCCATTGGGTAGTTATTTGTGAGCACTGTTATGCTGTGCATACAGCCCGCTGTCTTGAAGCTGTTCTGAGAACTGTGCTGATGACCTACATTAGAAGGCAACATTTGATTCCAGATTTTTAAATGAGGCATGCAACTTATAAAATTTTTAAATAAAATTACATTCTGGATCTATGTGAGCAAGGAGATCAGTAAAGCTCCCATTTATCTCTTCCAACATGCCCAAAAAAGAGTGAGAATTAAAGGTTCAAAAGCCTGGGATTTATTATTTTCTGTGCCAGTTGAAGGCTGTCTTCATGTGCAGTGTACAAAAGGCCATTTGGTTGTTACTGAAATTGCTGACTAAAATGCCCATAGCTGACACATTTGTCAGAAGACTGACAAGCATCTGATTCAGTAAACATTTCCAGCCTTTTGTTTGACGCTTTGGTGGCTGGTTATCATTGTGAAGGGGATTGTTTGTGAATTATTTTCATTCTGTAGTGCATACAGATAAAACCTATTTTATAGCTCTGCCATTGCTAAAACCTAAAGCAACATTTTCTTCCTCTCTACATCCACTTAGGTGAACACTGTTTTTAGCAATACCACTGTTTTGAGAGAAATACTTTTTTTAAATCTGTAAGTTTTCAACACTGCAGGCTACCATCATCACTGCAGACAGATGATAGCTAAATATATGGGTCATTTCCCAGAATTTCATTTTTTTAATACCTTCGTGTCAGGACAAGTACTTCATGACTCCCACAGAATGCCCATGACAAATAAAATGAAGTGTAAGCCTCATGGAAATATTATTCCTCCTGTGGTAGAAAGTTAATCTTTGAGGTTCAATAGGTATTGACAGATTTTAATATATTATCAAAGTAAGCATTTGCAAAGTGGTTTAATCCTTGACGCGATACAGCAAGTATGCTGGGGATTTTAATGGGCTTTCTTTGTCTTCTCCTTATAGAACATCAGGTCTGGGTAAAATGTATTATTAAAAAGTATGCTAGACAGTGTTAAATAAAGCCAGAAAAAACCGAAAACTGTCTTCCTAGGTTCTTGTACTGCAGTAGATGATCTTTGCTTTATAATTTGTAGGCAATCTTTTATTGTGTGACAAATGCAGACAAGGTAGCTTTGGAGAGCATAGGAAGCATCTCTTTCCAATTGTACAGCATTCTGCATGTACAACCTAAATAACAACACTAAATAACACTATTCTGCCTCTGAGTGCTAGTGTGGCTCTAGTTTTAACTTTGAACTACAGCCTTAATGGATTTGTTTTCCAGATGTCTGTCTGTCTTAGTGGAGATGATGAAATCGCAGAGTCGTAGAATTGTTAAGGTTGGAAAAGGCTTCTAAATTCACTGAGTCCAATGGTTAACACTGCACTGTCATGTTCATCACTTGACCTTATCCCCAAGAGCCACATCCACATGTTTTTTTGAATATTTAAGTCTCCTTAAACTAATTCTACAAGGTGGTTTATA
The DNA here is from genome assembly GCA_013397975.1 of Machaerirhynchus nigripectus. Classification (NCBI taxonomy): domain Eukaryota; kingdom Metazoa; phylum Chordata; class Aves; order Passeriformes; family Dicruridae; genus Machaerirhynchus; species Machaerirhynchus nigripectus. The sequence goes on from VZRQ01008237.1 coordinate 248,845, forward strand.
ATTTAGTCACTGCTCTACCCCCACTATGTTTCAAGACAGAGTGTACTTTTATGTCTCAGGGTTACTATGCCTTCAGATTCTTTGCTGAATTTGGCTAAGAACCACCCATTCTTCAGTCAGGCATCATGTCTATCAGACACATCAGTTCTCACAAATATGCACTCTGGATTTTTGAATAGCTCAAGCCAGAATCAGTAAGCATCAGTGCCTTTTTCAGCATCTCCCACAGTCCTGATTTGACGTGCCAGACCCCCACAGGCCTTCTGTTTTTGTGATCTGTTTCAGCAGCCAGAAGGATGACACTGGTTCTAAGGGGAATGAAAACCCAACATGAATATGCAATTTCAGAGCCGGTAGAACATTTTGGATCTGCTTCTGTGGTTGTTGTGTTTTCTGGTGACAATACTGTTATGTTCAATGATAAGAAACTGGTACATGATTCCTGCTTTTCTTCAGGTGCAGGAGAACATCCTTTGGCAAAATGGGAGTCTGAAATGAGTAACCTGGAACAGGGAACCCGTCTGATAAATACAAAGAAGAAATGGTTAGACTTTCAGATTCTTGGATCAGATGGTGTCAAGAGTACATCTCAGATGTATTTCTGACACCAAGCCTGTGTTTTTGCTTCTCCTTTGCCTGCTGCCACCTAAAGACAATATTCAAGGCTAAATTTAATTCCTGTAAGGGTGAAGTCACACCTTACAACTTTGTTTTAAGAGAACTCTTTCTAATTATGTTTACAATGCTCACTCCTAGGCTTGGGAAGTTCTGTTTGTATTAATATCTACAGATCCAAAGGAAAATCCATTTTCACATGGCCAAAGCATTTTTTGCCTTGACAGAACACTCCACTAGAGCTCAAGCTGTGTCTAGGACCTCACTGAAAAATGTCTTCTATCACAGCATTTACTTAGAACAGCTTTGGAGCTGAATCCCAGTCTTTTAAGATTTGCATTTCTGTAGAGATACTCACTACGGACATGACTTGGTAGGATGATCCTTCAGTTACTGCCTCAATGAGGGACATCAAGATCCTGATATCTGAGCCTGGAGTTCTTTTAAAGTATTATTTGTGTGGACATGGATGTGGGCAGTCACTGGAAGAAAAATGAAAATTACATCCTAGTAACTGCAGTTTGCTCATAAATGGAGCATGTATATGTAAATGTTCTGAAGAATTCTAGTTGTTGATAAGTAACTTATTTTGTGAAATACAGACTGCGTCAAGGAATTTCAACAATGTAATATGTATATACCTTGACAGGGCCTGGAAAAAATCCTAGGGCTACAGCTTCTGGATAGTGTTCAGGAGAGATGTTTTGCAATTTTGTCTTTGCTTAAATGCATTCATGCACAATTGCAGGAGTGGGGAGAAGGCAGATATGGGTCTCTGATGTTTTCTGATAGGACACTTGATTACAGTATTTTGTCTCACAGGGTGTTTTGTATTTTTAAAAGATTGAGAACAGTACATGTCCTCCTTTCAGTCCCCATTCCTGACTGGCAGTTTCTCCACTAGTACTGTCTCCCTGGATGGGTGTTTGGGCTGCTTTCTCCATTTCTTCAATAGCCCCAGAAAGGGAATAGGTCTGATGAGGCACAGTGGTTTAGAAAGTGAAAATTCCATTAATAGTGACTGGAAAGCTTACAAAAAGTTTGAAATAAAGGCTGAAAAAATCAAGGTTGTTTCAAGGTTAGTAAATAATATAATTAGGGCATCATAAAAAAGCTTAAATGAATGTAAGACTTGTTTTTCTATAATTTGCAAAGATCTCTGGTTTTCAGGACTCTGTGATAGGTTTTTTATTCCTAATCAGTGTCATGCATCACCAAAATGCCTTAAAATTTTTATGATTACATATAAACATCGAGGAAAATGTTTAGTGACGAATTTGTGATAGAGTTAGAACTGTTTTATTGTATTGCAGCTTTGCTTTAGGTTTTCCACTACTGACTAGACTACAGAATTAAAGCTGGGACAAGTATTCATTTTGAATTAAATCTTTATGGTGACCTTTGAGTCCACTTGAGTCAGAGATGGATGAAACCCTTGGTATGTTTTGAACTAAAAGTGTGTGGGGAAAATGTGTCCTTGGGAAGCTGTCAGAGAGGATCTTATTACTCATTCAGTTTCCTCAGGAGCTGTAACAGGTCCCCCCAAACCAGGAAATGATGGGAAAATAAAGATTTGAATAAAAACAACGAGTTTAATATGAACCTTTCCTGCTTAAGAAAGTTTGTCAGGTATAAGCTTGTCTGAATTTAACCTACCATAGACTGGTTGCTGTCAAGAGCCATCTTAAGACAGCACTGATAGGGGTAAGTGTAGCTAACCTAGAGCTTGTTGAGACTGGAACTTAAGAGAGAATCTGAAGGAAGTGCTATTTACATGAAACTGCATGTTCTGTCCCACTGAAAAGAAAACAGCTTCTCTTTCCTGTTACTTGTGCTTGGTAGGAAGAAAGTTGCTTTTGTCTTGGAAATGGCTAGCATTTGTCTTAACCATCTAAGCCTCAAACCAATTTCTTCTTGCATCATCTCTGACTTGGGGCTTTTTTGTCTGTTTGAAGATGATGGAGTTACCTTTATCGAAAGTGTTTTCTTTCATTATTGTTTCTTTCTTTGTCTGACATAGCTGCTCCTCAGGATGTGTCTTGGAGCTTCACCTATGGCAAACAACTTGGGTTCTTGTGACATCTGACTCTTTGCAGCTGATACATTGACAAGTGGTCTTTTTTTGTCTTGAATTAACCTGGATTCTAGTTCCCTCAATTCATATTCTCTACTGAGAACTTGTTAGTGTCTACCATTGATTTAGTCTCTTGTCTCTTTGTGGTTTTGTTAACCATTAGGGGAAAAAAAACCAAACAACAAAAAGGTTCCCAACCTGTTGGCCTGAATCCCATCCTTATATTTGAAGAAATAATCTGCAAAGTTTTAGAAGCTTTGGTTTTTCTAGAACCATGGAAAGAGTTAGAAGGTTTTATTGATTTGAATCAAAGGTACAAATTTGTTCATACTGGTGTATTTATAGAAAGGTCTAACCCTGAAGTTACACCTTCTCTCCGATGAAGAAATGCAACAGAAATAGAAGCACTGTGGTCATATGGTAGAATGCCTAGTCTTGCCTTCTCACTGCAATTTCAGTCTGCTGACCTGAGTGCTAAGCAACCAACTAAATGGTGTCAATCACAATGCTGCCATCCTGCAGTTAGACAAAATGAATTTCTTCCATTTGCTCTGTAATATGCTGCATGGTTGGCATCAGTTATTTTTGTTCCTTTCTCCATAATGTTCTGGCTTTCTGTGATGTTACAAAAGGCAAATTTGCATAGCTAGTGAACAAAAACAGATTTGTGGATCTGCCTGCACTCCACATTATTAGTGAGAAAATTAGTTTTGTACTTATTCTGGAATGTCTTGCACAGAAAACAGTGCATTGTTGGAATTATATATGAGTGAATAATAGCTGAGACATATGTTTACACTCACTGTTTCTTTGGGCCCTGCTTTCAGTTGTAGTTCAGGTAGTAACACTACTCCTGCTGCTATTCTGTTCTGCTAGTTGAACAATTCTCATGATGTTGACTTGCCATGATTGCACTTTTAGTGACTTCTAGGTAAGAATAAATATTGTTGTGCCTTTTGAGTACAAAATGTAAATGACAGGAGTCTATTCATATTTTCACTTGAGTTTTTGTGTAGAATTACTGTGTGAGAGTAGTAGCATAATTTTTCTTATTTAGGCATTATATTAAAAATATATTTACTTATAAATATTGAAGGATTGTTTTCCTTGTAGTAATCAACCTTGAAAGAAATGATAGACATTAATTTTATTGATCTAATAACTTTAAAGATAGCTTCAGTATTATTTTTGACATTTCTTTCTCCACGTTATGCTAATCAAGGATATTAATGCACCTGATTTTGGTTGAGTCTGAACTTCTTACCAACTAAGGTGTGAGGGTCTTTTGTCGTATAAGCCTGTACTACTTCACTGAGTGAATGCATTGTAACATCTTCAAAGGTTGTGTTGGTAGGTCCTTTGCACTTCATTTCTTTTGTTTTCTTTGTAATACTAGTGGGTCACAGGTATTTTCTCTGGAAAATATGTAATTTTATATTGTGGTTTCACATGTTTTTCTACAGATTTATATCTGTCCCATATTCTCGTAAAATCAAGCATTTGTGGCTTGAGATTATGACTTCTACCTGGACTACCATAAGATATGAAATCATGTAATAAGCAATCACTAATGAGTATAAAACTGTTGACATTGACATGGAGTTTCATTTAGAAATATTCCTATTCTCCATTTCTACAGCTAAAGATTTGTGGACAAAATTATTTCAGGTGAGATTTCATGTAATGATATACTGTGAGTACAAGAGTCCTCATTTAGACATCCCGTGTAGATAGGATATTATGAAGTTAAATATTTCAGTGTTAATACTGAATGTGCCCCCACATAATTGCAGGTACCTGTAACATATGAGTGCAAAAGTAAAGGCAAAGCTTAAAAAAATCTGTATTTCTTTTCTCTCATAAAAAAGCTGGAAACCAGTGTGCTCTCTTTCTACTTCTTCTTCTTCTTTTTTTTTTTCCAAAATACATTCCATGCAAATGAATTTAAATTCTAAGCAAGAAACACCTCTCACCACATGAAGCTCTAGGCTAATGCCTCAGCAAAATGGATATAGAATTTTTTTTTCCTGTAATAGTAATAACATTTGCAGAGATGAAATTGTCAGGATAGCTATTAATACCCCAAATTAAGCCTTACTCATAATCTTCAACTTGTTGAAGATAGTTCTTGATACATCCTTTGGGAAATCCATGCAAAATACTTTGCATTGTTTATGTCTGCTGAGTTGTAGCAAAGCTGCACATTTCTTACTCTCCCTCATTTTAGCTGGTTTTTGGCAGTTGAAAATTTTTGTAGCCCTGTGAAAGAAAATGGTATGCATATCTTAAGCTAATGCAATAAAATCCCATATTTGGGGTTTATTCACATGTGTTAATTAGAAAGGCTCAATTCAGTCCATTTATTTGGCAGCTGCTGAAAAGGAGAAGTGGCAGCAACTGGCAAGTTTAATGTTGGAAAAAGACAAATGGAAGTACTGGGGCTTTGGGTAGATTCATTTGGGACAGGAAAACCTGATTTTTGTTTATTTCCCCAGTCAGCATATGGGTTTTAAAGAGCAGCAAACTGAAGCCATTTGTGAGCATAATCAGCAGCACTCATTACAGGCTGCTAACTGATCTGAATTTTAACTGGTAGGGGCATATGTGTGTAGAGGTTTAGCCATCAGCAAAGCTCACTAGTAAAAAAGGATCTATCTAAGATATTTTCAGCATCTAGTATGGCTCACTGAGGCACCTACTTCCCCTCTGCATATCCAGGCTGAAAATTCCTGTGGAAATTTTACCATCAACTGCCTTCTGCTTGATGCAAACAATTAAGCAGCTTTAATTTCAATAGCTGTTATCATCTGTCTGTGTCTCACTCTCTCATGTATTAGAGATGGTATGGATGGTCCTGATAACATAAGATATAGTTTAAATCTTTACTTGACGTTCAAGTCAAATGTTAATTGGTGCTTAAATACTTTTGATTTAATTATTTGGTCTGTCATATCTCTTTCAAAACAGATGCTGCACTAAGAAATGCTATTCTTTTCTGTTGCTTAGCTGGACACATGATATACTTGAACTTTTAGAGTAAAACCTTCCTTTGATAGAATTCTGTCTCCCTTTCTAAGCCTAAATTTTATATGTTTCTGAAAAAGCATGAAAACCAGGCAAAAATTTGTGAGTTTGTGTTTTTCTTTAACGTAGTATGGAAGAATAAACGTACAGTGCTTGGAAGGGAACAATGTAAATATAATGCAATTCAAATGGTGTTAACATTCAGCACTAGTTTGTAGTTTCGGTACTGAGTGTCCTGAGTTCTAGAAATGTGTATGTGTGCATTTAGTGGCCTGCCTATGCAGGAAAACTTGCAGAACTAGGTCCTTTAACATTTCAAGGATCTCAAGATATGATTCAGATAAACTTGTACATTTCCAGACAATGTTAATGAAAATGTTAAATAATTCACACAAATCATTGCATAGAAAATACTTAGAATAGGTTTTGTGAAATTTATTTTCAGCTTTATAATACACCCACTGCCATTTTTTGAAAATTGTAATTTAAAATACATAATTCAGTAATGCTTATAGGAGTTATTACCCTGAATTAATACTTAAGCATTTTAGAATGTTCAGTATAAAATTTTAATGTCTTTGTTTTTATTAAAGTGGTTTTAGAAAAAAACGTAATTTCCTTCTGTTTGAGAGATCTTCATGTCTACTATTCTTAAAGAAATAAATTAGCACTATGCCTTTTTCGTAGTAAAAAAGTAAGTAATTATTAAAGCCATGGTCTGGCAATGCTCTACTAATTTGAAAAGTATCACTAGTTCAAAAAGTCTTTGCTCTTTCACCACAGGGTTTATTGTATGGGTCCGGGGTGGTGGGGGATTACTACCAGTGTGCACTTCATTTATTGCTGTCAACATAATTTCTACTTGGCACATCTTGGAACTTAAATCTCATTTGCGCTGAGGTATGTTAGGAGTCATTCTACCAGCAGTGGCTTGAAAATATCTTCAGTTTAATTGCTGGAATGCTCTTAGGCTGATTTGGTCCACAGAGTAAGAGGTAAGATCATGCTGGTAAAATTAGCACAACTCTCAGTTATAAACAAAGACTCAGGTGTAAGTATGTGCAGAAATTGAACCAATTCCTCCTCATTGTATTTAGAACACTGACAACCCCTGTGCAGGGTGTTATTTAAGTTATGAATGCCTTATTTTAAGTTTCAGTGAACTAAAGATTTAGAAATGGAATTGGAATCTATTTAGAACAGAAATAAAACTAACTTAAAAAAAAAGACCAATCAATTAAAGCACCAAAGACCAACCACTTCCTGGGTTGCATCAGCACAAATATATCCAGCAGTTCCAGGGAAGTGATCTTTCACCTCTGTGACACTCATGAGGCCGTATCTGGAGTATGGTGTGAATTTTTGGGTTTCCCAAAATGAAGGATTGACATATGGGAATGAGTCCTTTGGAAGGCCATCAAGACTGCCACGGAAGTGAAGCACATGAAATATGGGGAGATGACTAGGTCAGGGAAGGCTTGGGAGAGATCTTCCTGTTCCTTCAACTGACTGAGTGGAAAATATAGAGAAGATGGAGCCAGCGTCCTCTCAGTGGTGTGCAATGGTAGGATGATAAGCAAGGGCCAAAGCTGAAAAATGGGAAACTCTAATTAGATATAGTTGTTTACCATGAATGTTATTACATACAGGAACAGGTTACCTGGAAGACTGTAGAATCTCCACTGTTTTCAGGACTTGATGGGTTCACAGCCTGAGCAACCTCATCTAATGGGACCTGCTCTGAGCAAGTGTTTGGGCTAGATAACTCAAACCTATATTATTCTGTGTTCCTATGAAAACATGCTACTTGGAAACTAAGTGAGCATCCATGCTGTGCTCTGCTTTGGCTGCACAGAATGATCTTAAAACCATTGTAATTTTGTGGGTAGTTGGGATCTTCACTCACTATTTTTTCCCCCAATTTCTCAAGTTGGAAGATAATAAGAAAGTACTTGTAGGTTACTGAGCAGGAATGGAAAGTTGGAGGGTTTTCTGCCCATATTACACTCTGACAGCACTCTTCATTTGGTAGCTGTGATTGCATGAACTTCCAAAACTGACCAAAGCAAGCAGGGAGGTGGGCAGTGGAGAAGTAATTTAGAAAAAATATGGAGTATGGAATTGCCGAACTTCATTAAGGTAGCATGTGTGATTCTTATGAAAAGCTGAATATATCCTGGAGACAAAGGGTAAATTGAAGGCATGAGAACTTCTCTTATGTATGACCCAAACAATGGTGTATCAATGTAAAAAATATTTGGCCTCCTTGCAGATGGAGTCATTCTGGAAGAATTGTAAGCAGTAAGAACACGGGAGTAAATTTAGGCAGCCAGCAAAGGGTACTGTCCCACTTGCTGCATCTGCATTTCATATCTGGGATCCCAGTTCTAGGATCAAGGTGATTTAGGCATAGTAAGTAAGTAGTTTTGTGTCACTAAAGATAGACTTTTAAAACTCTACGGTGACCCAGGGACCTTTCAGCCTCTCTGGGATCTGCAGGAGATTGTAAGACTATCTGACACACACTGACTTGTGCTTCCGCACCTTCTGTGGCTTCAGGCTGCCAGGCTGAGGCAAACTTTACCATACCTGGGGGAAATCCCTTTCCTCTCTGTGTTTCTGGTGCTGCCAAGAGTGACAGTGACCAAGGCTGTTCCACCAACACTGGCTGAACCCACTCCTGGTCTGTCTTTCACTGGTCCTTGCTGAGGTAAAATTGTCCTTCTGTTCCACAGCATGGGATCTCAGACCACCAGGGAAAACACCACCTCTACTCCAGTCTGTCTCTGTCACCTAAGCAGATTCTCCTGTTCTATTTCACACTTTGCCCCCAGTAATTTGATACAAATTCTCCTTGGAAATATTTACATCATTGCCTGTGAGTGATGCGATGCTGTTTACTGAAAAGTGTTTTTGGCCTTCACCCAGCTCTAGACCATCCTGGAGTTTCACTATCAAGATGAGTTATTCTCCCTTTCTCTCTCTCTCTCTCTCTGTTTTTCTTTTTTCTTCTTTTCATTTTTGGCCTTGTTTGAAGGAGAAATCCTCCACTGAAAACAGGAAGTTTGCACATCCTATGAAATGTGAGTTGCAGTACTGCTGTCACTTATATGCAGACACTCTATCCTGGTCCTTCCCTCAAGACTCTGCTCAAGTTCCTTGACATTTGGCCTTCTCTCCAAGCATGCACAGGAATTGCTAGTTTATATTCTTTTGTTGGATGAATGACAGTTGTTCAAAGATTTACTTTCTGAGGGTTTTTAGAGCACTAAAGAAGACGCCTCAGCCTCATCTTGTGGAAGCAAATACCCACATAGACATAGCATTTATTAGGGACCTGGAACTCCTTGTCCATCAATGAGGAATTGCTGATCATGCCCAGAGGAAGATCCTTCATTCAGCTTTCTAAGGTAGACATGAGTAAGCATTTTGTGTTTGAGCTGTTAACTGTGCAGAAATGTACACTAAATGCCATTTCACTGGTCACTTTTGAGGAGGTGGGGTGTACTGACATTATTAAAAGTGAAAAATACGTCACATAAAAGCACGAAAAAGCTTTGAAAATATTGGTGTTTAACTTAATTAATTGTTTGATATATTTGATAATCAACTGGTTTTTGACAATATTTTATGCTGGGCTGTTTTTTTTTTCTTCCTTAATATTTTCCTGAGATCCAGGGCCAACTTTGTGTGAGGTAAGTTGGCATCAAAAAATTACCTCTGAGCTTTTTCATTCTTCCAGACTTTTCTGGGAGTTGGTTTCCTGTTTGTTTTCATATCAGGACTGACGTAAGAATTTCTGATTTAACAAGAAGGATGATATTATAACCAAGAAAAGAAAAAACAAATGGGTGACAATAGAATATGTTTGAGCCTGTTTATGGTGTAAGTAAAACATTAATATTGCTGACCTTTATCTCACTGTAACAAAGGGAGAAAGCAGGAGGCACTGTATGACTCATTTCACCTCACAGAGCTTGACTGTGTTTCTCACCATGCTGGCTTTCAGAAGGGAAGAGGGAACACTAACACTTTGCAGCACAAGCATTCTGCCCCTGATGCTGAAGTGATGTGCAGGGCAGGCAGGCTCTGTCTTTTAGAAATGATGTCACTTCTCAGAGGTCGTGTTAATTGCATTGCTTATGTGACTAACTTAGTGGTTTAGGAATGGCATTCCTCAATTTAGTGCTCCCACTAATACTCTCCAAACCACACTCACTCACTTCCCCCGCTCCCTCTTCCCCCTGTGGTGGGATGGAGAGGAGAATTGAAAGCACAAAAGACAAAGATCATGCGCTGAGATAAGAACAATTTACTGGAAACAGCAATGAGATAAGAAAACAAACAGTAACAGCAAATACATTAAGAACAAAAGTGTACAAGAGAGAGGTGAGTGATTCACATTCAAAATGCTCAGGACTGGGTTTACCCCACTTCTCCCTCCATCATGCTTACTTGAACAGAAGGAACCCCTTCTCCTGTGAAGAGACTCTCTTCCCCACACCCTCGACAATGACATGATGTAGTATAAAATAACTTCAGGGTCCTGGCCATGCCGCCTCCTGCCTACTGCAAAAATTAAACATGTCTTGTCCAGAACCAGAACACTAATTTCACAGCAGGGTTTGATAAGAGCAGGAAAAAGTGCTGCTGCAACAATGAGCTTGAAAAATCACAGGGAATTTTTCCATGAGTTACTTTCTGTACCCAAGATTTTAGCAGCAGAAAAGAGATGCTTAGTCATATGTCAGAGGGTGCTGTATTTTAAAATCAGTCCCTGATTGCTCTTTTCTTTTTTCCTTTTTGTTGCAGAAAACCATAATAAAGAGGGAAATGATAGAATTTATCTTTCTTTAATCACATATTTATTCATGTACTCCTGAAATAGGCTTTAAGTTTTCTTCAAGCATAGGTTTGAATTATTTCACCAGCAGCACGTCAAAGCACCACCAGTAAGACATGTGAAGCTAAAAACCCAAGGCAGTGAAAACTTAAAAGAAGGAAAGGAAATGTCAGTAATTTTGTTGGCAATGTCTGGAAATTTCTACTTTCCCTTTCCGCTGCAAAATGTATTCAGAGAAATGCTCCTGAGACTGTGTGCTTGAACACAGGATGTGTTCAGCTGCTGTTAAAAGAGATCTGCATTTTTTAACTGGCCAGAACAACTGCAGTCACTATATTAAATGCATTTATTAGCAATTCTTCAACTTAAATAAGAGAAGTTGGAAACTTTATTTTGTCAGTTTTAGTCTAAGAATATTTTCTTTCTTTCTTTTTCTCCTACAGGTTTTTTTTTTTTCCCCTAAAGAATAAAAGAGAACTTTTGTTGTTCTGTTTGTTTGCTTTTGGTTTTATTTATTTTTCCCTGGAAGATGAAGATGACCAGTGAATTAAGAATACAGATTCTACTTAATTTTGACTATTGAGTCAAAGGCTCCTTCTTGCAGGCTTTGGACTAAAATCCAACCATAATCTAATCACATCCCCGTTCCTGAGCCAGGTTACTGAACCTGGCTCTGTGACATTGTCATGTTTAAGGTGATCTGTCCAGAGCTGTGGCTACATCCAGACCTGTATTCCTGCAATATATCTAGATGAAGTTTATTATTCCAGTACCTAATATAACAGGTGCTTGAGGCTTAAAAACTAATGAGCTACCCTACCTTTGTTCTTGAGAAAAAGGTTGAAATACTTTCTCAGAAGTTTCTAAGCATTTAAGATTTAAACAAATTTGAGGTTAGATATCTGTCAGGGATATTGAAGATGTGATTGTGCTAAAGTTTTAGCATCTCATTTTTGTTGAGCTTGTTGTTTTTCTTTCTTAAAAATTTCCCTCAGTCATTTTTAGCAAAAGACTTAATTTATGTTTACTTTGTATTATACTGTTTCACTAAGCAGGGACAAAAGCAGAAAATATTTGACAGTTTAGGAATTCTATGAAGAAATATAGCTTTAAAAAGTCCATCTGAACCTTTAAAGTAATGGAAGAATGCTTCTCTCCCTTTCCCACCATGAAGTTACTTTACTATGGAGGTAAAAATGTCTGTAATACAAAGGGAAATTGGAACAGTATCAGAGATGGAATCTCTGTGTGAAGATACCTGTGATTTTCTCCCTTCTGTTATTCTCAAAGATCTTCATTTAAAGATGAAGGAAATTACCGAATGTCAAAATTGGGAGGGATGCTGTAAGGGATCTCAGCTTCAGAGGCAAATAATATTATTTTATCCTATTTCTAAATCACTAGTCGTTTATTAACATTATGGATAACTTTATGTAGAAGTTTATGGATAAGTTTAGTCACTAATTGGGTTCTGCTAACACTGAGAAGTACTGAAAAGAGAAAAAATATTTATGCATGGATATGTGCAAAAGTGGATCCAAATTAAAGGCATATCATTATAACTGAAAGTGTATATGTTGATTAGGTGGTACTGGTATGGTATAATCTTTCCAATATTTATCTGCATTTACTTTCTTCTACTTTTTTTTAACCTACTCATTCTTAAAGCAGAGCACCTTTAGGAAAACAATAAACTCCTTGGTAGACAGGAAAAGGTCTAGTTACTTCATTTTGTATTACAACTATTTTGTATTACAACAGGTATGGAATGCTAAATGAAAAAGAATTGGGCAAGTATGGAATAATATTTTCTCTTAGATATTCATCATTAGGTACAGAAATCTGTTTTTCAATTTCCATTTTGTGCTTTGAAAGAGGGGACAGTTGATGGTAAACAGTCTTTTGACTGCATACACAGGCAAATTTTTTCTTCTCTCCTCTGTCTGATTAGTATCTGGAGAACTGTTATGTGACCTCCATTTTCCTAGTGTCTTGGAATCTTTCTTAGACATTCTTTGCGAAAACTGAATTTTGTATGTGGAGCACTTTCAGGAATACTTAAAGGTCCTCTAGTGTAGTCTTTGAAAACTAGGTGTGATAATTACTCTAAGGCAAGAAAGCAACACAGTATTGGTGAGAATTCAAAAATAAGCCAATTCCTCATGTGGGTATATGTTGTGCTTCAGGGGTTTTTTGGATAGTATTAGCAGCATGGCACTAAACCCCAAATATTTAACCCACAGCAGAGCTCTTTATTTCTGCCACTATGCCAAGGACATGAGTGATAATGCCTTGGGAAATTAGCGGCCCAGTACCTATGCTTTCCAGGGATCATAAATTGTAATCATGTGTCTCTACTTATCTTCAGAAAAGAGGGGAAGAAACCATTTATTCGTCCTTTGGGACCATTTTCTCCAGGCACTCAAAATCATGCCTTTTTCATGTAATCTGCTGACATAGCACATTAGCAATATCTGGTGACATGGCTAGATTTTTCTTTCCCTAAGAGCAGAAAGAATTGATATTGGGGTTTTATCTGATTTTTGGAAAGTCATGCCTCTGAGAAGAATGGGCCACTGTGAGGAAACAAATAAGTCTAAGGTTGAAACATTCATAAAAAGTATATATTTTTAGAAAAATGAGGGAAAAAATTAAATCAAAGAGAAGTCATCTAAAAGTAAAGTCTCCCATGAAGGTCAAAACATCTACTGCCAAAGAAGAAATATAAAGTAGTCAGAGCTGGAGCTATGGCCCCAGTAGTGCATAGCCCCACCTTCTCATTCTCAGAAATCCACTCCTGGATGTTTCAAGGGCTACTGTATTGCATTCTACTTGCTGTCATATAACTTAATGTGCTGTTGTATGCATGTGTGGTAAGGTTAAGTTCATGATCCTTTATGAAGTCACTCAGTTTGCCTTTAAAATCAGGCAAAAGTTTGTGAAGCTTCATTTGTAAGCCTGTATTTCGCTCAGGTTTCAATAATCCTTTATATCAAAGGGTAATATATTACGAATTACATTTACAGCCACAGTTGTCATCAGTTCTTCAGCACATGAGTGAAAATGGATGATGTGGTATGTTTGATTTTCTCCCTAAAATCACTGTTGTGGATTTTTGATCTTGAAGTCAATGACAATTGGAAGTAGCTCTTGTATGGAATCAAAGGGATATGTACACAGTTACCCCTGAAATAGAGAGTGTTGTCTTGTCTCACCTACAGTCAGGAGTATTGGTGAATAGCAAACACAGATTTTTTTCCCAAACCTCCCACTTGGAAGCACTAGCTCAGTTTACCTCTGGGTACACAGTATTAAGCAGTATTTGGAAAGTGGATATCAGTAGCAAATAGGCATAACACGAGAATATAACTTTCTGAAGAACAGGTGGCATCTTTTCTATTCTGATCACCCGAAGGTGCTATTGAATGACTTTATTACCCATTTTAATGTAATTTTTTATAAGTTTGTGACAATAATCATCCAGCAGTATGTCTCTACTGAAAATATAATTTAGAGAGGAACTAGGGAAGAAGACTCCCGTTTTGTGAGTTCTCTGTCTCTGTACAATGCTGAACATCACACCCTATGTTCATCCATGCCCAAAACCTGTGTGAGTGAAATTTCAGTGCTACTGAAATCAAAGGCAAGACTAATGTTGGTGGGAGAGTTTGAGCAGTCCTAACCATGTTGCAAAGAACCGTGAGAATGTTGCTCTCTCCCAAACCATCTGATACAGAAGTGAACTGTGGCAGAAAGGGATCAAACATGGAATTTTATCCTAAAGTAGCACAGAAAGCATTGTCTGTACTTGTAGAAACCACAGAAAGCTTAGAAGACCAGGACATTTAGCTGCATACTTTGGAAAAAAATGAGCTCAGAGTTATTAAGGCGCACTTATGACTCTGCATGACCTTCTTGTACCAGCTTCCACCTAACTGGCAACAGAAATCTAGACTGAAAACAGCAGCCTGACGTCTTCATTTGTTTTGCAGTAACCTAGATTTAAACAAACCCCAGAACTGTCTCACCCCTCTGATGTTCTTCTAACAACATGGATGATTCAGAGCGTCTGCCTAAATACTGAGGACAAGACAATACTTCTTTAACTTCAGATGCCTGGGTAGAGCTAGTGGTGCAGTCTCCCTTATGATTCATGGAGAGAAGAGTCCAGCAGTAGGGCATGACTCATGGTCAGGTGTGTATGCTAGGATGAGATAAACTCTACTTTGATGTCCCTGCGTCTGCTTATTGGCTATAAAGGTGCTCTAGGCAGCTGTCTCAGATGTAATTTTGTGTTCAGTAGACTTCTAAAGGTGAATGAGAATGAGTTGTATCCTCAAGCCTGACTTAAATCCATTTCCAAGTGCTTGCTGTGACCTTGTATTTCTGTTTCATCCTCATTTTTGTTGATTAGACCAGTATATTACATCAGAGCGTGAGAGCTTCACACAGTAGCTTTGGAAACAGCCTGAAACACAACATAAATCCTGCGTGTTTTTGTATTATAGTACTTGCCTCCTTCCACTGCAGTTTGTATAAAACAGAAACTAACACGACATTTAATATTTCAGTTTCCAATTGACACTCTTGTAACACTCTAAATACTTCTAAGATTGGCATAGTAAGGGTGCTTATACTGAGGTTTGCCATCCCAGGAATTGCACTGTACCACTGGATATTAATCACTACCGAATAGCGGTATCTTAGGATCCTTCCAAGTCCATTCATTCCTACAACCCAGCTTGCTGACATCTTTGAATGTAGTAACAATAGACTTTCTCCTGCATTATTTAGATGATTAATGAAAATCTCCAACAATACTGAACAGACTAATGTGGAGCCTTTTTAACTATGTAGCAGTACGGTGACTATCAGTTTCACAACTTTTGCAGATTTTGATGTTGGTTGCCTCACACCCTTGTGAAAATTCAAGATGAGATCCTGCCAGAATCTTTATAATTTATAAATCCCATTGCCTTTCCACTATTCACAGGGCATAAAATTCTGCTAAAGATGCACATTACTTTGATTTCATGTGACTTATTCATAGAAGGAACCTGTCTGAACTATGATTTAATTTTTTTGGTATCTTTGCACTTACAATATTTTTTATTCTAAGACTTCTCTAGGAATTTATCTTAATCAAAAGTTGCCCAAATCTTTCCTTACACCCTTTGTAAAGCTATGTCTTATGGTTTTTTTCCCCTAGATATTTTGTTTTGCCATAAGCTCCTAGAGATAGTAATTTAATTGTTGTACTTCAGCCAGGTTTTAAAGTATTTTTACATGAAATTTGTCCAAACTGAGTAGCCGGGGAATATTTAATTTAGCTGAGCTCTTTTTTCTCTCTCTAATGCTGAATTTTTATGCTATTAATATAGCCTCTTCTAAAACTGAGCAATTATCATGGTTAGTATCTTTTTTTCTTTATGTTTTATTAAAAATTTCTCCTTTCTGGTACCATATATTGGTAGTTTCCTGTCTTGAGTAATGAACTCATGTTATAACTCTTTTTTTTGTTATTAATAATGAAGAAGGAAATAAGCTGTTTGCTGTGTCTGGGAAACGTACCAATGGGCCTAAATTTCAGTAAGGAAAATTCAGATTGGATGTTAATAATTTTTCTTTAATGATAAGGACACCGAAGACATGGAAGTGACTACCTAGTGGGGGTCTGGAACTACTTCTCACTGTGTATCTTTGAAAACAGGCTGGTCAAATTCTCTTCTGGTTTTCTTTGTTGGTTTGTCTCGGGGTTTTGGGCTGTTTTGGTTTTTGTAATGGCAGAGGAATGGACTGAAGTTCTTTTTCTGCTGTTCTATGGAAGCTGAGCTAATTTTTCTGGTGAAAAATCAGGCTGTAGATATTGCAAATACAAACTGGGAGCTGTAGGTTGTGTTTGCTGCTTTGTATTCTTCAGGCAACACAGTGCCACAATCAGCCAGTTTGTCCATCTGCCTCTTGTATGACACTCCTCTGGCTGCTGAAGGCAAAGTCAGGCTACCTAACATAGAGACTTCTGCTGGGGTAGCCCATATATCCTAGAACAGATAATTGAAGCTACAGAGGAGTTGAGATGAAGTCTGAGAAAGGACGGGAGAGGCAAAGCTCAGAAGAAAAGTGCAGAGACTTGTAAAGTGCTTATACCTGTGACCTTGACAGATTTGCTTTGGTTCCCACAAACCTCTTACATGAGACCTTCTTTTCAGATCTCTTGAGCAGGAGACAATGAAAAGGTCACACTAGTCCCCTTTCAGCACTCCTTGTGCTATAGGCTGATAATAAAATTGTATTTTCCACGCATTTTAATACAAATCTGCATGTTATCTGCAACATTTTTAATCTTGGCAAAAACTTCCACAGTTATTGCTGCATGAAGTATTGCTTTTGGTAACACCTTCGTTCTACAGCTTGACTACGTACGGAGATGCAAACCAATTCCCTAATTCTGCCATGTTTGTGTTGACATGGCTGTAGAGAAGAACAACTTTTATTTATTTTTCTTTTTAACCCGTATTTTTATCATGGTATGTGAGACTGAAAGAGAGCTCTTCCTTGTGGATACCCAAAAGGAGGATGTAGGGAACTTTTACTTTGTTTCACTCTTTCAGAGCTTAGACTTAATTACAGCCTTTCCAATAGTTAGGACAAAGGGAAAAGAGCAGTCAGGGCTGTGGCTTTGCTATGCTGAGCTGGCCAGTAGAGCATGCTGTTCCCTTGAAAACATGGTAACACTATTCTTTCCCATTCCACCTTTGCCATGGAACTTGGTATCTGAATTTCAGGCTCAGCAGAGAACTTTCGCTCCACATGCCTGCATTAGCTTCCTTAAAGTGCAGCTTATCACATTAATCAAGTTTGATCAATCCTGAATGGTTTGGGATTCATTCTGAAATATCTTCTATGCTTTTAGTGACTGACATCCTTGAGGTAGGAACTAGCCCAATGTATCTTCAATTATCATTTAAAAATCTGGTACGCTTTTTTGTGTTTCAAATAGCAGAACTCCATAAGGAAGATTAAAACAAAGAAGGAAAAAACGGGCATATGGGAGCCCTGTCTTTCCTGTAAAACACTGAACTGTCAGAAAAAGACAACTATTTTTGTGGTTTTTTTGTATTACTCCTCATAATGCCTTGGAATACTTTTTCACAGATTTTAATCATTTAGAAATTCACCTGAATTCTTCCATAACTGGATGCCAATCATATAAAGTATCACAGAATTTATTTTTTATATTACACATCTTTTGAAAAAAGGTGAATATTTGGGTGGATGAGAGCATTAGGATTCATAACATTTAAATATCATCTTAATACATATTTAAAAGATTTAAGTGGAGTTTTGATGGGGCACACATTAAACATTTAAGTTTGGATGGGGTAGAAAAATTGTCTGAGTAAACATGTATCAGCTTAAAACCTGTTCTCACAGCACAGTTTTCCCTTATTCCAGAGGTATCCACCGTCATCATAACAATTGCTCACCACTCTGTGCTCTTAAGTATGATGTGATTATTTACTGCTTGGGCGTTCAGAAACCACAGAGGCTTGTTCTGCCTTTGAATAGACATTCATATCTTTATAACTTTCTGGGTCAGAGGGAAGAAGGACACAGGGAACAATGAATAGAAGTATTTATTTTATGCAAGTCATCTGCAAACTCTGTCATGTAAATAAAATCTAGGACTCTTGAATTTTTTGAATGGTTATTTATCGGTGGCTTAATGGTGGCAGGACATGCCAACCCTTTTGAAAACTTTTCGATGGGCATAGTGGCTGTTTTGCCTAACAATGTAATTTATTTGTTTATTTTTCCTGTATTTTTGATCTATGACTCTCCTTGTAATGCTGCTTTGTGTTTATTTTCTTTTTTTCTGTGAATACACTATGCATTTTTCCACAGCAAAAGCATGTATATCAATTAAGATACTATCTTAGCACTGTATAATTTGTAGTCTAAGCATGTCTCTAAAGAAACCTAGTCTGTTCGTTTTGAGAACCAACTCAGGGTTGTTGTTTCTGCTCAGTTCCCCAAGAGCTCACTCCAGACTGTATATCTGTGCCACATGCAATGGTGGAACAGTAGTTATACAAGGAGCTAAATAGCAAAATCTATAAATTAGAAGAGTTAAGAAGCTGAGGGGAGGGTGTCTCTACGTATTGTGGTCACCCTCTAACAGCCAAGCAGAAAAGGACCAAGCCACAGTCCAGAAACATTGTTGTTGTGTGGACTGTAGAGAGTTTCAGGTTACATTTGTGTGCTTCCCTGTGCACGTGAAGTGTGTCTGGGCCCTGAGGGCACAAATCAGCCTTCATGGCCCTGACCCCTGTTACTCTGTGCTTGAGCGCTGTTGCATGTGTCTGTGTAGAATTCTGTCCTCTGCTTTTCCAAATTTGTCATTTGGAGTTCCCAGCTTGACACCAGCCCTGATTTGCTGCCTTGCCCTTGCCTGGTGACTGCTGGTCTGCTGGTGCATCGTGCTCTTCTCACCCACCTGGCTCTGCTTGCCCGCTGTGGATCTGTGCCGCGGTGAGGGCAGACCCTGCCTGTGCTGTAATCCCCGTGGCTCCTGGCTGGTTGTCCCTCATGGATCAGCTGCTCATCCCTCCCACCACTCCTGTATGACCTCCAGATCCTGCAGGGGGCTATGGCTAGAGTATGGGCGGTAGCTTGCAGCCTGTCAGCCCTCTTTAATGCCCCCTGTGCCCAAATTAATCCCTGCTTCTTCAGCTCATTTTGGGTGAGATCGTGGGGATTTATCAGTAGCCTGCAACCAACCTTTGTTGCATTCCCAATACCCAATCCAGTGGATATTAGCTGCTCAGCAGAAATGACTAACCAGCTATAGACTGGACCACCCTCTGCAATGCAGCTGCTCAGTGTCCCCATGCTCCGGGAGCCTGATGTCCTCTTCAGTCCTTTGGAGCGGCTTTCTGGGGACTGTATGCATGCAACTCTGTCTAAGGCTGCTTCCTGGAGCTCTAGCAAGGGCTTGGCTGCTGACAGCATTCATGAACCTGGATGTGGAACCTGCATCTCTGTAATTGCTGGAAATTGTTGCTTTGCACCACAAGCCCCTATTTTTCACTTTGGTGCAGACATCCTTGCTCAGCTTGATAATATCATTGTATATATGAAGGTAATTTCTTGTTTCCCAAAAGTGGTCTGTTTTTTTCTCAGGGGTGGGACATTTGCTTTAAAGGTTAAGCTGCAAAGCAGAAAGATAATTGTCTTTACATCTCTTCACTCATGGTTGATTTTATTCATAAACACTTGTGACTTCTGTTCTTAATGTGCTCATTCCTGGCATGAAATAATACTGTTTACTTTAGAAATTGCGTAGTATGGATAAAGCTGTCCAGCCATTAAGTTTGCTCAGATACAGCTGGCTTTAAACACAGCAAACAAAGAGGGTTGAACTGTTATTATTTGATCAGATAGGAATATTTTTAAGATATTCATTAAGCTGCAGGAGCATTTGTTAAATGTCTCTCCATCCTTAAAAATAAAAAATCTTAACAGTTCATGTCTTGATTTATTTATGGATTCATTTCATCAATTTCTGTCTCTGTTTCTTTGAACTTTCTAAAAAGAGATTTGCCTAAATGAGGAAAAGTAAGTTCCTTCTAGTACCATACAGAATTTGAAAATAAGTGGCCAAACTTGAATTTATTAACCTTGGGAGCACATGGTAGTGCTTTGCAAGCTATTTTGCTGTACTAGGCAGGCTTCTTTGGCATTTTCCAAAAAATTAATAGCTTAAGACTGTAAGCTAGGATCAGCTTCTATTGTGTTGTCATGTGAAATTTTGCATTTATTTTAGCCCAACATGAAAATATGAACATCTATTATCCAGCTGAGTCTGTGAGGGCCGTTGAATGTGACATTGCATTGTTCATAAAGCTGATCAGTAATTATGGTTCACAATGAAGTGTTTCAAATTAAAAAGATACTGGTTCATCATTTTTTATACTGCAGTTCTGTGTAGTGATAAAGTTTATTAATACTTGGAAAAGATAGATTTAGACTGTGATTTTACTCCTATAAAAATCAGAGTTAACATTCCTCCACAAGTTCATCCTGGCCCAGTAAATGTGCGTGTGGGAGGATTCTTCATCACATGGTTGTGTAAAACTGTGTAGTGTGACATATTCTTAGATAATAAGTGCATACTACAAAGGAATAACAGCACATAAAAACTTTGTTATATTTTGTTAATATTAATATGCTTAACTTAATCTGTGTTTCTGAATTGCAGTCCAGTAACTGATTTTAAAAATGTCAAGTCGTGCATTCTGTGACTAATGCTGACTTTCGGTAGGGTTGGGTTTGCTTGTTTGTTTGTGTTCTAGAAAATAACTCCTTATTTCTCCTGTAGGACTCTTCTTTCTCTATTTTTTTCTCTCTGAGTGCTGAAGGAATTTGCTACCTTGAGTACAGGACAGAGACTGAACACCTGCAATGAGGAAGAAGAAACTTACCATATATAAATAATGTTCTGCATATGGAATGGCAGAAATCACTGAAAAACATGTACTAGAAAGTTATGAAAAACCTTGTTTATTGGTGACAGGACTGGAGTCTGATTTGTCATGCTAAACAATACACTCTGTTCTTCTGTTTTGATGATGGCCCTTAATGACATCCCCTTAAATCTCGGTAGCCCCTGCCTCAAATCACCCTCCTTTGTTGCACAGCAAATGTAGTACACATGCTGTATTCTATGTTTGTAGTATAAAGAACTAGATTTTTTTCTTAATCAAAAGTATTCTGGTTTGAAGTATGGATCACTGCATTTCTTATAACAACTTTGGGTTGAGAAAGGCCAAAAAAGCCGTCCGTCTTTTCATTTGCTGTCTGTCCTATTTTTCTCTTTCACTAGGATTTATTAAGGACCATGCATACATTTGAAAAGGTAACAATGTTGTCTGTGGGAAGGCTGATTAATTTATCCATTAACAGCAAAGGGTGGAACAGGAACTTCACATCTGAGCTGCAAAATAGATTGCCGTTCTGTGCCATGAAGATTCTGCATGGGGCTGTCACTTTCTGTAGAATGTTGATTGACTGGTAGAGTGTGCTTTCACCTTTGTCCATGTTAACAGGTACAAGTAAAGGTTCTAGGAAACTCTGGGAGAGGTAACTATTTGTGGACTAAATTATCTTGTGCTAGTGTTGGAGTAATCTGAAGCTCACTACGTGGGTATGATGCCCTCTTGCCAGCTCACCTCAGATAGATCGTTCCTTGGCGTCTCTTAACTCTTGTAGCCTTACACCATAAATTCTGTGTCAGTTCCTGGCTGTTTCCTTTCCTCCCAGCATCTCATCAAACTATTCTATAAAAGGTTGTGGACTTTTGCTAATGGTCTGGCAATTCTTTCTGTAAGGCATTGTCTTCTCGGTCAGCAGTTTTTAAATGCCAGCTTGTGGTTGCAGTGGACTCGCTGGCTTCTCATCCTTCAAGCAATTATCTCCTTCCCCTTACCTTTCCTGCAACCTCTTTCTACAGCTGGTTGATGACAGATCATTCAAGTCTAACAATCTGGATTACTTTTCCATTTTTACTCCACCTAGACAATATGTTTCTCCTGTAATGCATCCAGAAAATGTTGCTGCTATGAACCTATCACAGCTACATGACTGGCTCATTCTGAAACTTCTGACAGCATTTGTTATTGAAAGGACAGAAGAGCTGTTTCTATTTTGTACAGAAAAAAAGAAAAAATATTGATATAATACATACTATATAAAGACATAAAAATAGATAAATAAATAAAAACCCTAGCTATCACTCAGCTCTATCATATTCATTCAAAATAACTTGTACAGTCCTCCAAAAAGTCAGGGTTTCTCTCTGAACTATGAGAGTCCTGTACAGACATGAGATCAACTAAACCTCTGCATTGTCATCTTCCGTACCTTGGAAATAACCACGGAACCACTTTATGCTTTTTTGTGGGAAGACTATTTAGAAGTGTGTGAAAGAGCTACTCCCAGAACTGTTTTTGCTCAGTGCTACTGTTTGTACTCTTAGTTAACCTTCCTTCAGAACAAGTTCAGGAATATCTCGGGATTTCATTTTGCAGGTCAAAGTGAGAGCTGATTCTGGTACAGATGCCACTTTTAACCACACAGCCTCTAGATCTGTTCATGCTGGACAAGTGCACTTCTCAACCGTTCTATCAGTGAATTCAAGAACAGGGTGCCAAGGATTTCGGTTTTGTTCATTCCTGAAATGACTTAAACTACTGATGCAGCTTTTCTTAATAAAGAAGTGGGGATACTTTTTCAGGATAGGGAAAACTTCTGGTGCTGCTACATTACTCATTGAAAGGTGTTAAAACTTTATTTCTCATCTTATATTGATGTACACTTGTTGCCACAGAAGTCTTGGGTAAGGAACTTCTCCCCAGTCGCATCTCTACCAGTGAACAACACAGAAGGTGGCCTTTTCTGGATGTGAGTGAATGAATCTAGGGGCAATTAATCTACAGTAGATTACCTAGTAAAGGTAGGACTTTAGGTGCCAGCCAGTGGGTTTTGATTTTAGTCTGGTGTCAAAACTCTGCTACAGTCAGTGATGGAGTCAGCTAGTCAGCAGTGATTCATTTGACCAACATGTCTGCTGTAGGATGAGTGAGTTGCTGTCTGGAACCCTCTGGCTGTGCTGCTTAGCCCCTTCTTGACTGCAGGGGAAACCCAGACACTTGCACTAGGAGATGAATTCCATTCTTGGAGTTCAGCTGGGAATGTATGGTCTTTCTGTCCTTGCTTCCAGGCCAGTTTCTGTATTTTCTCTGAGGCCCGCTTAACACAAAATTCAATATAAAATCCTCAGGCCAGGCTGAGAGCTACAGTTGCATTCCCAGAGTTGTGGCTGTTTTATCACACTCGGAGACAGAAATCACGCTATTGCTTAGCAAACAGGACTAGAGTAGAAATCCCAGTTTCTGAATCTCGTTCAAGCTGTGGCATGAATGATGTGCCAACAAGAGGGCTGGCACAGGAAAGGCTGCTTGTACAGACCTAAGACACTTCTGGACATGCAGTTACTCTTCCTGGATTTGAGATCAGAGACTGAAGTGCACGTAGTGTCTAGATGCCTTTGAGATTAGGTGTCAACTGAGTGGAAAACAGAGAAGGCACAATTCTGGAGTCTAGACGCTTTCAGTTTTGCTTTAGTCCCATTTCATGTACCTACATTTTTAAAATTTACTTCCAGAAATACGAATCTGCAGTAAGTAGATTTGTTATTAAGCATTTCAGTACCAACACCTTTCTGAAATGTGTTCTTCAATTTTTTTCCACTGTGAATGGCTTTATAATTTTTTTTAAGTTATGTTACACATTTACTTAAGAAAGTATTTCTTAAGCCTGTGATAATTTAAGACAATAGTGAAAAACAAGGAATCTTTAAATTGTCTTCTTTCATCTCAGTTTTATACAGCATAGTACACTTTCTCTTTCAATTCTCCTGTTCTCACTGTTGCCCTTTTTCCTTCCTTATGATGCTGTCACACTTCACATTCTCTACCTTTTTTTTTTTATTTATTTTTTTTATTTATATAGGTATTTTTTATTATTTGGTTAATATTTGCTTTTGAAGCTTTTAATTAAAGTTCCACTTTTTGTGCTGCTCTTTTTTTTTTTTTTTTCCCTGAAGAGAACTATAGCTCATCTACTGTCATACTGTCATTCTCCTACTATTTTTTTTTCCAGAAGGTTGTTTCTCTAAAAAAATAAAGGCATGTGTTGGCATATATTGCTACTCACATTATTCAATCTAGTGGGCATTATTATTGTCAGCTATTGATTAAATCCTCTTTGTAAATAGTTTCTCTGAATATATTTGGCATGATGAGGTACTGTCTAATTGTGATGGAGAGTTTGATCCTTAATACTGCTTGCTCTGTTCAGATGACTTAGATCATCATAATTTTTTAAGTGATTAATTGAATTAAATAATTTACAATTGTATGCCATCAGCAATTTTTTTCTGCTTGCTGTTTGGCCTCTTTTTTGCTGTGTATTATAGCTGTAATCACCAAACACCTACTGAGGTGATACGTGGGCACAAGACCTGAGTCATCCTAGGGGAAATAATTTTTGGATATTTTTTTCTTCTGGATTTCTTTTTGTGTTGGGTTTGGGGTTTTTTTGTACGTTTTGTTTTCTTTTTGTCCGGTGGATACAACTGGTTATGCAATGTGGACAGTATCTTGCCCAAGGCTGATTTGAGGTTTGGTTTGGGAATGGGATTGTTGAGTGTTCTCTGGGCAGAAGGGCTTCTGCTTGACAGTAGCTGACAGCCTGGTAGTAAATTCCAGCTCCCTTCTATGGACAACCTTTTTGTGGAAAAGAGACTGAGGCCATGGTAGTTTCGAGTTTATGACTTCTTTGATAAACACAAATTTAATTTAGCTTTACAAAAATATGCTTGGATATGTAGATTAAAGCTGCTTGGAGTCAACTCTAGGCTGCTTTCTGGATGTTATGCAAGGTTTACGCAGTGATTACTGAGCATTTCCACAGAAGGGTAGCAATTACCACCGCAACCCTTACATTAGATGACACATACACAAATAGTGAAATACTGGAAGAGAAAAATAAACCTAGTCTGAACAATACCCACAGATTAAAACAGCTATGAGCTATGCATGATGAGGGGGTCAGTGAAAATGAGGTGCTAAACCTTTAAACTAAAGGATGAGTAGAGGACAACTGTGGTATCTGCAAGTTTAGGGTGCAAAAGCAAAACACGACTCACCTGAGAGATGGTGGATCACTCCTGCTGGGTGCTCCTCTTGTAGGAGAAGTACGCTTCTGATCAGATTTATAGATGAAAAATGACAGAATGGAAAGGATTGGGAGCTGTGGGAAACAGTCACCTGCACCCATATGCTTCCCTAAAATTCTTAACCTTAACTGAAGAAGACCGGGAAGGAAGGGAATGGGGTACACAAGGACATCATAGACTGAGCTAGGTTAGCTAGATCTGGAACCCATCTTCTTGAGAAATATGGAGGTATCTGTTGGTCTGTGTATGCTAGCAGACTTCCAAGGAAGGGCTGAAGGAAGGGCTGAAGAAAGGTCTGAGCTGGAAACAGGCGGAATCTTTGATCCAAGTGAGTAAGCTGGGTACAAAACCAGTTTCTTCCCTCCATGAGCATTTACGAGGAGTTTTTATTACTGTGTCTTAAGTACTAGCTGCGCTTGTGTTCAGTGCATGGAACAACATGTTTTACTCCTCTTAGTGGTTGTTATTTGACTTCTTTTCAGATGTCTCCTTAAACTTCACTGCTCTTCCTTTTCAGACTTGTAAATACACTTCAGGGAAGCTGTTATTTCCTGGTGATGTTAGGGACAGGAAGGCAGAGGAAAATACGGATATTCCCAGTTATCACTCCCCCCCTTTTTTAGTGTCTTTTGTCTTGTTGTTTAAAGCTATAATTTAATGACAAACAGATTTTGATCTGGGAGCAGATGCAGACCTTTCAGCCTTCAGT
The DNA here is from genome assembly GCA_013397975.1 of Machaerirhynchus nigripectus. NCBI lineage: Eukaryota > Metazoa > Chordata > Aves > Passeriformes > Dicruridae > Machaerirhynchus > Machaerirhynchus nigripectus. The sequence continues at coordinate 274,910 of VZRQ01008237.1, forward strand.
AGCACTGGCACAGAAGTGTGTGTGCAAGAGAAGAAGGGAAAAGGGAAGCAAAAAGGGCAGGACTGGAAAGGTACTCTGCAGCTGAGAGATACTGGTACAGCTAAACCAACTCTGAAGATTTCACCCTTTCCAGTACTGCCTTTTCTAACTGAGTGTTCATGCCATGAAAGGTACAGAGAAAGAAGGGAATTACAAGGTGTGTTGAATTCTACTTTGATTGCAAACACAAAATCTATTTTACTTCAAATGTATGGTCTAGCCATTTAATCACTTTTTTTCCACTTTTCTTTATATCTGCATCAATGCAGAGTAGTTCACCTTCTAAAAGCTGTGGTTTTCCTATCTGCTGTTTCTTGGGAGAATAGGGAAAAATTTTTTACCTAGTTTTGCCTGGTAAGTTCAATAAATTCTTCGTAGCATAAATAAACCTACATAGGATATTTTATCAGTGATTTGTGTGTGCTATTAACATTATTACCTGTAATATTTTGTGCATTATTAGTGAACTGTTATTTTTTTGAATGCAGTAGTAGCAGTCATTTAGGATACTACTTACAGGTTTTAACAATTCAGCATCATAGAGGAATTAATAAAAACTAAGGGGATTAGCTAGGACTGAGCAGGATTGACAGCAGAATGATATTCAGTATTTGAACACTCAACAAATTCTACTCCCATGGGGTTTTAAATTTACTTTTCTACCTCTTACACAAAATTGGTTAAAAACCCTTTCTATCTACATCAGACAAGTTATATCGAGGAAGAATGAACTCCCATGGAGCTTCCTAACACCTTTTACATCTTAATTTGAATTTTCTAACTAATTTATTTTTTAGCTCAATGGATATTTTCAGGTGAAAATAAGTTTTGATTTCTGATGAAGTTAGCACATTTCAGTATCTCCATTTTTAAACATAATTCCATGCATAAGTATAGATATGAAAAATAGAAATCAAACTAATTTATTTCCTAAATTTGCTCTCGGATTTTTTTTTCCAATGGAATTCTCTATTCAGCAACTGAATTTGAAAGTGAGTAGAACTTATCTCTCTTAACTACTGATTTTCTTTACAGTTTTTCTGGGGACATTTATAGGAAATTGGGGAGAAATTAATCAGAAAGGGTTAGATTAGACTTGAAATAGTTTTCCTTCAGTCATAACATGCACTTAGAAATTACGTAAAATGGAGGGTCTCTAAATGTGACAGCAGGAAAGAGGATATAGAAATTTAAGCAGTTAGTCTTTTTCTGGTTTCCTTCTCAGAAAAATCTAATTCTGAACAGTTTACAGTGACTAATTTATGTATTTTAAAAAAATAATCTCATATCAGCCACTGAAATCCTGGGGAGATCTGACTTGTGCTTAGCCTTTTGCAGGAGATACAAACTAGTCCAGTGAGCCAGCAGAAACAAAGGGATGAACAGAAGATATGGTCAGTTAGGAAACTGGTGAACGCAAGTGTTGCCAGCTCATCTCAAAGGTGTTCCCATCTGGCTGAGGGGTCCTTCTCTCATTTTCTGAGTGGGTAAAGATGCTGCTGCATCTAGTTTGCCATTCCAAAACTTGCCATCACCCCTTCAGACTTGGTGAAATGTGTGTGCACAGCATTTTTAGGTTCAGTTCATGGTCTGATGTCTTTGCACAAGCCACACCTTCATTAGTGCTTTAAGCTGATATTCTGCACTGTGAACTGGAATAACTGAGTCATGCATTTCTGTCTCTTATGGTGTGCTAACATCTACAGAAGAATGACATGGGGAGTTAGGAATGGTGATAGATTAAAACTGCTAGATTTGTCAAAGTTCATCTGTCAGAACCCCAGTTCATGAGTCTAAATCACTTTATCCTTAAACCCCACACCCCAAAACCAAAAAAACCACTAACAAACAAAAATCCCACAAAATATCACCCACACCCCTCCATGTGTCTGTTCAATTAATTAAAATGTTTTTTACATGGAGCTTAATATTACATATTTACATGAGATGGCATCAGGTAAAGCAGAGTGCAGCCTGGAGAAAAGAAATTTCCAGGGTCACCTTAAAGCACCTTCCGGTACCTGAAGGGGGCCTACATGAAAGCTGGAGAGAGACTTTTTACTAGGGCATGTAGTGATAGAACAAGAGGGAATGGCTTCAAACTGAATGAAATTAGATATTAGGAAGAAATTCTTTGCTGTGAGGGTGGTAAGGTACTGGCACAGGTTGCCCAAAGAAGCTGTGGTTGCCCCATCCCTGAAAATGTTCAAGGTCAGGTTGAATGGGGCTTTGAGCAACCTGGTAGTGGAGGGTGTCCCTGCCCCTGAGAAGGGGCTGGAACTAGATAATCTTTATGGTCCTTTCCAACCCAGGCCATTCTGTGATTTTTTGAGTCTGGGATTCTATGATTAGACCTGATGACCTGAAAATGCTCCTAAGGATGGCTTGAAGAATCAATGTCACTTGTATAATCAGGTTTTCTGTTTCATTTTTACATTCTGGTTCCATGCAGGAATGTTTATCTTTGGGCCTTATGAACAGATTTCTCCCTTCAAGTGTCAGCTTGTTAGAATTAACACCATACACAGTTTTCACTTCTGTTTTATAAGAATTGTTTTCCAGATGCTTTTTAAGGTTCCTGAGCTTTACCACTTGCACATGTGTAGCTCAGCTTTTCTTTCATATCTCACAAAACTTTCTTCAGCAGGTCCTTTTCACTTCTGGTGACAAGTGTAGTCAGAAAAATTAGGTGGTTCCCAGATGGCTTTCTTTATAGCACAATGAAAACCTTAAACCCTTAACTACAGTAGCTCTAGAAAGCATGCATCAAGAAACTTGTATGTGCAGCCCTGCATCAGAGAGGGAGAGAGAGAGAAATTTGAAGTGTGCTATGTTCGTGGCCAGGACTTCTATCACTCTCAGCCTGGGTGCAGCTGGACCAGCTACTTGTTTTCTGTTTCTCCAGGAGTAGCCCTCCCCCTGGCTATTTAGCACAAAGCAGCATCTTGGACCTTTCATGAGAAATGTAAGCCAAATCCTAGGTTGAACTGAAAAAGCATCCATCTGCGGTGGCAGCGTAGATGCCCCACTCTCTCCCTCTGGCCCCAGTGGAGCCTGAGCAGCCATTTGCTTTCACGTTCTGCTGAAACAGTCAAACTGGAGCTGCCAAATGCTGCCAGCAGCAAATCCATGGGAAAATGGATGCTCAGCTGAGTGGGAATCTGTGCAACAGGCAGGGAAAGAAGGTGTAAAGCAAAGATAGGAGGAAGGCAGAGGGAACAAAATGTAAGTCATGTTTCAAACAGTTCTTTTTGGAAGCTGGTGGTTTTGGTAGTTTCTGAAAGCATTTAGAACGGTAAAGTGCTTTGCAGTTTATTTTAAGATACGAACTCAACTAAATGCCCAGCCTATTCATGGGGACTCACTTTAACCACATCTAACTAATATTTTCCAGAGATCACTTTTGTATTCTCTCTGTAGAAATATTTTACACTGACTTATTTTCAACAGTACTCCCTTGTAATGACAAAGATGTCTGTTCCTCCTGTTTCATAAATCAAACACCATTATATTCTTTCTCACTTGTGCCTGTGAATCTAATATTTAAAATGGCCTAATTCTCCTCACAGTGAGACAAAAAGACTCCAGGAAATGGATAAAAATGACTCAATCTCGTAATCTTGCTAAGTAGTTCTATTTTTCTTCAAAATCGTCTTCCAACAAAAGCTAAACCTAAAATGTCTGCACTGACTTTCCTGTTTCTTAAAGTTAGGAACCATAACTGGAACTTTGTATGAATAGTGATTAATTCGTAAGATGTAGTGTATGTTTGAAGCACAGGTGTCATGGGTTAAAAAAGACTGGAAGCCATTCTTTATTGCATGATACTCCAAAAAGGTCTGCATGAATAAGTTTATTGTAGATATCAAAGTACCTTGGCTAGAAAAAAGTCTTTACAGCTGTGTTTAGATAGAGTTAAAATAATACTGCCCATCTGTGTTGTACTTTAATGTAATTTGACCAGTTAGTAAAACTGAAAGTACATTATTAGAAACATACCACTACTACTGTACAACTTTTCCAGAAATAGCCAGGACCGCTTATGTTGATAAGATATTGCATTAACTTTTCTTCATAAAAGTAAAAAAACAACCCCCCTCATTCTCACAGTCTCCTTTATAAAAGAAAATAGGTTTGTAACTTTTAGTTGGATGTGGATACCTATTTCCTCCTTTTCTTTTTTTTTTTATTTTATTTTCCTTTTACTTGCTGGTAAAGTTGGAGGACAAGCATGAAAATACTTAGTCCCCCCCAAAAAAACTTCTTTTCCTGCCTCATATTGAAAAATACAGAATTGTTTTAAACAAGTTCCTTACAGAGTACCTTTCCTATATGGTCCTGTTGTGGCTTCATGAGGTGTTCATCAAAATCCAGCAGGCTTTGAAAGACACTCTGTCCTTCTCAGCTGCTCTGTTCTGAGAGAGTAAAGCTATTGTGCTCTTGTCAGTCTTTGAGCAAATGGTTGAATCACTAGTTTAGACTTGTGAAAGATAAGTCTGAAAATGTGTGGAAAATAAGTGTATGTATGCATGCAGTGCTTATGTGTGGTGGTTTTCTGCTGGGATGTTTTGTTGTTGTTCTGGTTTCGGATGTTTTTTCCATTTGACTCCATCAGTTTGGCATTGTGGTTAGTTCATTTATCTGCAGAATTAGAAAGCCAGTCCTATTTTGGGGAAGTGCAATTTTTGTGTCGTGGCATGTAAGGCCTAACAGAACTAAAAAGTACAAATTAGGATTCATTAAGGAAAGATTACATATGTTTGTGGCAGTCTTGCAGGTTAAGGAGAGCTTGCTGTGTTTTAGTTGGTTATTGGCATGAATGCATTCATTAGTCAGCTTGAATGTCAGGGTGGCAAACAAAAAGATACACTTCGTGAGCTGAAGCAAAATACTCTTGTGTAAAAAAAAAGGTAGTTGGGTGAAGGTTATTTGTTTCTCAAGGCTCTGCAGGAAAGCGCATACACAAATTATTCCTCTCGACTGTGCTCCTAACACAAAGATTTTTGCAAGTTGTGCTGGTCTGTGTGTAACTGTGGGAGGAGATAGGATGAACTGAACTGCGGGCTGTGGGATATGCCTGCAGAACACCATGACAGAACAAAGAAGCTTGTCTCCACCTGACCTTGGGGGAAGGAGATGCCCACGGCAGAGCCCTGCGGAGAGGAGCCTGTCGGAAGCTGCTGGATGGGTGGACATCGTGTGGTCATCCCCATACAGGGACACTGAGAAAGTGTGTTACTGACATGGCAATGTGAGATAGGTTGCTTAGTGACAAACACCGTATAAGGAAATACTGGGTCTTGAAGAAGTGTATAAAACTCACTTGTTTCTCTGAATAAATGTCTCCGATTCCCTGTCGGTCCGGGTCCATGTCTCCATCCCTCACCCACATGTAACTAATGCGCAGCCATAAGTAAATAGGTATGTAGTGAGCATTTTAAACAACAGTTATCAGCTAAGTGTGTTCATAATAAACCATATAGCAAGGAAAGACAAAGAAAATAGTGCTTCTGTCTTCATCAACTAAGGCAAAATAGTAAATTCAACTAGTATTGCAGAACATGAGAATATTAAGGGTCAGCATTGATCGGCTTTTCTTATAATACAAGATATTTTTTAAAATGACCTACATTTAAACTAGAAACTGATAACGGTCCCATTGATTAGTCGTATTAAAACTTGAAATCAAGCCTCAAGACTTAGAACTACTGCCACAGAGGCCATCGGGGGAAGATACTGCTTGAGGCATACTCACCAAAAGCCTACAATTTTTTTTAAGAATATCTTAGAATTTCACAAAAGCACTAAGAACATGCAGTAAACTTAAAAGTTTAAATTCTTTTCTGTCTGCTGTGGCTGGGGAATCACAACTGATCATGCTCTTACTTTTAACTCTGATACAGTTGCTGTTCTTTCAATTGTTGTATCTTACGGTAATGCTCTTTTATGTAACCAAACAGAAAGGTATCTCCTCATGATCACACAGATATGTTCTCATCAGGTTGTCCCTGTTGTTTTAGGACATATTTTCTTTCTGCAAAAACTTTCTGCTTTTTTTTTCTTCCTTAATTTGTCACTTGCAGCTTATCTCTTGTCAAAGAGACATTCTCCAACAGAATAAAGTGAATTTCTGATGATCTTGTAGGAAATGGGAAAATAAAGGTAGATTGGGCTGAAATGCAGAGACCTTTGAGAAATTATATAAAAACACACAAAAGTCACAAGCATCAGAAATGCTATTTCCCATGAGAATCTTGCCTAAAACAAAATAAGAAAAATCTTACATTTATATTGCTTTTTAACTTGGTCTAAGCCAAGAAGAACTATTCCATTTTCCGTTACCATTAGGGAGCAAAGATATTAATCTATGTTTAGATCCATGGTTTGGATTCATGTTAACTTACAGTTCTAGAGTAAGCTCACAGGATAACAACCTTTTGAGCTGAGATCCAGATGTGGGATCTTGGCAGGTATCAGGACAACAAGACCAGATTTCCTGGCTTCCTCCAATTCTTACAGTTTTTACTTCAAAATAACTTAGATTCCATTATTATATCCTGTGAAAGGCTGTAGCAAGTGTAGTATGGAGTCAGGAGCCTGCAATACCCTGCCTATGTTATTCCTTGTGTGTTTCTTGTCCTCAGGTATTTCCAAGGCAGAATTAAGTTGACGTGACAGCAGGGAAAGTTTTTTCAGTACCAGGGTTATTCCTAAGTGTACTGATAACCCTTTGTAATATCTTTACTGTGGAACATACCCTCTCTGTCCCCGAGCTGCTCTTCTGTGTTTGGTGAATTCACCCAAGGATCACGATAAATTTTAATAGGGTTGTTGCTTTTAATGAACATTCAACAGCATGAGTAAGGATTGCATTTCCAGGACTTTAAAGCTGTGCAATTCCTATCAGTAAAGATCCACTTTAGCCTGGTTCCTCCTAACAAAGTGTTAGCAATTTGAAAAAGGATGTAAAAATCTGGAGATTATTAACAGGAAAGATGTTTTGAACAGAAGTAATAAGGTCACACATTTCCACCAGCACTTGTTACTAGCAAAATATTGTTTCTGATAAAGTCTAATTTTAAATTCTGGATGCAGAATAATTGTCTTGTTGTTTTAGGGAAAAAGAGACAAAGTGCATCTATAAAATCCAACTGCAAATGTTTTCTTGTGCTGCCTCATTGATTCACAATGTCTTGCTGTGCATCCTTTATGATTAGGGATTTACTGACTGTGTGTGTCACAGCATTATTCTCAGCTTTGGTTAATTCCTCTCTGCTGAGGGCCCCGGGTGTGCTGTACAGCAAATATCCTTGGGCTCTTCAACTCTGAGAGATTTCTGCAGCAGCTTTGTGTGTTTGCATTATAGTCTTTAGCAAAACATAATCAAGGTATCTGCTGGGGAATTCTGTTTTACTTTTTGGTGTGATTCCACCATGTCTTAAAACTTTTGACTGCACCATAAAAAATATTAGGTGAAGGGTAGCTGAAGCCATTGGCAGCTGTTTGTGTTTCTGTTGGATCTTTCCTCCCAGAGAAGTGTTAGAGGGAGTTAACTTTGGACTGTGTAGTGAGCTCACTGGTAGAATGCTACTGCTAAAATCATCAGCAATAAAGAGGCCAAATTCACAAACCCCATATGGTTAACAGGCCATTAAAGCTGACAGGAGCCATATTTATCTTTTTTGCCTCTGCTGTTTCAGACTCTCTACAAGTGAATGACACCCTGAGTCGATTTTCAGCTGCTGTTATACAAATCTAATTTAATCTTTAGCCTTTCACTTTCAAGTCCCTTTCTCTTCCCATTCCTTCTGCTACCTAGACCATTGCCACCACAATCGAATGCTGTTAATTATGTAGTAGTTTGGGGTTTTTTGTTTTTTGTTTGGTTTTTTTGGTGACACCTGTCTGAACTGTTCCATGAAAATTGTCTGTTTTAAAAATAATCAATCACTCTCCCTTCTTTGGGACAGACTATGCATTCTGCACTGCTTTTTTTTCTGAAGCCATAATAGCAGTTCCTTTCTTTTCTGTGTTTTTGAATGCAAAAGATTCTTGCTAAGACATGATGCAGATCTGGATAATAAAATGTAACTTGTTCTGTTATGTGCAACAACTCTCTTGTCATGGGACACACATGCACTCAATGTTCATGCTGTTCTCATCAGGGATTTATGTAGTACTGAAAATTATAATTATGGATTCTGTGGTACTCTAGTTAATTTTCCTAAAGGCAGAAGTTAAATGCCTATTTGTCATTTAGCTTGAAATATCAGATGATGTTGGTGCAGCGTTAGTATAGTGTCACTAACACAGATCATCCCAGTTATTGGTTTGCCAAAAAGAAGAGGAAAACTGTTACAGTTTGATAACTTCTCCCTTTTCCCACTTGCATTGCATCATCTGGTGCCAGTCACCTCTCTTCACATGAGGCTGCTGCCTACATACATAAAGAGCTAATTTAATAGCCTTATTGAAATTATCAAGTGTGTAATAAGAACTTGAAAATATAAGTCTAAGTCAACTAAATGTTTTGATAGCAACTGTACAAGAAAACTAGTTTCTTCACTGACAGAAATATTTGATTTTGGTTGAGACTGTAGAAGGTTACTGTACTTTATGGTGTGACACATGTTTAGAAACAATGTCTTTTGATCAGATTGGGGTAAAACAAAGATATCAACAAAAAGAAAACAGAGGTATCAAGAGCAATGCAAAAAAAAGTTAAAAAAACCCCAACCTCTCCCCAAAAACCCAAACCAAAACACCCTTTATACTTACAACAAACCTTTTATACTTAAAACCAATGGCAAAGAATTGCTCTTCTCAAGGAAAAGTTATGACACTTGTTGTTCACGTTGTCTCAGCCTATCAAATGTGCGTACGAGCAGGCATCTTTTTAGAGCTGTATTTGACTGTCACACCGAAGATAATTCTCTCATTAATTAGTATTCTATCTTCTGTTGGCTAAATGATTACCTTGCTTCTTATGCTGGTTAATGTGCATGCTCAGTGTTTCTCTTCTTTTGAGTCACTGGGTTTCTTGGGTCGGTGGTCTGTGAGCTGGTGGTTGCAATCTGCCCCTGCCAGAATTACCTTTTACCCAGACAGGGCTGATTTCAGCACAGCTGCTGAGTAGAGTGTGTTCGTTTCTTCATTGTCTTGGGAGTTCTGCCAAATGACCTTGTGGCCTGTAAATTCTGCATTCTGTGTGTCCACTATCAGTGGTACATCCTTCTCCCCAAGGTTTGTTAAACTCCCCCTAGGTCTGCGATCACTGAAGCATGTCAAACCCTAAACCTTAACAAGGCAGTTCTACTGACATGTTGTTTATCTTTCTAACACCTGGATATTCAATCCCTGATGAGATTGGGACAGAATGGGAAGGGGAGGATTCTGCCTCTCCTGAAGGTCTTCCAGCACAGCCAAATTGCTCACCATGGGCTGAGGGCTGCTGCCTCAGCCATTGACAGGGTTTTGCTGTTACTGGAGATGAGCTCTGACCAATTTGTTGATGAAGTTCCCAATGCAAGGCTGCTCAGTGGAAAACATGGGACAATGCCCCTCTTTCTTCCTACTCCTAATCCTGTCTTCCAAAGGTGACTGCCCACCACTGTTCTGCAAATTGATGCAACTGTGTTTGACAAGCATGGATTTTGGTGAGGTAAATAGAAGTTGTTATCTTCTGCTTTTCTTTGTTTTCTTCTGATATACTGGTCTGTGGGGCACTAGTTCCACTGTTAACAAGAAAATTTTATCCTAGAGCATCTTCAAACTAGAGCAGAGGGGCTGTTGGCAACTCCAGCTGAGGCTGCATCTGGTCCAGGCTTCTCTCCGGCAATGAAGCAATTTAGGTGGCTTCCTGTGAGTCATTACCCGAGGTGAATCGATATGTACTTCTGTGAGTGTTAGAATTAATGAAGATTGGTCTCTGAAGGATTTGTATCTTATGACTACATCCTCTGATGTCTACTGGAGTACAAACACCAAATGAAACTCATCGTGCAATTGAGGTCCTGAAAATCTCTTTCTGTGCAGATTTTTTGCTAAGGATCACTGCATGTTATAGCTTGTCCTTTAGTGGAGGCCTTTTTTCTTTCCAGCTGTCTAGTTCCATTGAACTTAAGGATATAATGGCATTGGAGATTTTTATCCTCCTGTTTAATGTATTTGAAATTGGCTAGTAGGTTCAAAGTTAACTGGGGAATGGAATGGCAAATTCTCACATGCAGACATAGTGTAATTGAGTGAGATTTGCTTCTTCAAGAAGCCAGGTTAGAAAGAGTTGAGAGAGGTTTCCTGCAGAAAGATTGCCTAGACTGTGGGGAACAGAGGGCTGGAGTACAAGGCTGTTTATAAATAGAAGCTAAGCTCAAATAAACAAGTATGCTTTAACTCAGCACAGCCCAAGATTTCATTGACAGAGCAGATTTGGAAAGGCAGGGGCTTATTAATAAAGCTTTACTGATGAGGTTGGGACACTCTGAACATACTATTTAATGTACTCATAACTGGCAGCTGCAGCTCAGGAAGGAGCACTTGGAGTTGTCATGACTGCCTTCACAGTTCTCTGAAATCCATTAGCTCATTTTAAAGCAGAGGCCAAAAAAGAGGGTTTTAAAAATATAAAAATCTTAGCTATCATCAAGAAGGATTTTAAAGACAAAATGGACAGCATTATTTTGCTGTTGTGTAAGATCCTCATGCACTCACATCTGGAGTACTGTGCAGTTTTGGCCTCCTGACCCGAGGGAAGATAAAGTATCACTTCAGAAGGAACAGAGGGAAGGGCAACTAAAATGATAAACTGAATGAAACAGACTGCGGAGGGACTTACAAAGATCCAGGCTTCTTCAGTTTGGAGCAAAGGTTGAGGTGTGGGGTCACCAACCACCACATCGTCACAAAGGCAACACATAAGGGTTATCGGAAGTATCATTCATCAATTTCAAATTGCAAGAATTGAAGGACACTAGACAAAAATAGCAGTAGATAAATGTCAAGCACTCAAAATAAAGTATTTTGCACTGAAGGTTGCAAACTTTTGGCATTTACTAGTAAAGGAAACAGTGGAGATGGACAGTATCAGCAGGTTTAAGAAAGTTGCTTGAATTTATGAGCAGCAGCTCCATAAATGGATAGTAAGAGCACAGGGGAGGTTAGTACTGTCCACCATTTCTCATCCATGAAGATTGGAGGCTGGGGGAGGGAATAGATTGTAGAAAGAACATCTCTTACTGCTCTGTTGCAGAGGCAACACTGGGCTTGATGAACCATTGTTCTGAACTGTTAGGATATTCCTTAAGTTCTTGTAGTGTCCTGAGCTCATGTGTAAGGCAAAAAAATAGACTGTACATTTTAAGTGATGGTGTGTGAACCAATGGTCAAATTCCCTAGTTTTATCTGGTCTGTGTCAAAGGCAATAATCTGTTGGTCCTCAGTGTCAGTCTGGCATGATCATAAAGCCAAGAGGCGACAACTGAAACTGTATTAGGATTATTGCTTGAAGAATAGATTAAAGATTTTGCTCAGTCTGCCTCTGTGTATTCTTCAGAGCTGCATGTTGAACTGTGGTTAATGATGGAACTAAATGCAGAAGACAAATGTTGGTGACAATTTTCTTTTACATGAAGCCTGTGAATTTACTTAAGCAGACACTCTTAACTGGATTTTCTTCTTTGATAAGTAAGCACCCCCTGTTTCATCACTGTGCTATAAGATTGTTTAGTTGAACGATGATGTATGTAGAATGAAGTTACTGATTTGTGAGAGAGGAGATTGTATTCATATGCTGGTAAGCAAAATTAGCACAATGAATTTTGTATGTGTGATCATAACATTCTAACATCAAAGTAAAAATCCTTGGTGATCAGGGGTGGCAACTATTTCTGAAGCAACCCTTGAAGTATTTCCTGAGTGGTATTACAAGAAGTAGCAACAAAATAGGAATTAATTTGTAAGTGCTGAAATAAAATAATAAATAAATTTTTAAAAAACTCTATGTTCTAACATTAAGATTCTCAAGGTGGTTTTATTTTCTCAAAGACAGCAAAAATAACAACAGAAAAATCCTTCTTTGTGTACATTGTACATTCAAGATGTTGCTTTGACTGTCTTACCTCATGCTAATTATTTTACATTTTTTTATCAAAATGAGTTTTTCATCATCTTCAATGGCCACAGTAAGCTGCATTTAAAATAACATGAAAGACTAAAATACTTTGGAAACTTCAGTGGGTACAAGTCTGTAGGTATTTATTGGTTGATACTTTGAACATTCTTTGGGCTCAAGTAAGTCTTTCATCTTCTTACATAACCAGGTACTTTACACGTGTTGAGCATTTTTTGTCCTACTCAGTGAAACTTTAGATGGAGTAAATTAAGTCTTGGAGAAACGTCCTTTCAGAAGCAGCTGTTCTCTCTGCAAATGTTAGTCCTCCAACTGTTCTTCACTATCTATCAGTCCATTTTAGGGCCAAATTAAGCTGGCTTTACACTGACTGGTTCTTAATGCTATGAATCATTCATCATAATGGGATGTTGCTAAGGTAAATAAGGATAGAGATCAGAAAGAAAGCATATGGTTATTGCTTTATTTTCATTTTTTATGTATGTGCTTCCTGGAAGAAGTAAAGTAAAGAATATGAACAAAGAAAGAGAGACCAAGGCATGGAAATATGAGAAAAACCAGTGTAAAGGATGCTTCAAAAAATAAT
>VZRQ01008237.1:287670-341774 GCA_013397975.1 Machaerirhynchus nigripectus
GTGATGAGTATGAAAGAAAAGCAGAGGGGGGGGGGGGTGGAGAAAAATAATTTAATTATAAAATAAGATTTTAAAATACTTCTGGTCAAAGAACCTGAAAATCTAGTGGTAGACTAAGAACATGAAGACTAAGTGGTTAACCTTGTCTCTGAGATGACATACAAAGAAGGACAGAAAGAGAGCAGTAACAGGCAGAGGGCAAAGAAGACTGACGACTGAGATTGGAGAGGGCTTCAGCTATAGAGGGCACAGTTCCAAGCACTAGTTCCTGCTGCTAGACCAGCCTCAAAGTCTTCAAAGAGTAGTGAGTTCCTTACTTTCCTTGAGATACCAGGGCCATACCGGATCCTGGCATGCCTGTTGCCTTCATGATTTTCCTTAAATCCAGGTGCTTCACATGAGACATAGTCTGTAGATCTGGTCCAAAGTGTGCATAGATGACTAGTGTGGTGGTTGGACAGTTTCTCCCTGGACCAGCTCGCCAGTAGTGTTGATAAGTGGAAATGATAAGTGAGTTGCCTTCCCAGGGCAGCAAGTCAGGAGAAAAGGATTCTTTAAATACCATTTTGTTTCTACCGAGAGAAACATGTTTACTGTCAAGGCCAAACTTCTTTTGCTCCTGACATTTACATCAGCAGTGAGACTCAATCTTTTCTACTGAGTCCTTGTGTGACTAATGCAGGGGCTGTCCCTCTGTCCCTCTTCTGTTGCAGGTATAGCAGTGTGGGTGGGCAAGCCCAGCAGGGGACTTGAATGGTCCATCTTAAATGTGGCCTCAGGTTTTCAGAAGTCTGTTCTTGCATTGGAGGGTGGGGGGAGCTGTGGCCAGGCCCAGGGATGGATGGTGGTGATGTGCATGAGAAGTGTGTGTGCTCCAGGCTGGTTACATGGGGATATTGTGCTGTCTTGGGTGGGTCAGGGAAGGGTGGTCTATGGAACACCAAGTCCCAAGAGTTTTCTCCCCTTGGTGGGTTATTCATGAATAGGTTCTGCTTTTGCCAGGCTGGCAAGCTCTGCTACACAGAGGGCAGGATAGATCTGGGTGAAGAAGGATTGCAGTAGGGAAAGGATATCATGTTCTCTGCCTGTGGAAGACTTTTTGTAGAGTTAATGGTCTCACAGAAATGACTGCTGGCAGGCAGAAATCAGAACTTAGGTTTGGGTCCCTTAGGATGTGGTGAGTGGGGAGTAGGGAAAGCAACCACAGAAACGGCAGGCAGCAAAGTAGATGAAGAGCCATGCTGGGACATTGCTCTAGCAGTTTATGGAAAATAGCAGGAAAATACCTACAGTCAGTAAACACAAAAAGATGTGAAATAGATGAGGACTGAACACAGATAAGGAGGCTTAAAAACATTAAAAACAATTTTGGTTGAGTGGCTTGACTATACTACATTCTAGATTGCTCAGCTGATAACTAATAAGAAGCAGAGAAACAGATTTTGAAAGTATAAAAGCTCTGCCTAATGGTGAAAGGAAGCAGAGACACAGACACATGGACAGAGGGAGGGTTAGTAGGGGCTAAATTAAGAACAGTAGAGCATGCTCCCAAACTGAGTAAGGAAGCAGAATTGGTAGAGAATGAGACAGCAACAATGAGAGTCAGAAGACAAGAACAGTAATTTAGTAGCTTGATGCTAAAAAGCAGATTGAAGATATGAACTGGATTACAATTAGCAGTGTTATAATTGATGAAGCCTTGTTCAGTAATAAAGCTTCTAATTCAAACTTCCGCTAGCATTAACAATTTCTTTTCCTATCACTGGTATTTCCAGTAAGTTTTTAGTTTGTATTTACTGCACCATTAATGTAGGGCAAGTGCCAGAAAAAGCAAGACACTATCTGTCGAAGTTAAAGTGATTTTTGTGTTTCTCCTTTGATTGCTCTTTGCCTTCTCTCTTCAGTCTTAAGAGCCTTAATACTTCTGTTCAGATGTATCCTTCATGCTTTGAAGGTGTGCAAGCTGCCATATGTGCTCCTGTTACAGAGAATAGTCCTCTGTCTCTGTATGTTCCCATGTTCCTGTCAAAAGGGAAATTTCAGGCACGCTAAGTATGACTTTCTGGTTTCCCATGGGGGCATAGTATCTCTAGGTAAGAAAGGATTTTATCACAGAAGCGATAGAAACTATGACATGGGGTGGTTTTATACGTAATGTAGACCAGTTGATTTATTCATTTATTTGTACAGATCAAGTTAAAAGGCAAAATTATTTCTTTCTCTACCCATTTCACAGATAGAATCAATTTCTCTGTGAATTAGTGCATCCAGATATCCAGAAGATCTAAAGTTATAATCCGAACCCCATATAATCTACAGGCTCCTGAATCCTATTGAATTCAGTTGGCTTTATATAAAGTATAAACTGGAAAGATAAAGTTTTAAATTTTTAAAGTTTTAAAGTTTTAAATAAGATAAATTTTCTGCTGAATGTCAGTCCTAGTGCTGCTTTGCTCAGACATTGCATTGGTTTTATGCATACTGTGGAGCAGATATGAAAAATTTTATCATTTTTTGTTTGGATTGGTTTTCTTGCTACTACCAAAACTTACCCAAATTATCCATATTTTTGACATCAATTTTTAAGGCTGTGAATCCAACCTGAGTTCTGACCTTTTGTGTAGTATGAATCTGCATTTTGCAGAACTCTGGCACATCTGATGTGTGTGTGTCTGTTCACTTACGCAGTTATCATTGTAATGAGATGAAGGTTTAATGTATATGAAAATGCATACAGATGAGTTTTTTCTTCCAAAGATCAGTGATAGGTTTTAGGCTGGTGAGTGAAACAGAACTGTTGCCAGAACATATTCCCTCCCATGTGAGTCTTTAAGCAACTGGTACGGACAGTATCTATCATTGTGTCCCATGTAGCACAAACACATTGCTGATATTTATCAAAGATGTATCTGAAAAAAAATCATAATTTTTGCTTCCCCTTTTGGGTGAAATTCCAATGTAGAACACTGGTAATGATGAAATCACAGCTGTTATTCAGACTCTAAAAGTTTGAAAAATGTCTAGTACTTTGGAGGCTTGAGAGAAATTGTTCTCTTTGCTCATGTAAGCAGTTCAGGGTTGCAAGAGAGAAGGAGAAACAGAAAAGGATGGGAAAGTGAAACATGATGTACATGTCCAAGTTAATACTGACTGTTGAAATGCTCTTTACCTATGTTATTCTTTTGGGGCTTGAACTTTAAGTTTCAAAGTATAATCAGCATGTATTTCAGTCTTAAAATTTGCTGAGAGCATGGAAGGTAATATACAGAAAGAAGGCCGTGAGTTGAACGCATTTTTCTGTGGAAGAAACCACTAAGGAGGAAAACCAAATAGAGAACGCACAGAACAGACAAGCAATAACCCTGATCCAGTGTGTTGCAGGTACCTTCCCCGTTCACTTCCCTGTCAAGTGATAGGGGAAAGGAAAACCTACATGAATTCTGCTGTCATTACTGCTCAGCTGTAGCCACTGGGGAAGGTGTTAGGAACAGGACTCCGGCCTGTGTGTCCACACTGGGGACTGCTGTATGTGTTACTTCACTTCCTTTTTCTCCAGTCTTTGCTCAGCCAACAGGAGAATTTTCAAGATGCTGTGAATTGAGTGCCGAGCAGCAAGCAGGCCACTTACTGTGTTGCAAAATGGGGCTTCAGGAAGGGAAGAGTACTGACAGTAGACATGGCCAAAATGAAAGCTAAGATATAAAATCCAGGAAAGATGATGGCATATTTCTAGAGTTGCATATAAAATAGCTAGTACATTTATCTAACTATGAGATGCATTCAATGGATCCTGTTTTAGGCTGATTAATGAAGCACATAGAGTTGGAAGGAGTATTATGGATCTCTTGTCACTGTGGTGCTGTGACATGTTGTATTGGCTTTCTGTAAATGGCAATAAAAATAGGAAAAAAATACCCTCTGTAAAGGAAGGAAATGTCTTGCACTAATCCTCACTGCTTTTGAAATGGTATTTGGTAAGCATAGAAAGTCAGAAGCATACCTAAATAGTCTCTCAGAAGAAACGAGATTGTGGGGTTGGATAAAATTTCTTAAGAGTCCCCATAAGTTATATAACAGTTCAAAGTTTTATATTCTCTAAAGTTACTTTACTGGTAGATTTTCAGCACTTCTTTGTTTGAGAAACAACATATAATATTGTAGTGGTTTAAGCTTAAGAAGAAATGTTTTTGCTAAGATATCTGGGCTCAACTGATCCCCAAAAAGAAGAATACATACTATGATGTAATGAAATTACTGCTTTTAAATTCTTACTCTCTGAATTCTCTAGGCCAGAAGCGGGGTATTTTATGTGTTTTGGAAAATTATTTTATTTATATGAATAACTATTTTCTAGAAATACAATTTCATTCAGTTAGAACTACTTCAAATTCTATCTGAATTAAGAAATAATTTTAATGGAAAGCCTGGAAGCCTTCTAGATAACAAAACCTGAAAGGAAAGAGGGTATTCCTCTATCCTTCTTTTACTCAGTGATTAGCTCAATCTCCTGGGGTATGGAAAGACTGCCTGAGGTGATCTGCAGTTATATTAGAGTGCAGCAGTTGGTGGTTTCAGCAATTTTCCTTGGTTAAATAAGCTAAAATCGGTGCTTTAAGTGCATCTGTTGAAGAGCCAGGAGTATGTTTTGGAGCTCAGCAGAAGTATGGAGCCCAAGGTACAGGTTATAAGGTACATGAAGGCACTATGAAATCCATGCTTAGTGGAGACTAGGAGCCACCAGTCCTGTTCCTCATTTGGAGTCTTCTGGTTCTGACCAGAAGTGGCACCAACCTGGTGGCTCCAGTTCCCTTAAAGCTGAGCCCATTTTCATTTACAGATTGCTCTGGGTGAAATAAAACAGTTCCTTGTTATTATTGTCAGGGTTTGTCAAGGAAATAATTTAGATTTACAGTTTGAACCTAAGTGAACTGAGGTGCGTATAACTTCTGTGCAGGCCAGTGCTTGTGCACGCACTCATTGCATCAGTTCAATCACCGAATCCCACAGCTCAGGGTTGTGTCACTGGCTCCAAGCTGGTTCTTGGTGCTTGCTGGTGAGTCACCCCTTGCAGCCCTGCACTGCCAGCATCAGCAGCCACCTCTCCGCCCTTGACTTTATAGTCCATTTTCCCACACCTTCTGGAACTGAGCTGGCTTATGCAGGCTTAATTTGACCATACTCACTTTGGAGGTGAATTCTTGTAATTCAGGAGTGACTTGAAGTTTTTGTTTTTCTGTAAAAAAGAAAGGGTTTGCATTGTTATATAGGTTTAGGTTTTAAGCCAGGTACTATTTGAAACAATTTACAAACAAAAGACTTCTTAGTCCTTGTCACTTTTTTGTTAACTGATTTACAATGTATTTTACATGGTACACTTATCTCTGATGACTATTTAGAATAATAAAATAATATTATCATTGCTTTGTGTTTTTGCAGCCAGGTTCATGTTTTACGGTATTACAGAAAGAATGTAAACAAAGCCCTGCCTTACACTTGTAACTCTTCTGTTTGGGTGTGGGTGAGAGGAACCCTGGGAAAATTGGTAATCCCACAGATATCTTAATTTAGAGGTATAAACCCTGTAAGGTATGGAAATAGATACATTTTTGCTCTGTGATTAATTTTGGTCCCAAATTTGTGAACTTCCCTATTAAAACTCCATAAACAACTGACCCAAGTAATGTAAGTAATCAAATAAGTTCATTTCTGTATGATGACATCGATTTTAGTGGCTTTTTGACATTAAGAAGCTGTATGAATTAATACGAAAGGGCTTGCACTCTATTTTCTTAGCTTTCTTGCCAAATTTTTGTGTGGTTTTTAAGGAAAACAAACAAACTAGTAATTTGTTTGCAAAATGTACAAAAAAAAACAAACAAACGTGACTTGAGAAGAAAGGTAAAGAAAAAATTCTCCGTTTTGGAGCAATAATACATAACATGATTAAAAACCCATGGACATTAAAGGAAAGAATTTCACAGGCTTCTTCAGGCTTTTGGCGAGACCCTTGTGTTGATGGTTAATCTGTGCAGAAATGCAAGGGATAAAATGATTCTTTGCTCAACATGCCCCAAATGAGGAATTAATATTAAAATGTATGGTGTCACCTCCGTAACTCTGTTCTCAGGTGACACGTGCACTTCCTTGTCAATAAGGAGATTGTGACACACAATGCAACATTTAAATGATGCCATGCAACCTTAAAGCACCCAGAACTGCATTTCCTGTTCCTCATTATATTTTAATTAAATATTGATGGACAATTTGTTTACATCAGCATTTTATTCTGTTTAAAGTAATGCCAGTTTATTACTATTGTTAGTGAAATAGCTGGAGCAGCAAGTTGGTGATTAGTGTCAATTTCTCTGTTGACCCAGGACACACAATATAAATAAATTAATTTGTAATTGTCAGTTGAACTGCTTTGCTGGGCTGGAATAGATTTAGTTTAGCTAAAACTAGTTGAATAACCCTGAAACATCTTCCTGTATATACCTTATGTCCTCATGAACCTTATGTGTAATGTAATGACTTGTGTGAACTGTGCTATATATACAGTGCATAATAGAAAAAAAAATCTGCAAGCATTATGCAATGCATAATTTTAAGTACAAGTCTGAGCCCAGGAACACTGCTTTTCATGTTCTTAATTGCTCTCCTGTCTACTGGTTACACCGCATATTTTCGTTCTTCTCTGACCACCTAATGCATTCCTAACTTTCATGAGATTTGTATCTCAGGTCTTAAATTACCGAAAGAAATAGAAATAAAATAACACCCAAAATATATTACAGAAAATACAACTGTACTAGCACTTGGAACTGTCTGTCCTATGTTTTTTCTCATAACTAATTCTCTTCATAATTTTGCATGAAATAAATCCTGATCTCAATATATTGATTTAAGTGGTAGCCCAGAAGAACTTGAAATGAATGATAAAGAGAAAAATCCAAAGCAAACCAGAAGAAACTCTAAAAACATAAAATTACTAATAGAAGAAGAAGCATTTGTCCTGGGCAGATGAAAGTAGTGATATAACTGAGAGTAGTTTGTGTGAGTAGTAGAATATTGTTCAACTTCCTCTACGATGACATTGCAGACATTGTTGTACGTGGAAATATTTGTATTGATTGTGTGCTGGGCTAATTAAACATCTTGTTCCATGTTACAAAATGCACAGTAAATAATGATGAAAGAAAGATGAATTTTTGAAACAGAAACCCCACTTTCAGTTTGCTGAAGAATTATTTTCTCAGCTAGCAAGGGAAACACTGTACATCAACCATAATTCTCATAATCATCAGTGAGGTTACTTAAATAAGAAACAATTGTCTGTCCTTCTTAAAATAGCTCCTAAGCTATAGAAGAACAGCTTCTAACAAGCTAAGTCACCTTTAGAGTTTAGTCTTTGCTCTAAAGAAACCTAATCCTATTGAGCTGGCTAGATGCTAATGGATTCTTTAGATGTCAGAGACTTGCTCTTAGTTGGCATGTCAAGGTGAGGAACCAAGATTGCAAAGAACTTTTCTGATATAAGAAAATGTTTTGATACTTCATGTAAGAAGCAAAAGAAAATTTATTTAAATTCATTATCAAAAATGATATTGATTGCAAAGGACCTGTGCAGATCCTATTTAAGGATCCAGTCACTCAAACAAAGAAGGCAAAACTAAGGTGAGGTGAGGTTGCTTTTAATAGCTTTGTCTAGCTGAGATTTCAGTATCTCTGGGGATAGATATTTCACAGCATCTCTGGGCAACTGTGCCAGTGTGTAACTAACCTCATGGTTAGTTTCTTAATGCTTGATAAGTTCTCTCTGGGTCTTCTTGGATGCCACGTGTTCCAGCTGCCCACTCGTCTTAGTGACCGTCTATCAGGCTGGCTTCAGTATGTCAATGGCTTTCTTGCCCTGGGGATGCCGAAACTGGACATGGGACTCCTGGTGCAGTCTCATGGGTGTTGACTAGAAGGAGTAATTTGGTTGCTGATGCAGCCTGGTCCATGTTTGGCCCTCTTCAACACAAGAGCATATTGCTAATTCACCTTTGACTTGTGAATTTGCTTTCCTGCAGAACACTTCCTTATCCAGTGGGTGCCTGGGCTGAGATTTTTGTCTCTTGGCTGCAGGATTTTTGCTTTACCTGTTGGTGTATTGCTGCTGAGCTTTTTAAGGCTAATGTCAGGCCTCATATCCAGCCTTGAGGTGTGACAAAAGAGCAGCACTGCCCTCAAGGCTGCTGATCACTCCCCTGAGCTTAGTATCTGTTGATGAATAAAGCTATTGACATAAATGGTTGATGATTCATGCTCACCTGGATGCTCAGTTATTTCTTCTGTCTTAGCCTTAGACCTCTGTGTTAAAAAATGTCTCATTCTTTAAAAAAAAAACATACCACAAGCCCCCACCACTTTGTTCTTAATGTTCTTCATTAAGCTTCCTCTGTGAAAGTCTATGGTGACTTTCTTTAGCCGTTTCTTTTTCTGTCCATCAGAGTAGAGATGTGAGGCTCAGGAGAAATAATAGTTGTTATTTAGATAACTGGACTGGTTTTCAAGTGATGGCAAGGAAAGCGTGATAAAGTTGTGCAGGATTTTGAACTGAAAAGAGAAAAAAAAGCAAACCTTTTTATTCTGGGATTCACTGTATCCTTTTCAATGGCATCTCAGCTCTGGTTTCAGAATGGGGAAACAAGATGGTGGGTACACTGAGTCCCGCCTGCCACATCAGGTTTGTGCACATGAACCATCACTTGGAATAAATCTTGTGGGAGAAGTTCAGTCATGGTTGGTTTGGGTTTGGGTTTTGTTTTTAGTTTTATCAAATATTTTGTCAGTGATCTCACAAAAAATACGAAGTGCTATTTTTACCCTTTCTAATTGAAGTATCGTGTTTGCTTTGGTGTATACAACGTGCTGCCCTTAGGGGACTGGCAGTGGCAGTCAGTGGCTGTGCTGGCCTCTGCCAGTTTTGTTGCTTTGTTTAGGAGAGAAGGAACAGAGTCATTTGTTTTTAGAAAAATGTGAAGTTTTTATCATCTGACACTAGTTTTCCTTCCCTTTTCGGATGACCAGTTGCTTCAAGCAAACTAAACTATGTTGTGTCCCACCTCTTGTTCAAACTGGTCATGCCTGACTGCCTGCAGCTGGTTTGAGGATGCCCAGAGGAACCTCGCTTCTGGCAGTGGCATGGTGTGGCTGACACAAACCTTCATGTCATGGCCAAAATGGGTCTCTGCTGTCCAGCCACCTGCAAGGGCTCACTTCTCTTTTAGGTCCATTATTGCAGTTGTTGCAGTCCTTACACCAGTGGTAACTATGCCTCTCCTGCTGAAGCTGCTGATATGGGAGCTAGTGAAATGAAATCAGATGTGGCAGCATGGGCTGCACCGTTGGTTTTTACTGCAGTACAGGTGCTTCTTCCAGGTAGTGCATGCACCTTCTGAATTAAGCCCAAAACAACCTGATTTGTAGACATTAACTTTCTCCCAACTTGATAGGAAGAGGTAACTTTTTAACCAGCCTTCTCAGTGTCCCTTTTGAACCATATGGTAACTGCCCCTGGCGGAACTGCTGGATATTTGTGTTGCATGGAATATTGTTCAGGTGTTGCACAGGAGGAATCAGCATGCGTGAGGACAAAGCTGTTGCTGAAGCATTTGTACTCCAGTAACCCTGCATCAGCAAATCTGAATTGTATTAACATGGGTGCTGGCAAAATTCAGTTGTGAGAGTTTTTCCCAAACCAAGGTGCTGCACAGATGAGAAAGGACTGAACTGTCCTAAAGCACATGAGCTGATGAGGGGTGTGATTAAACATGCTGACTGCATAGCCAGCAATGTACCGTGCCATGTCTTAGCTCTGCTTGCTCGTTTAGGCTTCTGTTTGTGTTGACTTATCTTGCTGTGGAACTAATGATGCTTATGTGTCATAGGTATCATACTGTTTCATTTGTACTGGTTATGGCCAGTTCAGAAAGTATGCACCTAAAATATGTCCATTGCATCCCCACCTAGTAAACAGAC
The DNA here is from genome assembly GCA_013397975.1 of Machaerirhynchus nigripectus. Lineage (NCBI taxonomy): Eukaryota > Metazoa > Chordata > Aves > Passeriformes > Dicruridae > Machaerirhynchus > Machaerirhynchus nigripectus. The sequence continues at coordinate 297,694 of VZRQ01008237.1, forward strand.
TAGTGCCTGAGTCACGAGGGAGTCCAACAGATGGCTGCATGCTGTCCCAATGAGACAGATTTGGCATCAGTTAGCAAGGTACAGCTATTCACCATTACTGTGTGTGAGCACAGCCTTTTTGGTAACTGACTTGAGATACTCTTACCTTGCTCAGCCTTTTTTTTTTTTTTTTACTTTAAATTTTCTTTCTTTTAGGAAAGTAAAAACATAATTTCTCATATTTGAATGTAGTCTTAACTCAAAATCGAATCCTCTCTGTTCAGGTGAGTTGTGCCTGGAGATTCCTAGTGATTACAGTAGGAAGATTCTCTCCAGTGTGTCTGTTTTAAAACCTATGGTCTCAATCCTGATATTTATTTTCATTGCAGCAGTGTTTTAATCATTACTAATTTTCCAAATACATCATTAACTGGGGAAGCATTACATTATTGGGGGAAACCCCCCCCCCTCCACTTTAAAGTCTTTTTCTTCACATTATTCATCCTAAAAGCTAACAGCTATGCACTCCTCAAAAGAAAAATCCTCTTGTACATTCAGTCCTATTCGGTAGTGTTTTACTTGACTTAAAACTTTGCCTGATTTGAGGATTAACTATTTTATGTGCATAGCTTCGTGGAGAACAGTGCTGCTGTATGAAGCCAACTGGTAAATGTCACAGAGTGGATGTGATTCATAAACAATTTAACAACCAGTTTCAAGCAAGAATTATTTGAAAAGATACAAGAAATTATATGGTCTAGATCTTCAGAATCAAAGGAAATCTATAACCTTTGTAACTTGTTTGAGTTCTATATTTAGAAAGTATCTAAGTCCGGTATAATTACAGTCATTCTTCAGAAAGCATTATTCTTTAAGTGCAATGTACTGACTTGGTCACAGCTTTGAAGTACATCTATCATAGATTATTAACTTATTAACTGACTCCCCAAAGACAAAAATGACCAAAATGGCTTTTAAACCCAAAAGAGCTGACTTTTATTAGAATATTGCTTAGGAAGAACCTTTAAATAGACTGGGAAACTGTGAAGACATAGAACAGATTAGAAATAAGAAGAATTCATAAGTAACTCTCCCCTTGCCTGCTGTGCAGATGAATCCTTGCTTTCAGGCTTCACTTGTCTGAGTTTGGTGGTAGTGTGGATTGCAGCATTTGTTATGGAGTGTCTGCAGTGTTTCAAAAGACTTTTTAAACATTTTTTTCTCTATTCAAGATGTCTGATGCTTCACAGCCCTTCTTCTACAGACCCCAGTTACTGCAACACTGTACCTGCTTACTGTAACACTGGTACCCACTTTCTCCTTTCTATAGGCTCTCCCTTGGGGCTCAGAGACCACTGTCCCTGAATAGAGTCCATTGTTTCTTAAAAAATGCACTCCTTCCTGCCTTCTCCTGCTGGGTTGCCCAGACCAGTCGGTTGTTTTTAACTTAATAGGTACAGAGGCTGAGAGCAAAAATTAAACAGTGTCCATCACAGTGAAATTATTAGAATTTGAGATCTCTCTAATACAGTATGCTGTTGCAAATTCCTCAGGTTTGTTCTGTTAAAGTTACAGATCCAGCATACTAAAACATTGTATCCATAGGATTTAGGTGTTTTCATTTTGACTGACACAGAAATAAATGACTATAATAATTTTCATCTCTGATGAATGCACTACATTAGACTTATGTGAGCTAAGATTTAAAAAAAAACAATTTAGGAACTTGTTTCTGTTCAAAGTTGCACCGACAGACCCCAGTAACTAGAAAAGCAAGTTTACTTTGGTTCCTTCTCATAATGATTTCAAAGCGAAACATATCCTCCCCAAACTTCCAGATGGTTTTTGTTCCAATAGAATTTTGTTATATTTTCTAGGTGCATGTGGTTCCTTATTGCACTGAAATCCCTATGTTTGTTTTTGGATAGGGCTAGTGAGGCCATGCAGGTCTAGAGATTCTGGTCATGGAAAAAATCACTTTTTTGCTGAGACCAAAGCCTGTCATAACAATTGAAAAGCCATTCTACCAGTCTTTCTCTTCTGTTTATGGCCATTGCACATTTGCCTCTACCTTTTTATTAATTTTTTTTTTTTGCATCATCTTGGTTTAACTCCAGCCAGCAACCAAGCCCCACGCAGCTGCTTGCTCATTCCCTCACCAGTAGGACGAGGCAGAGAATTGGAAGGGTAAAAGGTAGAGTATTTGTAGGTTGATATAAAGACAGTTCAGCTGGTAAAGCAAAAGCCATGCACACGAAGCAAAACAAGGAATTAATTCGCTGCTTCTCATGGGCAGGCAGGTGCTCAGCCATCCTCAGGAATAAAGGGTTCCATCGCGCATAATGGGGACTTGGGAAGGTAAATACCATAACTCCCTAATTCCTTCTTTACCCACCTTTATATACGGAGCATGATGCCACGTGGTCTGGAACATCCCTTTGGTCGGCTGGGGTCACCTGTCCTGGCTGTGTCTCCTCCCAACCTCCCAAGCACCCCCAGCCTCCTCCCCAGTGTGGCAGTATGAGAAGCAGAAAAGGCCTTGGCTCTGAGCAAGCCCTGCTCAGCAATAACAAAAAAAATCCATATTTTCAACCCTGTGTTCAGCACAAATCCAAAACACATCCCCCTACCAGCGACTGAAGAAAATGAACTCTACCCCAGCCAAAATCAGCACACACCTTTACTGCTCTTGCTAATGTTTTAACATTTTCAAAGTACTTAAAGGCATTGACTTTTATGAGGGATGCATTTGTTACCAGCATTGTCACTTACCATGCCCCACCTGTTCGTTCTTGCCCAAACTCATCCATTTGTAAGCCGTGTCATTCCATCTTCAGCTACTTCCACATCAGGTCTTTATGCACTTTCATCTAAACAACACATTTGTAAAAATAATCTGTAGGACTACTAGGAGAGACAAAGCACATGATACTAAGAACGCTAAAAAAATTATTCTGTGCAAATGTGGTTAAAATCTATGATTAATTAATTTTTCTAATTAACATTTAAGTTATGCTTTTAGAATAATATGAAGTTTGGTCATGCTTCTCAAGATGAGTTCTAAAAGATCATCCCCAAAAACTTTTAGTGAGTAGGATTGAAAATTATGTGTAAATTGCCTGAAATTTCTTGGAGCAAAAATAAGAGAGAACTGTGGCCAGCTGGTGTTTAAAAAGGAAAAAAAAGTTTGAATTGAGGGCCTCAAAAAATAAAGTTAGGAATCTAAAAGCAGATGTCTTAAGTTTGCTTTAGGTCTTCATAATCTCCTTCTTGAAATTTGTTTTTGCTTCGTTTGATCAGGAAGAGGATATATGTACTGATGCATATGCTTATAACCTTACAAAAACTGGAAAAACAGATTAGAAATTCAGTGTTGGCCTTTCATTGTCTTTATATTTGAGTTAGCTTAATAAAGTCATACCAAGCTGACATGCAGCACTGTGTGTTTTCAGCATTATTTAAAAAAGCTCCACACTGAAAACTGAAGTGGATATAGCAAGCAATATTTTTCTTAAAACTACTGCTGTGTTTTCAATATCAATGAAATCTTATGGTAAATACATTTTGATTTGAAGGTCTAGCTTAGATTCAGGCAACTGAGCCTATGCACTGCCAATATGGATATCAGAGGATGATGGCTGTTATTTTGCTTTAGAATTAGCTCCCTTCCTTTCACGTTTTCCTCCTCCTCAGTGCTCTTCATGACACCACTGCCAGTTTCAAATGAGGAGCTTCTCATGTGGAGCTGAACTCTCACAAGAGCATCTCATACAATAACAAGCACAGTGAAACTTTAATTTGGTCTTTGGCATTCAACCTATCATTCCTTGCAAGGTAAATTTGTTTCATTTTTAGGGCAATCCGGAGTGTTTATTGCACATATACAGCTGCTGAGATCTGTCATTAATTTGAATTTACTGTTCAAATTGACTCTGTATATTTTCATTTGTCAATGAAAGCATGCCACATTCTCTACCACATAAATTTTCTACCACACAGGTACTGTTCTGACATAGCATATTAACACTTTATATTTTCTAGTTGTGAGGCAAATGGAATGTGAGACAGCTTAAGAAATATAAACACACTTGTTTTAATCCTATTTGAACTATGGCAAGTTGACTGTTTCATACCGGTATATTTCTATATCTAAAAAGTAGTCATCTTGATAGGTCTGTATATCAGGACTTTGATATATTTTGTTCTATCCTTATATCTAAGGATACATAAAACAATCCTGGGTATACTGCATTTTTTCAAAATACATATCTCTTCCTGGGTTTATATTTTTATGAAGGTTTCAGCAATGAGCCTCGAGGTGATATGTGACTGTAATCTGACTGGGTTTTGTTACATATTTGTTTCATTGTAACGTGATTCTCCCAGTGTCCTGCAGGCTAAAAGTACACACATATCACGGTCTCTGTGGGTCAACACGTGTTCCAGAATCAAATATCCTCAACTGAAAACAGCCCACAACATGTCCCAACAAAGTAAGGTTGCATGACCTAGCTGGTTATGTTTGTTAGAGTACAGGGAAAAGAATGAGTTAACTCTTACAAAGCTATGTCATATTATACAGGAATATATAAAGGCAGTATTAACTCTGATTTATGCATATGGGGAATAGACAACTAGGAAAATCTAGAGGGACTTGGTGTAATGTTGTTGGGCTTTAACCCCAGACAGCAACTAAGCCCCACTCAGCTGCTCCTTCCCTCCCCGCCTCCACTCCCAGAGGGATGTGGGAGAGAGTTGGAAGGGTAAAAGTGAGGAAACTCATGAGGTAAAGACAGTTGAACAGGTAAAGCAAGCAAGCAAAACAGAACAAGAAATTCATTCACCTCTTCCCATGGGCAGGCAGGTGTTCAGGTGTTCCCAGGAAAGCAGGGCTCCATCACTCATAACAGTGACTTGGGAAGACAAATATTATTGTTCCATTTACCTTCTTCTTCCTCCACCTTTATACACTGAAAAAGATGCCATATGGCTTGGAATGTCCCTGTGGTCAGCTGAGGTCAGCTGTCCTGGTTGTGTCCCCTCTCAACTCCTTGTGCACCGTGCTGGTGGGCTGAGCTGAGGAGCAGAAAAAGCCTTGGCTCCATGCAAAAACTGCTCAGCAAGAGCTAAAACATCTCTGAGTTATCAGACCTGTTTCTAGCACAAATCCAAAATGTAGCCCCATACAAGCTGTTAAGAAGAAATTTAACTTTTTTTTTTTCCAGCTAAAACCAGCACAAATGTCAAGCCGGTATCAGGAAGGTCACCCTGTTCTGCACCAGTAGTGTCACATTATTCAACCAAAATTAGAATTTTCAAGGGTTAATAAGATCTTGTTTGACAGAAATGCAGGCTATTTTTTTAAACTAAGAAAAAGCCTATCAAAAGTATATTGTTGCATGTAAATGGACCTAAAATATTGCATAAAATTTTCCTTGAATTGGCTAGTTTCTTGGTAAGGGACAAAACCCTATTATTATTAGAAAGTTAAAACTTGGCACATATTCTTAAGGCCTTACTTGAATAAACAAGACATTGCTTATGTAGCATTAAAGTACCTAAAACTGGAAAAGTACTTCAAGCAAGTTTCCATCTTCCTAAGAAGACATGGGCAGTAAGACATCTGATGGAAATGAGATGCAAATATAACCAGACGGTCAACAGAGACCAGTCTCCTTCCTGTATCATCTCCCCATTTTTCAGAAAAAAAAGAACATCTGTATTGAGCTAAACTTCATTAAAAGCTCAGAGAATAATTTCCTAGAAATCTTGCAAAGAGGGTCATCAGGAAAACAGAGACACTTCTGTAAAAGACACCTTCCAGAGCTGTTCTAATCATTCTCTTTTAACTTCTGCCAGCTTACTCAAATTAGTCCATCATTGTCTCAAATAGGTCTGCTCTGTCAGGTTCATTTTAAAGGCCGATGATCAGTAAATAAGTATTTAATTCATAGGTCTCAATAAGGTATCTTTTTTTTTGTAAAATACTTTATCTCTGTTTTGTAGGTGAGATAATTAAAGCACGAAGTATGTGAGGGAGTTTTGCAGTAAATCAGCAGCAGAATTAAAAAGGGGAGGATGAAGTTTTCTTGATTTTCAAAATAATGCCTTGGCTACTGGGCTGTGAATTAATTTTTATTGAAAATGTGTTTGCATTGTGTCCCATGCAAAACTTATATGAAGTATGAAGTGAAAGGGTTTTATAATACCCCAGAATTTCCTCTTGATTCCCCTTCAAATTGTCTGAATTTCACTCTGTGGGAATTGTTGTCCTGATGAGGTTTTCAAATCCCCTGCTGTTTATTTCAGTTGTGGAGCAAAATAATATAATTTTAATCATAACACCAGTTGTGCACTTCAATTTCAAATTCAGAGTATCATGTGCTTCTAGATATAATCCTGTTGGATTGCTGCAAATTTACAAAGGTAAGTTGTTTGCAGTAGATTTGACTACTTCTTCACAATAAATCCTCTGTACAGTTTCCAAACCGCTGTAAGGATTTCCTGAGCCAGTGTTTGTATCACTTTATGTTTCACTGTTCAAGATGAAATTTTCTTCCGTTGGTTTGCCTAATCCTTGTTTTTTGAAATAATTTTTAATATTCAAGAAAATCCTAATGCAACTAGGCTGTTTGGTTATGGCCTCTGAAAAGAATACTTAGGTGTATTTGGTTTGAGCCCAGTGACTGATATTTTTCATCAGGTGACACTCAGCACTTCAATTACCATCAACGCATAGCTACTCCCTATTCATCCACTGCGTGCTGCTCTTCGTTTTACAGATTTCTGTTGTATCCCTTTTGTCATTCCTCCTCCTCTCTACAGCATCTAATTATGTTCCTTTGTTTTTTTTTACACAGAGATGTTGTTATCATCCTTTTTTTTTGTTTTCTTTTTGTATTAATAGTCTATTGGTTGAATGCAGGGGAGCAGATAGTTCTGGATTTGAGCACATTACTGATATATACTGTAGCATAAGGGTCTCTGTTTTGTGCTCTACTTATTATCTAGTGTTCTGCTGTCTTTCTGGTCACCAGTGAGCATTTTGCTCTTTGTTTCCACAGAGGTATCTGCAGGGGATATACGACCTCCTCCTTGAGACTAGTAAACTCATTGGTTGCTGTGCGTGCAGCCAGGCTTGCTCATTACGTGTATTTATTGACACTGAATTTCAGCTGCTATTCTCTTGCCCAGTTGCTCATCATTATGAGATCCTTCTGCAACAGCTGGCAAACTCATGAATGTTTAGAGCACCAAGGATACGTTAGATCCAAGTAAACTGTTTACTTGCTTAAATACAGGTATTATACACACAGTAACGTGTGTGTTTTTGTGTCAGGTTTCCCATGGAACTTTTCTGGATGTGGGCAGAGTTTTCTTAAGCTCCTCCTCCTGCTGCACAAGGCACTAAAATTTATTTAGCTCTACTGTAAATACAGCTTTTTCTGAACTGCTCTGTCCATCACGGAGAGGCTTGAGGGTATGATGGGAGAAACTTTTACAAACATAGTTTATGTATGGGCCAGGAGGCAGGATATTTTGTAGCCTCTGAGGAGCTCTGGGAAGTATTAGATCAATGTGCAAATTGCTGTAGTCAGGGCTGTGCACCTCACTGGCTCCCACCTGCCTTAATAATGGAGGTGATTCCAGTCAGGCGTTGAAATTGAAGGTGAAATGCATCATGATAGTGAGGGAAAAAGCAAAAAATGGTGCATGAAGTACATTTCACTAAGCTGAAGGGTAATGTGTCCATCCTTGCTTTGGGGGGACCGATGATCAGATAATGCCGAACAAGTGTCATGTCCCACCAGCTCGCTTTACTAAGACTGTACATTGACCATATTACTGACTAGACCAATGGCAGATTTTAGGGAACAGGAGTAAGAGATGCTTTAAGGATCATCCTGTATTTTATCATGGTTCTTGAAGACTGTGCATGTGATGCTTTACCAGTGGCAGCTGTTTGGGGATGCTATAATGTGCCTAGAATTAGGTGTCTTGGGCAATTTTAAGTGTCTTCTGATCTCCTGCTTAGTTCCAGCTGCCAGACCACGAGGTCTTCTGGACAGCCTGTGTTACTTTTGCCTCCCTCTTTTCTGAGACAATTATTCTTTCATGACACTGTGAATGACTGTGGAGACTGGATGATTATACCCTAGTCAGCTGCACAGAGTACTTACACAGAAAAAGAGCTTCACAATGATTCCACAGCAACAGCAAAACACAATTCAGGGAAAACCTTTAATGCAGGGAAACACTTCTGTATTACAGTGGATATTTAATTTATATGAAGCAGAATATATTTCGTGAGAATTATGAGATTTATCTACTGTGATCATTTTTCTTAAAAACATCTTACGACATTTTACTTGGGTAATATTCCTCCCCTGTGCTCCCCAAATCTTCAGCTCCAGTGAGCAGTTTTTCTTCTTTAATATGAAGACGGAAAACAACCCCCTTATTCTGGGTAGGAACTGACCGGAAATTCATTCACTCACTGGAAATTCATGTGTAATTCTTCTGTATTTTCATAGTGACTATTCTCCTCTGAGCATCATACCACATTTTTCTGCAACAGTTGTAACAAAAGAATCCCTTCAGATTTATTTCCATCTTTGTGTAAGTTCATAAAAAATATAGCTTTGAAGATTTCAAAGTCTTGTTGTTCAGAACAGTGGGGAAAAAAACCCCATTTATGATGACTCCATTTCCAGCCAGAGAAAGAAATCTTAATTTCCACATATAAGATTTCAAAGGGCAGAGTTGGTTTGGTGTCTTTTTGGTGTTTGTTTTTTTTTCTTTTTTCCATTTTTTTTCTTGTATTTTCCCAACTTTTAGCGAGGTTATAGCTTTGATTACTACATTTCAGTAGTTGGTCAGAAGGCTTTGTTTCTAAACTTTTTAACTAAAACAGACACAAAAGGAAATCTGTGTTGCAGTTTATTGGATGCAGTGTGTTCCATCAGTTACTGTTAATAAACAAAAAAGATACTGTTAGAAAAAGGTATTTTGACCGATTTACCTTAACAGTCTCTCTTCAGCAACTTCAGCTGTGACAGGGTGTGTTTGGGAAACACAAAAGCTGTCACAAAATCATCTTTTTTGTTTGGTTGTTTGCTTGCTTGTAGTACTCAGTCTCTGCACAGCACAAATCCTAATGGTTTCTATAAAATCAGGTAACAAAAAGAACCTGGGTTATATCTGCTACAAATCCTCGAGATAACTTAGCTTGCAAAGAGTGGGGAAAGAAGGGATTACAAAAAGAAAATAGTTAAAATGCTCTGTGACAGAAACTGGTTGTAGGGAAAGTAGCTGGGCTCCATTTAAGTTTACTCCTTGTCTGGGTGTTTGTGCAGATCTCCTGTATACAGCGTTAGTTTGCATTTTATAGAGACTTCCTTCTAGAAAATGGAGAATTTTAGTAAATGGTTTGTTGCTTGTTGAAAGTTAAGTTACAAATCAGATCTTCTTCCCCCACCCTGGGAGCTCTGAGAATTAGGCATGAACAGCCAGATAGGTTGTACAGAAAAGAAAGCTGGAGTTCTGAGGGATTTGAGTTCCCAGCAAATCCGTCACAAAGTTAAAATTAGAGCCTATTATTCCAAGCTATTTTTTTCAATTTATGGTAAGTTTTAAGACTGGCATTAGGAGCAAAGAAGAACAATGGTTACCCCAGTGCCTTCATTTGCACTTGTTGATAAATATATTTGAAAATACAGTTCTGTGATGTTCAGTTGTCATGTCCTTGTGCCTTTTAGCTCTGAAGATGCTCAGCAGAGAGACAGGAGTAGTTTTACCACTGTCTTGGGAAGCAAGTTCTGACAGGTGTCTGTCTCTATATCAGTAACTTATTAGCAGAAGCACAGCTGAAGTAGGCAGCCGTTCTGAAGTAAGAGTTGCAACCATCATACCTTTATGCCAGCAATGAAGTTAGTAAGTATGTTTTTCTTTCATAACCCATGGAAGGAGCATTATGTACAATTACTTGCTTTTGCCACTAATAACAAAATATGACAGGAAAAAATTGTAATGGAATCACTTGAAATTCTGTATCAAGAACATCTGATGTGGTTCCTGATTTTTTTTTCCAAAGTATTTAGAAAGTGCTACTGAGAAGAATTATAAAACATCTTTTAATACCTAGACTTTAGGCATTAAAAAATAAAACTTTAGAAAGATTGATAGCTTTTGATCCCTCTAGCTAGCTAATTAATTCTCTGCATATATTATAATAAAAAACATTATAATTATATTTGTTAAATAATTTTAAAAGTTCATTTTATATTAGGATTATTTTTGAAAGAAAATGTAGTTTGCTAAGTCAAAGAAGAATATTTTACTTTAGTTTCACTTGTAGGCCAAGCTTAAAAATAAGCATTAGGTCTGTATAGTATACAAAATAGCTTAAATTAATGATAAAATATATAAATTTGCCTATACTCCTTCTGAGATCTTATCTCAGAGGTCTTTCCCAACTTAAAGCATCTTTTTTTCCTCACTCAGCCTGTTTGAGGACAGAAGATAAATATTCTTAAGCAGAGAGAGGGCAGTTTCCAAAATTGGATGATATACCCACTGTCTAGGTGGAACATCATACTTAAAAACTGTGCTCTCTCTGCAGAGGAGCCATCTATCACCAGCCTCATGAAGACTTTTTATTCTTAAAGCAGGTCGAGGTCCAAAGCCTTAGAGATATTCCAAGCTAGATCATTAATAGCTCAATCACTAGGAAAAGGAAATTTAACTTTACCTCAAAGTGCTGACAGGTCAGGTTCTTCAAATCACGACTCTGAAAAATGCTGCACCCTGTATAATCTCTTCCGAGTGCCATTGTGTCAAAGACACTGCACCGAGTTACAAGCCCTTTCTTATACCTCCTGGAAGTCAGCTCCCTTCTTCTTTGATATTTTTGCTTTGACTTTTGTACTTTTGAGGCACTACTTCCTTGCCAAACACTTTATAGCTGTATTATGTTGGGGTTCATTGTGTGCTGTTCAGCTTGGAAGAGGAGACTAATGCATTGTTCTTAAATTCCCTCTCCTTGGAGGAAACATTCTCAGTCTTTCTGCTGGTAATGAGAAAAGGGACCAGACTCCTTCAAACTGGGCATGTCACTATGAAGGCTAAGCTTCTGATACTGTGACAGGCCATTCCAGTTCATCCATTTATTCTCCCCATTTTCTACAAAGCAAGATAGGATGTGATTTCAGAACAAAGAGAACCTGGAAAGAGTAGAAATCTTCTAGTCCTTGGAGCCCTCAAGCCACCCATCCTATGTGATGCTCTTTGAAGGTGTAATATTCTGACTCACCAGTGCCATGAAGTTGGTCTTTATTCACCCCTGGATAGAAGAGTTTAGAGTAGACACCTCCTGTTATCAGAAAAGTTGCCAGAGTGTGGCATCAGACTTAAGAGCTTTATAACTTGACTTTCTGCAGACAGAAAGTTACAACAGTACCAGCAGTACCAGGGTAGCTAACAGAGGAGGGAGGGGTTTCTGGGTCACAAGAAGGTCTGCATTGCAGTAGTTTTGCTTCATGATAGGCTGATGCACTTCTGGTGTTTCTGCCTTTCCATGTCTATGTTGCCTTGGGATTTTCTCATAGATCCTGCCATTAGACAGCACATCTGCAGAAAGAATGTTATTTCTCTCATGTAGATAGTTGGTTCTTGCATTTTTATTACATTTTGTTGTTGTTTGCTTTGTTTGTGGGATTTTTTTATATATGTTGCAATTCCTTTCTTTTTTAAAAGCTAATGAATGCCATCCTTACTTCCCAGCTGAGTTTAGACAGCTATGCTTGACAATTTCAAATATGACATGGAATGTTGATCTCAAGTCTAGATGACGAGTGTAAAACAAATTCTGTTTGTGTCATGGGCCAGGTACAGACACCACCCAATTATCTATGCTATAAATGTACACCAATAAACTTAAAATACAAATGCTGTGAAGTTCTACTGATTGCTGTCCTGAAGAACATCGAGGCCCACCTTCACAAAACGCAGTGAGGAATAAACTGTCTCACCAGTCTATTATATTTTCTCCTTGGGAAAGAGCTTAGAATTGGAAGAGAGACTTAGGCCAAAAATTCTATGAAAATTTCTTCAGAAAGGAGACCCCTCTCTGGAACTCTATTGACTCCTTGCATTGACAATTTCGAGAATTTAGCATTGGTGTAGGCTGGGCATTCAAGTGAGCTGTTGAATCAAGGGTGAGACTTTGGCCTCCAGATGTAAAATGGCTTAGTCTGGTCTTTAAAAAACCCCAAAATAATAACAACAAAAAAACCCAATTCCAGTTACAAGTGCGTAGGATTCTAAATCACCATCTGATGTTTGCTCCAGTTTTGTGGTTGTTTCCATAAAAAGACAGCACTTTCAAATGTCAGCATTTTCAACGGAACTTGAAGAGAATCCAGTATTTTCCAGACTTGAGAGTTAATATTAAATGCTATTAGTTGGTAGTTTTAGTCAACTACAATATCTTGAAGTATTCCATTTTGAACTGCAAACAAGAATTTTGCTGTATCAATTTATATATTTCAGTGATTATATTGCTTGTCGCTATATTAATTACTGGAAGATCATTAGATATTTTGTGTCCTGTTGCTTTGGGAGTGATTAATGACACCAATATGTGAAGTCCCAACGTATTCTCTGGGCATCAGTTGAATGTTACCACTTTCTCATAGTCAGGAAATCCTGGTGCTCTGTCATTACTTCTACTACAGTACTTTTTTTCCTTTTTTTTTTGGCGGTGGAAAATGTATTCTAATTTTTTTGTCCCTTAAAATAACATTTCACCTGAATATTTCCCTGGTAAACATCTGGTCTGTAGTCCTGTTGCTTGTGTTCTCTCATTCTTCCACGTGTTGGCAAATCAGCTTTGGCACCACTCCCATAAGTAGCTAAATCTTGCACGCAGGTGATTCCCTTAGCTTCAATGTAGTTATTTGCTTAGTCAAAACCAGATATTTGCTGAGCCCTCTGTAGGTTTTTGTTTATTTTTTGGGTTTTCTTTGTAAAAGTTGTAAAAGGAGTAGTTGAAGTCAATCATCATAAAACCATTTAAAATAAGGACCAAGGGTTTGGGCTTTTAAAAATAAATGGCTTTCCTCCCTAACTTTTATGGAGATATATTTTGAAAGAAATCTTTATTAAAATATAGATATACTTAGTAACAACATATGATGATATAATTTTCTTGGTTTATATTGAAGAATTTAAAACTTCTGACAAATGTTCACATGTTTTTATAAAAGTAATTGTGTCTTCACAGAAAACAGCAAATTATTGTTATTCCTTGGGACAAACTACAGAAAAATAATGACATGCCAAATAAAGATATTTTTTCTAGAATTTTAATTTAGGAAAAAAAATACTACTCTTATTAAAACACCTGTCAGGGTTTTTTTTTCTGTGGGTCCTAGTTCTAGAGCTGTGTCCTTGAAGTCAGATCTTGAAGGCTGCATGCAGTTCAACTCCCTCTTTCTCCAAAGGAACACTCTGGCTGTGTATCCATGAGGCCAGGCTTTCCCACTTCACATCAGGGATGCTTCTGCCTTTCTGCCATAATCTCCTTTGTGCACTGTGCAATCTGCCTACCCAGCTTTTTTGGCAATCTGCACTCTGCTTTGCCCTAAGGCAGCTCTGGTCTGAAAGTGCTGTGCTGAGGTGAATATAATCAGCACTTTTTGAACTGGAGCTGCTTCTGTCCACCTTGGCAAGATTGCCTGAAATTCTTGCACACAGCCCAGCTATTTGTTAGAGTGCAAGGCCCGAGTGTCAACTTTAGCTATTCAATGCTCTGTTGGAGGGGATTAGAATTCAAAATTTGGGGTGTGAACATTATTCATGTTTAGTTTTAATCACATTTACAGTGCTCCTTTCATAACTCATCTAGATTAATTGCAATGAGGTCAGTCAGCAGCAGGGAATATGTTCTGAACAAGGTAAAACTTCACACCTTCCTGCTTGGAAAAGGACAGGGTATCACAGACGGCCATAAAATCAGGACTGGCATGAAAAATGGCAGTGTGAAATAATTTAATCACTGTTTCTCAAAAGACAGGGACTCAACTCAGTCAATGGAACTATTTGATTTAAAAATAAATTAAGTACTTTTTCACACAATGTACCATTATGTTGTGAATGCATTCCCAGTGCAATCTTGAGAGGCTAAAAGCATAAATGGGTTTCTGAAGCAATTCCATGAATTCATAAAGAATAACTCAGTTGGTGACTAGAAGAAAATCTGGTCTGGATGCAGACTCAGAAGGCGCATGTCTGGCTACTGTGGAGATATACATAGATTTTTTTTAGAGCAATCTCCAGACATCTTCAGCTGGCCACTTTCAGAGGAGAGGATCCAGGCTCAGCAGACCAGTGCCTAACTACTATAGTTACTCTTGTGCTTCCTGAGTCCCCTTCTGCTCTGGCCTCTGACAACACAGTCCTTGAATGTGTGTGTCTCTACTTGCTGCTGGAAGGGACCCAGATGAACACCCTGCAGCAGAGAGTGTGATGTAGGGCTAGACCTGCCTGTCAGGTTTTGAGAGGGGCAGTCAAAACACAGCCTGGGTGACCATCCAGAGTTTCAGACTTTTAAGATGAACCTTCAGAGCATCTTGATGAGTTAAGTGAGATGGGGGATGTTGAAGGTGGCAGTTGATTTGACCCTTGAATGCTGGTGGTTTCATTTATGTTTCTGACCTGGCACATTGCTGTCCTGTGCTAAACTGTGAAATCATGATCCCCTTTCTTTTGTAAATGGAACTGTACAGAATAATGTGGTTGCTACAGGCTTCACACCTGCTAGCCATGACTATGAGCAGTGCATGGCTGGATAAATAAATTCACTGTGTATAATGTATATCCCAGCTGCCTTTATCCTTCTAAATGTGCAGTGTTGATGATTGTGGAATAAAGCTTGGAGAAGGAAAAGCTGAACGATGATAACAAGGCATATGGCTATACTGGGAGACATGTGGACTCAGAATGGTCTGCTTTTAGACTTCTGGGGAGGAACTCTGCCCTCAAACATTAACATAATCAAGGAAAATTCATTATTTGCCACCAGCTTTGTCTCATCTCTCCCAACTTACACTACTAGGGTTAAAAATTGGTAATGCTGATTGAGTTACCCATAGGAGTTATCATTTCTATATTGAAGGTATATATATTCAAAACTAGTATATTCAAAACATAGCTCACCTTGATTTCAAAGCGTGCTTAGGGATCCTTGAAATTTTCAGTAGCACATTCATTAGGAAAAATGGGGTCATGACACAATTTAAAGTGAAGATTTCTTTGTGGGAGTTTATTTTCTTTACTGTGCATTATTTCTTTTATATTTTATAGTTTTTAAAGTGTTTAGAATCATATTGTGTACATTTTGAAACAAAATACTAGCTCTGTGAGGTTATTTCTCTGTTAACAGGAAATACTTAAAAGAGGATCTAGGTGAGCTGGGGATGTTGGAGTTCATCACTGTGATCTGAAAAACTCTGCTTGTGGTAAAGTAATCCCAGAACTATCTCAGGTAACTGTCTCTGAAGTAGTGACACATTCTGCTGGTGGGAGCAATCTGTGTTGGCCCCATAGCCAGAGATGCCCCTCTGGCCCTGCCTCCCTGCCTTGGTTGGACTGGAACAGTGAACAGAACGATGTCTGTCCTGGTGTGACTTCCGAGCTTGCCAAATGCACAGAGAGGCTCTACCCATGTTCATGTCAGTGCCTACCCCCGACCTCAGAGCTTACTGGTAGCAGGAGGTTACAGCACTTGAACAGGAAAGAGGGGCCACAGCCTCTGCCTTTCTCTTTATCTTGAGGGCACTCCCCCACCATCAGGGCTTGCCCTGGGTGCTAGGCTGCCACATGCACTGAATGCAGGCATTTTCCACTTCTCCTGACAAGCTGAGCCACTGGAGAAGGAAGAAATTAAAAAATTCCTCTAACTAGGTATCATTACAGTTATAGTTAGGTAGAAGGCATGGGGAGGATATAGTGCAGTATTTCAGGCAGTTGATTGGACAATGTGGATATTTGGATTCCATCCACCGTTCACAAGATCCTTTCACTTTTCTATTCCTGGACTCTATATGTATTTTGTTTTAAAATAGTCACTGGATAAAATGCTTCCAAAGTTCTTTAAACATTTGCCTGTCATGCAAGCATAAAAGGGAAATTTGTAAATAAATGTAAAAATAATTAGGGTTATTCTCTGTAATGTCCAGTACTTAAAAAACTACGTGAAGTACATAGTCTTACTGTCAAAAACAAACTTTACTTCAAAGAAATATGTTTTTAATTGATTTCCTTTTTTTATTAATCCTTAACTAACTGTTAAGTTGTAGTGTGTGGCACTTACAATAAACAGTGGAGCCATATTTCTTTTGATATAAAATCTACAGTCCGCAGCTTGCTGTGGGTGTCCTTGTTCAGCAATGGATACAGAGGCCATGCTAGTTAGAGAGAGTGATGGCAGAAATATATAGAAAGTCTGCTGTCTCAGTGTATGTATTTTTAGTGATGTCTAGGGCAGTAATGTAGTGCCAGGGCCCCATGAAATGAAAATAAATGCATGCCTTTGATTATGATTTCAGGAAAGCTGGAGTTTATCTTCATTCTGGCCTCAGCCTTTCTAGTTGTTGGCCACTTGGATGTAAAACCACATGACTGTGTCTGATATTGCATATATTTATATACTTGTGTAAGAACATGTTATGCACAAAGATGTCCTAGATCTAGTCTAGTCTATGAGTAGTTATCTGGAATATTTATTTATCTTTTCCAAAGAACATGAGAGTGTAATTCAAATACCAAAATTGAAGCTTTTAAAGTTTTTTGCGTATAATAACAGGGGTTTGGACTTTTGTTGGCTGGATAGTTCTAAAAAGCATAATGAAAGGTGAACTTACAGAGAAAAGGTCTGAGGCATCAAAAGACACCCTTGTAAGCAATAGAAGATACTGTAAAAGGGAAAATGGTATTACATTCAGAAAGATCAGACACCTTTGAGAGGAAGAAAAAGTGAATACTATAGAAGAAAAGGATCTAAAAATATTAGAAGAAAATTAAAGGGAAAGGTGTATTAAAGGCAGGAAAGAAAATACTTATTGAACAAATTTTACTTTTTTTTTCCCTTTAACACTATTTAGGCAAATAAAAGGAGTTCAGACACCAAAGCTGAGATAGGTTTCACACTATCCTTTTTGAAAAAGGAGATGGGAGTGGAGATGAGTTTGAAGACCAAAGAAAATCAGGGCACTAAGAGAAGCTAACATGGAAGAGAACATACAGAAAATGGAATAATAATAGAAGGATTGGAGTTTTTTTTCTTAGATATTTCAGAAGAGCATTTAGGATTTTTAAATAGTCTGCATAACTAGCAGTGAGAGCAGTAGTGATCCTCAGTAACTGAGCTTCCCCATTTTCTGGTTTTGAAAGGACATTAGAAGCAATCCAGTTCCCTGACTCACTACTTCAGTACATTATAAATCTCCACACAGAAATACATGCAAGGAGTACAGAAGACTGCTTGTTCATCTAATGGGGACAGAAAAAGAGTGGTTCATGGCTCAGTTATGGTATCAAAGAGAAACAAGAGACTGCAGATAACAGCTCTACCTGGTAGAGCAGTGGTTTTATGTGCCCTCTGCATTCTGTGTTGCCTTGTCACAGAAAGTTAAAGCATAGGGACTGGACATGCTTTTCAGAAGCTTTACATGAAAACAGAAATGGTGAAAAGCTGACCTGGAACTATTCACTGTTTCAAGGCTTCCTGTTGGGCTGTTCTTGAGAGAATGCTTAACTGGAAGTATGCTTAGAACTTAGATATAGGGTAGAAAATTTAGAGAACAAAGCAAGTGATGACTGGGTAAGCAGACAGATCACAGGAGAGCAAGGAGAAGGAAGCTGTCACATGCCACTTTAGGGAGTTGTTTGAACTGAATGGTAAATGCAAAATATAATGTAGCCTTAAATAATTATTCATCAAAATATATAAGAAGACAACGAGATTTTATTTCTTGACTTTTCCTGCCTTTAAAAATGAATTTTCATTTCTTTGAAAGGTCTTTTTTTTTACTGAGGTTCATGCTGTGAGAACTGGAGGCAGTGCTTATTAAATGAAATGGGACTATCTGACTTGATATAAGGTTGGTTTATGTTTTGTTTTCTTTTGTGGGAATTGTCAGATACTGGAACAGGTTGTGCAGAGGTGCTGTGGAGTCTGTGAGGTTTTCAAAACCCTGAGATACTGATGCGAATTCAATGTTAGCTTTGATTTGTGAAGGAAACTGGGCCTCCTGAGGTTTTATTCAACCTCAGTTATTCTGTGAGTCTGTTTATTACATCTCTGTTCTCTTTATCATGCAGGAAAAAAGTAGGAGGTGGGACCTCGTGGTTGTGTCCAGACCGAAACTTGCATATGAAACTTTACATGCTTTCAAAAACAAACAAAGAAAAATCAAAGAAAAAAGTGACATCCCTTTTCACATAAGTTATGGTTATCCTTGGTTCTCACATGTGAAATAAATGCAGAATTAGAGAGTATTTATTGCTTAGGGTTGATTTAGTCTGGTCCTAAACTCACTGCAGACATCAGAAGTTTTCCTTTGGAGAGCCTCTCTGTAAAGGCCTGCTGCAGCAGCCTAGAAATATCAAAGGATACCAATTATTGAAAACTTTAATAGCACATTTGTGGCGGTGTTTGTTACACTTCTGGCTGACAATGCCACTGCCGGTGAGAGCTGTCCCATCTGCCAACTTAGTCTTATTGCATGGGATATCACCAATGCTGTGCTGCAGAACAGAGTCTGGCAGGCAAAAATGCAATTGAGAAGGTGTTAAAGGGTGATAATTGGGTAGATTACCTTATCAGAGCTCTCTGATTTTGTACAATATGACAGATATAGTGACCCTGATTTAAGAGGATACTCTTGTAGTGCATATCCTTGATAAGCACTGCCTGGTGGCGTGTCTGTGGAGCAACAAGCAGAAGACAATGTTAAAATTTCCTGAAAAAACCCCAAACCCTTAGAAAAGAGATTAATGGAAAATAATGTATATGTTCCTTGCTGTATCATTTATAAGGATTTAGACTGGAAAAGGACTCAGAGACTGTCACGTGTGGAAATGTCTCAGCTGGTAAAACCCAAAGCTGATCTTTCTAAAGAGCTGAGTAATTCACTATAGTGCTTTCCATTTCAGAATGTGGGTTAGTGAAATCACACTCTCTTTGGCATTAGTTCCCAGTGCATAAAAAGCTTCTGTTCTTTATGGCACATTAACATATACAAGCAACTGGGCTGAGAAAGAGGGTTAAGTGTAGGGTTTCATAAATTTTGTTATGAATAGAGCACCTAAGCCCTCTTACTGACAAACATTTTGTACCAGGAATCCTGCTTAATTGCATGATGGGTTTTGTCAAGAACTGGTCCAGAAATACCCCCATATTTGTCCTGGGACAGTTTCAAAAGGTTTTCCTCCTCCTATTCATCAGTTCTCTGAAAAAATATCTCCAGAGTTTGTTGTTGCTCGCCACCACTTTGTATTTACAGTTGTTAGTGAAAGCATTACTGCATTTTTCAGTTGACACCTAGAAGATATCTTACCAAAAATCCCATCTTTCTCCTAGAATATGTCTTGATGAAAAATCATTGATCAGCTTTAGTTTTTATGTCTTTCTTTAAAGCATCCAGTATTGACTGGCTACTTGTGCATACATCATGCTAGGCTCTGCAGAGAAATAACTACAGATGAAACCTATGTTCCTTCATAATGGAAAGGTTGGCTATATACCAGTCTAATTTCAGATGAAACTTTTAAAATTTCTTTTTGAAAATAAGAGTTTGATTATGGGTCAGAGGCAGAAAGCAAGAATGGCAGGCTCAAACAGCAGTAATCTTATCAAGGAAGAGAGTAAGTCACCCTCAGTCTTACTAGAACTGAAGTTATTTCTTCTTCCCTGAGTAAAATATTGCTCGTAAATCCAGGATCACTGTACCAGCTGTGAAAAACTACATCCACTGTATAGAAGATCTTCTACCAGTGATGGTTTCTGATTTGATAAGGCTGAAATTACTTCGAGATGAGAGAGTAGAGGGAACGATGATCAAAAAAGAAATCTGCAGGAAGTTCAGCATTTCTTATCATACTTTTTTTCACTCTTCTAGGAAATACAGTCGTAGCAAGAGATGTTGATCTAGCTTTTGATGCAACTTCTTGTTTGCTGCTAGACTAGAATGTTGTGGGTTTCTTAATATGTGGTGTAGTTTATCTTTCCACAATAAGGTTCAGTTTCATTTGGCAAAAGGTAGCACTTCAACTAGACTGAACTTCGGGATGTGTCAAAATGACATCCCTGAAGGGCCTTTTGCATGTTTATGTTGCTTTTGCAAACATGCACAGTGCCAGCTGTGCAGAATGTCCCTTCTGCCTGAGGCTGGACAGGAAACTGCACCCCGTCTTCCTACGCTTGGCTATGCTACTCCACGTTTGTGATTGCCAAGTGTGATTACTGCAACATGTTGCACTGAAAAATCAAGCTGCAAGCCAAGTCAATAGATCTAAAGGGAGAAATGGAAGTTTACAGAGAGGTCCCTGGTCTTACTGAAATACTGACTAGGAGTGCTAGGTCGAGTGTTAAGTAGAGACATTTCTATCCCTTAGGATTCTCCTGGCTTCTGCATGAGCAGTCTTTCACAAATCTTAAAAACCCACTAAAACCAAAATCAAACCAAAAAAACGCTAGTTCTGTTAAATAGGTTTGCTATATCACAAATTGGCAGAGAATTCTTGGCTGTTTTTGTGCTCTATAAAACCCAGCAAGGAAATGTGGCCTTCTCTGCCGTTGCTTTGCAGTTCTGCTACTCATGGAAGCCTGTAAATATTCTTCCTACACTGATAAGGTTGGCTGGAACTCTGTAAAGCTAAGATGTATTGTTTCTTGGTTGGTGGACTCAGCAGCTGAACAGTGTAGGTGAAACCCAGAGGTACTGATATCTTTTTAGTCCCTTACCTTTCATACATGATGCATTTCCTTTCTGACTAACCCTGGCAGAATGTTGCAGTCCCCAGCCCTTCTTATGTTCCATGGTAGGCAAGAGTAAGCCATGTCCTTCTCACAGCACTAACTTTAGAGTTACACCGCGACTTGCTAAGTGCAATATTTTAGCTACCTCAAGTTTTCTTTATTAACAGAATAATACATATCCTGGATTGTCTTGTTACTGTTGGTGAATGGATTAATTATTTTTACATACGTCTATTACAGCATCTTCTTTCTCTAAAAAAATTTGAGTGAAAGGGTATGCAAATAATCTTCCCAGTGTGAAATAAAATGCCATGAAAGAACACTGACAAACTGTTGAAATCTTCTCTTGGCCATCTGAAATTTTGCATGTCGCCATTGTATTTGCTCTTGTATTTGCACCATGACCTTTGCTCTTTTATGTTCTGTGAATGATTCATGTTTTTCTCCTTGCTGCCAAAAAGTCAGTTCTCAGTGCCAGTTCCTAAGCTATCATCCAGTTTCAACTTACTTTTGTTCATATATAAAATAAGCTTGAACTACTGAATGTCCCTGTTTAATTTCTCACACTAGGAAGTGGGTTAAAAATAGCTAACAGGTCTCATGCAGCTACTGGGACTTTGAGACCGTAATCAGTTTAAATTGCTTCTTTTTTCATATTTTAACCTCTACTTACTCCCTGCTTGTCTTCACCTCCTGTTCCCTCCAGAATACTTAAATTCTTTAATTCTTTTTAAGTGTTCACTTTCCTTCACAATCAGCTATGGAAAGGGAGTGTGCATGGAGGTGTTTTACACTGACAAGATGTATTTGTTTGTGAGACATGACCTAAAATGTGCCGTCCACTTAGTAATACCATGTTTTTGTGAAGGTAGTGTCTCAGGAACAAATGGTGAAAAATGGTGCTATTTGGCTGATAACCAGGATTGCATTAGGTGAGAATTAGACAGTCATTCCTCCTGGAGGTTATTAATTTTGCCTGTCTATATAGAAACTTTGGGGTTTTTGACCTAAGGTGTCTTTCACTTGAAACATTTTAGAATCTGAACAAAAATAGAAGGGCAGATACTTTAAAACAAATATGATGACAATCAAGTAGGAAGAAGTATATGGGGTTAAAACATCAAAATACAGTACATTTTCAGTTTGATTCCTGTCCAGCAATTTTTTTTTGTTTTCTTTGGTAGACAACATAAAAGATAATCACTTTGTCTTTCTGCCTAGTAAAATTAGAGGTAATATCTATTGAACAATTGCTGCGGAAGTACATTTCAAGAACTGTATATTTCCACTAGAACTGCAAAGTGAACTGAATACCAGTGCTATTCTCTTTTGCCTAGGGGTTGCCCTTCAAATGCTGTCTATTCTTCCTTTTTTTTCCCCTGTGAATACTCATGGCAGATGGCTGGAAATGTGTATTTTGTTTAATCAAAGTAATAGCAGTAGCTATCACACCTTTTGAATGTTCAGTTGAAAGTCTTGTGCCATGTCCTGTGTTATGTGATTGATGTCTGGGGTATGGTATGGTACTTTAAGAAATTAAACACAGAAGGAAGACAGAACAGGAACACGAAGACTCAAATTATTTGCAGTTTTTTTCTTCCTTAGGGGTTTTGGTTTTTTTTTTTTCCAGTCTTATACAACCACTGTTTAACTCCTTTTTGTCATATTTCTTCTTAAAAAATGTTAAGAGTTTTAAATGTTCTAGTTATCTTGCCTTGAGATGGGTCACAAGATCTCTTATTTCTCACATTCAAGCAAAACCATGCAAAATGAGTGCAAACCCTGAAGCTGTATGTGAATGTCAGTGCTGCAGAATGCCAGAAGTCTGTTGGCAATGTGTGTAAAAATGTCCCAGCTGTGAGCTTGCTGTCTCAGGTGCTTCCAGCTGTGCTGCTGCTGTTGCTGCTGCTGTGGCATGAAGTGCAGTGCAAGCTGCAAGCTCTCCAAATCTGCGTAAATACTTAACTCCAAGCTGCACTGGGCCTTGGCACTGTGTCTGCATGGCTACAACCCAATGAAGACAGTGCAGAGCTGGTTTTCCAGTTCCTGCATTAGTTGTACTCATACTTTTTATTACTGTGTAGACATATTACTGTAAGGCTTTGTACCCTACATGTAGTTGGTACAAGCTAAAACAGAGAACACCAATTATTGTGCATTATATCTGTTGGTTTGGGTTTACTTTTACTTGTGTTTTAGACATTTAATTCCATATAAAATAAGAGGCTGTGGCAGGTTGTCTCTGTTTTACAAGGTTAAAGTTAAAAATAGTCATAGTGAAATAACTGAAATGAGATCCTTCAAACATGAAAAAAAGGGACAAAAAGTGTTTATTAAGATCCACTTATTTCTCTGAAATTGTGGTGCCTTGGTAGCACCATCCTACTCTTCTCTCCCCACCAGTGGTGAAGGATCAGATCATTGCTGCAGGAAAGGATGTACCATTTCCTCAACATAATTTTTTTCCCCTACCTTTGATCACTTAGTTCTTTCTCAATACCTGTTATTAAAACAAAAATCTAGGAAAGATTGAGATGATTCAGTCACGGTGCATTCCTGCTAAACCTTACTTGGTGGAGATAACTGTTTTTTACTGGGTTCTGTGAAACACTGATTTTCAAATGGCATTGATAAAATGAACTATTTCTGTTTTGTCCAAAGCTTTGCTGTCTTTAGACCTGCTTATTGGTGTTTTGGTTTTGGTAGTTTTTGTCTTTGGCCTTCAGCATAGAGATTGCTGGGAATGCAAGCAAAAGGAAAGACCCCTTCTGTCTCTATCCATCCTGCATCCTTCTTTGAGGAAGGAAAATATGTTCATTTCAATTGTTAGGCTTTTCTTTTTGTTACCTCTGATGAATTCCAGTAAGCAGGCTGTGCTTATTCATTTTCTGCAAAAGAAATAAGTTTTCTTGATTGATCCCTTTATCTGGCTGTGAGGTGCAAAAGAAAAGTATTTCAGTTAACATCTACCTAACCATTGCAATTTAGATTTAGAGTGTTAATTGCATTTTGGAAATATATTATTCACCAGCTCATCTTAAAATAACACTGCAGATGCTGTGTTACCAAACACTCTTTTTTGGTAAGATTTTCATGGTTCTGATGGTGCTTTTTCTCCACATTTGACATGTCCTCAGTGAACAACCTTTCTGTGATGTTCCTTCCTATGTCATCTTTAATGTTCATTTTCTAGCTCCATATAGATATTGCTAAGTACGTTCTGCAAACTTTGTATGTGATTTAGTGGGATCTTGTAAAAAGAAATGCTCTAGATGTGCTGAAGTTACTTGGTATTTCTGTAGCAACGCAAAATAAGATGCAATGTGTATGAGGTGGCTTCTGCTAATGGTTTCTCACGCTCTTACTCTCTTTACTTTGTTTTTTCTGTCTCTCCTGGTGCTCTCTGGTGCCTTCTGTTATGGCTTATTAAAATTCAGGTCCTATAGGTGCTATGTGACTAACAGCTCCCTAATATAGTCTACTTCTGGTTTTATACAATTTTTTTCATTACAGGTATTTCAGCTATTGCTCCCTAACTTTTAATAATGCCTTTCTGTGAATTTTCCTTTGTGTCCTCCACTATTTCAGTTTTTAGTAAAACAGTCATTGATTATCTTTACATGCATGTTGATAAGAGAATATCTTTTGGTTTAATCCAGCATAGACCTTTTCTCTTGACTAACTGAAGGCCATTCCCCTGAAAAATCTTCTTTGGTGAAAAGATTCCAGCTGCCCCTTTTCTCATTCTAAATTTGAGATAGTGTCTTCACCCATGCATTAAAAACCTCATTTCAGAACAAACTGTTTGTGTCAGGTTAGAAGATGTTTGTCAGGAATGTCTGTGTGTCTACTTTTCTACATAGTTAAAACAGAGATTGCATTGCACCTAGGAACCTTCCTCAGGAAAATCTTAGCCGGAAGAAAAAATCAAAATATTATTAATGCATGGCAACTTCATTTAGATGGTAAGTAAATGTACCATGGATTCCTCCTTGCACAACCTTAGTCTGGCAGCAGGAGAAAGGGACAAATGAAGGAGAGAAGCAGTACCTCAGACATACCAAGCTCCAGAGGTAGCTGGGCATGACAGCAAGGGGCAATTTCATATAAAGCTGCTCCCCATGCCGACCATTTGTTTTGCTTTCCTCAGTGTGTTCCTCTGTGCTCATCAGTCTGAGAAAATTTAAAATCTAGATTCATGGTTCAGAATTGTTGAGGAGCACACCAGGGACTGGTGCCAGCAGAAAGCATGAACATGGACCAGAATACAGTCCAAGGCCAGCAATGTCCACCTGGATACTCCTGAAGCCAACAGCTGAAGATGAGATACTAGAAGCCCACTGAAGAGTGAAGAAACAATAGTATTAATCCAGGGAAAGACAGGAGAGTAACAAGGATGATGTCAAAAACCAGGATATAGTTCCTGCAACAGGTTTACAGAAATAATGAAGACTCTTCAGTGCCAGGACCTGGTTTTGAAAACAGCCTTAATGAAGCTACTTAATAACGAGAAATGAGGAGCCCTATCTAAATACAAATAAAAATTACAGGAAAATAGCTTTTGAAGTCTCATAACTCATGTAGCTGAAATGCTGTCAAAGAGATTTCCCTGGCAGGACAATGGAGCTCTTACTAACATGCCTGTCCAGTCTGACCATCTTAATTCTGCTGAACTAATATTCTTGCACACCAGGATAATGACATGAGAGGGACACCTGCCTGAGGCTGCTCCAGAGAAAACTGTTATGTTCAGGAGGAGTATTACAGCCATGAGTGTTTGTCAGGTGGAGGATTTGGAGAAGGAGCCATTTTTTTTTATCTTGAGACCACTGGAGTTTCTCTTGGTGTCTCTGGAGCTCTTTGATTCTTATTCATCCAGGACAAGGTGAAAGAGGTGACTGATGATACCTCCCTGGGTTTTGTCTCTTGTGATCACTCTAATAGCCATCAATGCTGTTTGCCCTCTGTTCTTCAGGTTTCCATTTGACTATCTACATTGTTACTTCCCATCTGGCTGGCCTTCTGTCAGCTCCTTTTTTCTTTCTGTGCTGATACCTTCCATGCCTGTGTTGAGAAATGGCACTGATGCTGTCAGGAGTACATCTGCTAAGATATGGAGTCACTGTCTTGTTACACTGACATATTCTTTCCGCAGGCTTTGGCCCATCCTCTTAAAAAAATAAAATAAAATGGTGGCTCATCATAAGTCCCCAGTGACCTTCTCTGGGCTCCCCAAGTATCATCTGCTGTGTCTTTTTGTAAAATGATTATTCAGAATTAAACCCTTCCTCATGCAATTTATTGATACATTTTTTCTTATGAAGTTCAGATAGAAGGACTATTCAGGATGTGGTAGGTCATTCTCTTAAAGGCTTTTCAGTCCTCCACATAATTTAACTCCACCAGGGCATCGCAACCACCCTGGGTTACTTTCTCCACCACAACAATTATATCCTACATATTTGCTTCCTTCAAACTGACAGAAGGTTTTTCAAGTTTCTGAACTTGAAAATGAGACTGATATTTCCAATTCAATTCTGCCTGTTTTTTTTAAAAATATCTCTATACACTATTTCATCACAATGAATAAATTGAATTGCTTGTAAACAGTGGCGCAGAGTCACAGTACATGCATGCCTTCATCACATGTGTTTTTATTTTTAAACCCCAGTGAACCATACAAAAGCATCCTTAAGGAAACTTGGTCCAGTGTTTTTAGTCATTAATTTTGACAGCCTGCTCAAGCAAGTTGGATTTTAAAAGTCAAATCTCTTGATTGTGTTTCTTTGACTATGTTTAGTAGCCTATATTTAAAGAAGATTTTTAGCAACCTTTTTGGCAGCCAAGGAAATGAGAATGGAGAGAATCAGAAGAGCAGCATGGAACTGTCACTGGGAGGAGGCAATTGGGTCTTCTGATCTGTGGCTACTCTTCAGGGGAGCTCTGTGTGTTGCTCTGAGCATCTGTTTCAGTATTGATCTCTATTGAGTATTTTCTCTCTAACCTGTTATTACTTCTCCATTAAGCATACTAACAAAGCTCCCAGTTATACAGTGAGAGCAAAATTGAATCCTAAATTAAATCATTAAATTATTAAATTCAGTTTGATGTTGTTCAGGATATTGTCTTGAAAGCTTTGGTTGAAAGATCTTTTTCCTCTCCAGGAAGATCTATTGCACCTTTCACTGTTATCTCCATAGTAATGTAATTATCTATTTAATACTTATGTGAGAAAAATGGCTCTTCAGACAGTTGGTCATTCACGTCTGTGAACACCAGCGAAATGGACTCACGAATGTCAACCTGCTCTAATTATGTGCTGCTGGTGGTGAAACACATCATGATTCAGTTTGATGTAGCAAATTAGAAACCCAAAGTAGGTAAAAATGACAAAGATAATTATGAACTATTTCATTCAGAGAGTCTCTTTCTCATCCTATTTCCCAGCTTCTATGGAAAAAAAAAATCATTTCAATGACTGCGACCAAAAAAAACAAAACACCAAAACCACAAAGAATCACACCTCAACAACCTAGAGACTGCAGAATTTGAAAATATTAAAAAGGACATCGAATATGTCTCAAATTTTCATGACTGAGAGAATGTAGATCTATAAAAAAGCCTTTGCATTTGTCTCCCTACATTAATTATCAAAAGTGGTTATACACCTGCTCTTAATTATATTTGAATGCCCACACATACTTATGTTAACAGTGCTAAACAGATTTCTAAAACCTAATGGAGTCTGTGGGGACACATTGTGCTGAGTGTTCAGAGAGCCCAATGGAGTAGGTCATTAGAAAACATACTTGGATCATCCTGTAAAATGCTGCTGACAAAGGAGAAGATGGAGAAAGTATCTTCTATTTTAAATAATAGAAGATATTTTATCTCCAGTATTTGGACAGATCATCTGCTGTGTTGGAAATTCTGGTTCCTTTACCTCTTCATACTCTGTAGAGGTTTAAAGCCACATGTCCTGTAAGTGCTCTAGTTACTGAATTCTAGTGATTGTAGTTGTTCTAACTGGGCTTTGCAAGGAGTTGTGGTTCCTTTAGTCACTGTTTCCTCCTTCTGTGCTTTATAGGAGATGGTTAGGCACTTAGCTCTTGAAAAAATAAGGACTTCAGTAAAAGTAGGTGCTTTCTTATTTTAAGGAATTAGACAACAAAGACTCCAAAAGATGGCATGATAAGTCATAACCTTAGTGTTTGCTAATTTCACTGTCTCTGCAAACACGGCTTTCTTTCAACCGTTTTCTGTTCAGTCCCCTTTTTGCAGCAGGGATGCAGCTTCCACCAGACAGAAGATACCTGGGTCCCCGATAGAATAATGTTCGGCATAGATGCAATTTTCTGTCTGAATTTTAGTCTTCATCATTGAGCAGCTACTGCTCATGACAATTCTTCTCTTTTTATTAGAGACACCCATGAAAGTTCTTCCCTTTTGAAAATGCCTACCACTTCTGATCTCCTGAATCAGTTTTACATATGCCCATTGTATGTTACATTTGACCATTTAAGAGAGGCATATTGAAGGTCTTGCAATAGCATTTAGGAGGCCCTCAGGCTCACCAGCATTTACATCTGGCAAACACACAGTAGTTTTCAGGCCCTGGGGTATAAACTGCTGTGATACCTCAAGGGTTTGGAATAGTCCCCGGCAGTATAGACTACAGCATTTGAACTGAGGAAGATCAGATCATTCTGTCTGACAAGAGTCTGGGCACTTGTAACCAACCCCAACAGAGCTATTCACTAGTGGCAGATAACTGAAATGTGTTAAAATATTGCTGGAATAAAAATGTGTCAGAAATGGACACTGAAATGAATATTTAAGGTCCTGTAATTGTGAATTCTGGTAAATTTATTCCTGATGGAAGGTACAGCTTTTAATTGCTCTTTGCAGAAAGGTAATTTTGACCTAAGTCACATTTTCTGCACCTTTAATGTGCCCTTTTTTTACATTTTCTTTCTTAAAATTAGTGCCTGTAGTGTGTCTGTTGATAATTCTTTTACTGTAGTTCATGTTTAGAGTCTTTAAATAATTTCAGTTGTCTTTGATTTTTTCAGGTGCTTTTCGATTTCAACAAAGAAATAATGCAATTTCTCAGTTTCTTCCAACTCTGGTTTCACTCAGACAGTGAGGATAGAAAGCAGCAAGGTTTTCCTAGTGCGAAAACATGTCCATCAAGTTACATGATGCTTTTAAGTTATATTACCACTCTCAGTAGTACTGCATGAATGATTGTGATTGTGGGATCAAAGGCTCAAAGCTTTATGCATTTGGAAACCAAGATTATGTTTCTGTCCTAGAACACCATAAAAATCTAAACATAAGCTTCACTGGCTGATAGATAAATGACTTAAATGGATTTAATGTGAATTGTTCTTAAAAATAGGCAGAGATTATATTTATTTTTCTGTGCAAAGATCTGGGTAGAAATCTAAGTGACATTGATAATAGTATTCAAGAGAAACATAATTTCCCATTAAGCGTTAAGGGAAAGCGACTTATACAGTGAAAATCTTTTATATGAGACGCCAAAAGGCACGAAGAAGAATAAAACACCACTACCAAGACTTGCTTTGCTTAATTGGAGCAGGAAACATTGTTAACATCCTTTGATTCTCTTTGCAGCAATCAGATTTCTCCATAGAAGAAAATATAAGTGAACAATTACTTGCCCAAATCAAGAAACGTGGATTAGGAAAATTAACGTCTTAACCTAGCATGTCCAAAAATACTGGAACAAAGAATATATACTACAGGAACAAGGACCATAAACTAGCAACTGAGTAAATTTTATGGGGTAAGGCCCTGGAGCGCTGCATGCTGACGAAACTGACTCAACTAATCACTGATAACCCCAAGTGAATTATGTTTTGACTTAAAAGGTTTGATTAAGGAGGTAAACCTGAGTAACATTTCAAATATTTGAGTTGTGATTAGCCTACCCTTAATAGGATCATAGATCTCAACTGTGGCAGTAAACAATTTCCCATAGTTTAGGCTGTATTTATCACGGATCTGTAGAGTTTAATGATAGAAAGAAGCACTGGATCACACTGGCTGGTGTCCGTATAGCCTGTTACCCAGATCTGTGAGTCTGTGTAGTGTATGATAGAGATGCTTTTGCATGCACTATAAATCCACTCCGCTGGTCTCACCTTCTGCACAAGAATCAGGGATCCCCTTGTGCACCAGTTTAGTCAGACTTACAGCAACCAAGTGCTGGAGCCCCACATCCTGATGAGCCCATGCTGTAAAATGACCCCATGGTGCACCTCATTCTGTTTCGTTACCTGCTGTCCCTCTTGATCTGAATAATCCATGTCTGAGGAAATTTACACTTGACTAGTATATGGTTTTCCAAAGAGGACACATTAGGCAAAACTGTGTCTAATTTCTATTTCTAATTTTTCTGATATCAGAGTCTGAACTAGTATACCTTTTTTTCTTTCCTTTTAGTTTCAGGGTTTCATTAATACTCGCTAATTTTTCCACAATAAAGACAGTTGTACTGTATGCAAGTCACCTCTCATTTCTCACCTGTGATAAGGTGACAGTTTGAATTGTTTAAAACCCTTTTTTCCCAAACTACAGACTGATTTTGTGTCTCTTGATCATCTTCAATTCTCAAAGCTCTTTTAAAAACACAAATATTGACAATGGTTGTGTAATCTGAATGCTAGTTTCACTAAAGTCACAGTCAGGTGTAGTTTCTGCTTGTTACTACTGATCACAACTTTCCCCTTCATCTGTCCTTTTGGCGTAGCACGACACTGGGAGTTACTGCTGGGCCTTTTGTGCTCTGCCACAGGGGTTGTCTGATGTTGCTCGTTAGCCAGATGACTTAGTGTGAAAATGCGTCGTTTGAGTGGCCCGTTCTGATGTGGGACAGTTTGCTCTGTGTGACAGACCCCTCCTCATTTTGGGTTCCCTTCCATGAAACAAGCAGCTTTCCCAGCCAACACTACAAGCCAGCTCTCATCCAGTCAACACTCCCTACACTGTACGGATCTGCTTAGGCAAAGTATGGGCAGGGGGACCTCCCACATGCTAGCAACCATGCCCTCACCTATCTGCCCTATACCAGTCAAACATATCTGTTGTCATTTGTCCTTTTGCTGATTTTTGTTTCCTCTGAATTTATTTCAGCAGTCCAGGTTCTCAGTAAAAATTTAATAATGTGAAGCAAGGTCATTTTGCAGTCTTTTCCTGTCAATTCTCTTAAGGAAAGAAAGTTCCCTGCTATTCTATGAGATGCCTATAAATCTCTGTCTCTTACTAGGTATTTCTCAGTTAGCTCCTTCTTTTTTTTCCTGATAAAGTATGCATAAAATTATATTGTGTAGCACTGGCTGTTTGATTAGTATGTCACAGGACACTAAATAAAATGCCTTGCAGAGTTCTGTGTTTATGAGCTCTTCACTCCCCAAATTGTTATCTCCTAAAAGTACAAAATGAGACCAGGAAGGACTATATTCCATTTAAAAACCCCCTAACTCTTATTCTTCAAGACTCAACAGTGTCCTCTTCTTTCTTGCTCTGGTATCAATGTCATATTCAATGGCCCATTGAAGCGTAGCTAATTCTGTCTTTTTTGACTTTATGCAAAGGGCGAATTTATTTTTCCTCTATATACTGTGGAATGATGGATTTGTCCTTTTGTATTAATATTTTCTGATAATTTATTTTGCTGGGAAATGAATAAAAGTGATACAGAGATAGGAGATAGGATAAGGAATGTAACCTCCTGCCAGGAAGCTTGAAGTCCTTTTTTACATATTACTCGAGAATTGTTGCAGCTGACTTGCTGTGATTGAGCAGTGTAGCCAGTGCCATAATGTTTCAGAAATATGTGCTCATTTCTGCTTCTTGATGTGCAACGGGCAGCTTTTAGGAGAAACAGTGCAGACACTATTTTCAGGTGCATGAGAGGGCAGTGTTTGTTTCATCCTGCTGTGAAATGTTATGATGTAAAATCAGTGTAGCTTGCCATTGAGAATTCCCATAGCAATTACTGGCTTTGTAACACCATTTGCTCTGCAGTGCCTGAGACATATGTTACATTACAGGCAAGTGGCCATTTCCATATGCAGATAAATATCTAATCAGAGCAAAAGGTATCCTCCTTGAAGCAGACAAGTAGCTTGTTCCCACAGAAAGGCTGGCAGGAAGCAGCTTCACAATCTGCAGCTGTTGAGAGTATCGGCAGTAGAATGTTCAAATGACAAAAAGGCACATGATGATCTTTACTTCAGTAAGATGTTCCGTAGTTCCTACTACACATTTTTTTTGTCATGTGATCTATGCCACCTCTGGATAGGGCATGACAAGCTGGATGAGTACATGGCTTACTTTTTGTCTGTTTTTCTAGTTAGGAGAAGCTGAATAGATTTGAATGTCGTTAAGAATCTTTATAGAAAATCCCCTCTGTGAAGGACAATTCTGCACCAGTATTTCTGTTAAAGATGTCTGTCAGCTAGTTCTTAATCAATAGTGTGTGCATAGAGTGGGATTTGGCCTTTATAAAAACACATTAAATTTGCATTTGAAGTAAGTACAATATATCAAGCATCTTC
Organism: Machaerirhynchus nigripectus; assembly: GCA_013397975.1. Taxonomy (NCBI): domain Eukaryota; kingdom Metazoa; phylum Chordata; class Aves; order Passeriformes; family Dicruridae; genus Machaerirhynchus; species Machaerirhynchus nigripectus. Next base: position 330,301 of record VZRQ01008237.1, read on the forward strand.
TTACACCACCTTTTCCCACTTGGATCACAGTTCTGTACTTTGTAGTGAAAGGAGATAAAACATTTCTTTTGAACACTGGTTTGGAAGGAGCCCTTGTGCTTGAGCTCCAGATTAATATGCAGCCTGGTACCTGTTAAAAAGTATGGGAGTTGTACAGCAACTGTGGCAAGATCAACATCAGGGAAGAGTCACAAGAGGACTGAGACACAGAGATGGCTCATTATCCCAGCACAACAAAAAATCCCTTCTCCAGCCTTGCTGAGGCAAAAAGGGAAGGAGAAGTGATGATCCCTCTGGAATCTGACTGTTAACACCTATCTGGACTGTATGATCTCCTATAAAGAGAAGATCTTGCCTCAGAGGAACTTGCTCCCCAGGAGTGAAATGATGATGAAATTCACTGAAGCTCTTTGGAGAATTCTTTTTGTATAAGGTCTCATTTAAACAACAGACAGAATCTATAGCTGATCAAGGGTCAGCAACATGCTGGCAAGCCATGCTGGATGCTGTCTGGCTGCATCTGCAGGCACAGGCAAACTCCCATCCATCCTGCATCAGAATAGACACCTGAGAGTCCTTACTGAAAGGTGACAACCAGATGCTGGCCATGATTTGGGCATTTCAGTCTCCATCTAGTACATATTTTTGCTGGGGTAAGTTGCTAGCCATGTGTTACACTTGTGTAAGCTTTGTTAAGAAGGAAGATTGTTTTTTAATGAATTTATCAGACCTGGATGGATCCATTGTGCATGAACAAGTAAAAAGACAAAAATATTTACATGAAGGAATAAATGTATTTCCCCTTGGTAAAGGAAAGGCATACAACCTGTTCCACTGCTTGGGTAGGAATGAAATATGCAATAAATTTACGGCAAAATAAATCAGTCCTATGATCTTGGATCAAAGAAGCATAGCTCAACAGTTTAATGTGAGCTGATTGTGTGATATTTACATCAATAAAACATGAACCTTGCTAATTTTGCAAATTTGCGAAAAATCCCTTTTCTGATATAAAGCACTCACAGTGTATGAACTGAGGTTTGAAATTCCTCTGTTGTCTGTGTAGATGTTTGCTATTGCTTGTTTTGGCAAGAGAGATGGAGGTGGTCCAAGGACTGGGATATATGTTCCAGATCATTGACTACATTTCTGAGAAGTTTGGCCATAGCTACGTAGTGTGCTTGACTTCCTTACCTATTACAGAAAAATAAGAAATGTTGCTCCTCTGGGAGCAACTCCCTCCACTCACTCAAATGTGGCTTTGTTAGAGATAATGGTCTTATGGCTGGGCACAAAATAGGGTAGCACAAGAGTGTCTGACACTCAGTCATCATACACAGGCAAATGGAAATGGCAGAGTGGGACAAAGAATGTGGAGCTTGTGCTCTGGTCATACCAAGCACTGTTTTTTAGTTGGAAAACAAGGCATAAGGAAGTTATACATGTTTTTCAGGTGTATCACAGTTTTTGTGATAATCACACTATCTTCCTCTTCCTAATGTGGTGTCATTCTGATGGAAATAGTTTAAATTGTCCAAGGTAACCTGGCCAGTTTTATGTGATGTGTGCAACCTGCACCACCAATAGAGGAGTGGCCATAAATTTGTAGGTGATGGTGATAAGAGGCTGAGAGAGAAGAACCTCTTCTACAAGCACCACGACTTTGAAGAGGATGACTATCTATTAAGATTGGCTTGGACTTGTGTCACAGGCTCATCTTTTCCTATACAATTATTCCTTTCTTAGACCCTGATTCTTCTACCACATAAATTATGATGGCCTTTAATTGTTCTTTCTATGTAATTTGAAATATAAATTTTGTAAGCAGGGTATGCATAATCACTAGAAAGTGAATTCTCTGTGCTGCTATGCTGCATCAGATCATTTGTGTGTTATGCTTACCTTCCAAAACTACCAGTTGTTATGGTTTAGGAATAGTACTCCCCAGCTCAGTGCCCTTACTGAGACTCTACCAAACTAGATGCCGCTTACTCACTCCCTGCCCCTTCCTCTCTCCCTTCCTGCTCTGGGGATGGAGTTGAGAGTTGGAGGCACAAAAGATGAAAATCATGGGTTGAGATTAGAACAATTTACTGGTAGCAACAATGGGATAAGAAAATGAAGCAATATTAATAATGAAAGGAATAAGACAAATTATTTACACAGAAAGCAAAACAGTATTGGGCCATTTTGCCCACCACGCTTTTTCCCCCAACAAGAAACAAGAGAGAGAATTCCTTACTCCTGGCCCTGGCAAGTGACCTGAGAAGGTACTGAATAACATCAGAGTCTGGCCATGTTCCCATCCTGGCTACTGTAAAAAGCTAACCCTGTCCTGGCTGAATCCAGGACAGTAGTGAAATCTGAGCTCATCAGAAATATAATTCAACTCTCCCTTATCTGTGGAATGTTCTGTGGGACACACATGCCAGAAATCAGACTCTTTACAAACTTCATATATAACACTGAAAAAATTAGAGGTGAAACCCTTTGATCTATTTAGTGAAGGCATTTAAGGTTTTTCATTTGGAACAACAAGTATTTGTCATATTAAAAGAAACCAACTAAGCAAAAGCAAAAACCAATCCATACCAAAGCCCAGCAATCTGTAAAAAGTCAATATCAGAAGAAAAACTGACTCAAGGAGCTGAGCTGTCAGTGCTGAGCTTAGTGATATAGAAAAAGTATCTATTTAAACCTCCTGCTCTCTGAACAGATGCTATTAACTTTGCAGAAGGGCTTTTTTCAACCTTCATTTTTAAGTCTCAGACTCTTTGGTTCTTCTATAAGAGCTCATCTGTTTGGAAACCACTCTACCTATACTTCAGTGTATACCACACTGAAGTCTTCAAACAGTACTGCTGTTTGGCCCAAACATAGGATCAGTGGTTCTTTCAGCCCCTCATTCAGTGAGGTCATAAAAGAAAGAACGACACCAGAACTCCCTCATACTGCCCCTGAATGTCTGCTCATCTGTTGTTCATTCTGTAACCTGTCATTTCAAGCCAACAGGCACTAATTCCTTGTAAAATTTGCCAATTTCAATTCTGATTTTTAAAATAAAAAAAAAATATATTTCCCAGAATATTTGGCATCACAGTAATTTCAAAAGTTAGATTCAAAACATGAGAGACTCGTGCTCCTCCCAGAGAGGCAAAGCTTCTGTCTACATTGTTTTAAGAAAAAAACCTCAGCTGCTTCATCTGTCAGTCATTCTCTTCCAGGAAAAGAAAATACAGGCACTAACAACAAAATGAGATTGCTCTCTGAAAGCAAAAAGTAAGAACTTGAAGCTTTTTTATCTCTTCCTATGATCTTCCATGATCTGTCTCTTGCTGTCAGTAAGGATATAGTTCTAAAAGCAGGGAATTGGACGAGCTTCGTTTTCTGTGCTAAACTTCCACTGCTGATGTAGAGAAAGTATAGAGGCATAAAAAAAAAGGGAAAAAAAAAGAAAATAGAAGAAAGGAAGATCATATATGCCTCTATTTACTTTTTGAGAACAGAGCTCAAAGCACCATTTTGGTAGCAGCACCACTGAGGCTTCCTCCCCAGCCAGCTCAGGTTCCAAGGGTACTCTAGTCCCTACATGTAATGCAAATTCTTTATCCCCAAATATAAAAATTGCAACACTGAAAGAGGCGCTACATCATAATCCTAAACGTAAATCATCATTCTAAAAATGACTATAGTCATTTACTGCTGGTGCATATTATTTCCTCTTCAATACTCTCCACAGTAAATATACTGCTGAGTTTATCACAGTGTAGAAACAAAATTTTCTTCCCATTTATCTGCAGTGTACTGCTAATTAAAGTGAGCTAATACTCCTGTGGCCTCAGGTTTCAAGTACTCTCAGATAAGTTTTTAGAGACAGAGATGATGAACACCCAATAAGCAAAGAAGACACAGATCTTGAATCATGAGGACATACCCTGCAGCTTCTCCCAAGAACCCTTAATCTTTATCATCATGACATGAGTACACACTGTTCTGCTCTCACATTGCTCCCAATTGATCTCAAAGCTTTGCAAGAGGTGCCATCCATAGTTGGTACTACCCTGAAGACTGAAAAATCAATGATCAGAGAAAAAGGGCCATCAATTACCAACCCATTTAAGTCCTGGATACAAGTTAGTGACGTTTTTTAGAGAAGACATCTTGAAGTCATTTGAAAAAGACACCAGCTACAATCATTCCAGATGCTAAGAAAACTAAACAGCTTTCTCTAATGACAGCTGTTCCCAGAGATAAATAACTCCAAAGGCCAGACTAAAATAAGTAAAGTATTCCTCTATTTCAGTCCAATTGTGCCTAGCAAACTAACATTATGTAAATACTGCTTACAGACAGAACAAAGCATCTGCCTTTGTGAATAGATTTCAGTCTCAAGCTAAATAATACAAGCCTTCATTTTGTGAAGGATATTTGTGGTTCCATGAGTAACACTGGAAGTTTAGTCCTTACAATTACTTATTAATCCATATAATTTGCCATAATGATTGTAATGATAAAGGGTTCTTCAAAACTTCTGAAGAGAAATCAGCACAGGTTTTTCTCCTTTGAAGGCAGAAGTCTTTTAAGCAACTTAACTTACAGAATGCAAAGTCCTAAGAAAAATACCTGCCCAAATATATCTTGGTCTTTTGGTGGAGGCCCTTCAAATATCAGAGCCAGACAGCTACAGAGTACCTACATGCTTGCAGTGAAAACCAACTGGTTATGTTTTAAGAAAATAGTTTTCCTTTTAAAAAGCTGCCATCATTTACAAATACAACCAATTTGTGAGATAGCCAAGGTAGCCCAAGGTGATACGTGGAAGAACAATGACAGTTCTTTCCAAATCTTCAAATTTCTTCAAATTTCATCTTTATCTTTGTTTTAGGTTTGAGATACAATAATCTTTAGTCAGGGCCTAGAAGTCATCTCTTTTGGGTATCCTCATAAATTACAGATTCTTTTTGTGGCTTTTTTCATCCTTTTCATGGATGTCTTTCATGAATAGCATGTGAAAAATATAACCTTGCTTTACTGCATATCTGGTTGATAGGTAATATATTTTGTAAATCAAGGGGAAAAGCCTACTCGTAACAATTAATGTCACCAATATATAAATACAAATATTTTTTTCTGTCTTTGGCTTGAGAAAACTGGACTGCCTCAGTCTCAAGATAGTTTTCTTCTTTCTCTCTCTCTTTTTGTAATGCTAAGGACACTTTTTAGCTCCCTTCAAGATGCATGCTTCCATAATGTGATCTCTTTCTTTCCCGTAAAATATCTGTGATTCACAGCAAAGTAATATTAAGACTCTCCCTGGTGCTAAGGATGTTTACAGAGAGTGTTCAACTACTTGTGCATATGGAGTTAATACAGTTAAGCCTGTTCAGTTACTTACTCAAAGCCATAGATTTCTGGGCAACACTGCAATCCTTGAACTTCAGTTTTGTACAAATAGCTGAATCAGATGAGAAACTGAAGCAAATTGTCATTCACTGGAGTTCAAATGGACTACAAATAGCAATTGCATACCTTCCAGAGGAGAGATTTCCAGTCCATCTGGACGGTCATCTGTAACCTCAAGATAAATCTGTCGGAGACAGATTTTAGATTGTTTCAGACTGTTACACCACATGTCAGCTTGCACTCATGCAATGCCTGCAGCCAGACCTCACCCTTCCTCCTCTGCAGAGCTGGCAGAGGTTGGTATATCAAGCTGTGGAATGTCAAACAGCTATATATGTCTCCTATCTCGGCTTAAACTGACAATGTTCCTAAAGATGCATCTTTCTCACAAAACCTCTGTTGCTGGCTTACAGAAAGGGCTGCTCACTGGGACTGTTGGATCATCCCTGCTACATGATCCCTGCTACATGAACCCAGATGGAGACAATACATGAACATTGGAGGCAAGGAAATCAGTGGAAGACATTCCCTCTTCTTTTAAAGATTTCCGTAGACCAGATGTTCCCAGAAAATACATCACTAAGTCATTGTAAGCACGAGTATGAAAGAGCTCGTTAGGGGTTTTTTCCAAAGCAATGGCTGGCAACTATATATATTTTTTTCCTTTCCAATCTCTTGTCAGTTTATGCTCTCTTTCATGGTTTGTCCTTGCATCAATGTCTCAACAGTGAGTAAGTCCAGTTAAAGACCTATTCACTATCAAAAATAACTCAAGTGTTTTGTTTTGTTTTGTTTCTGCAGAAAGACTCTGATCTCAGAATGCTTGCAAATGTCAGGAATAAGGAATCATGCATGAGTTTCCTCTGATGCCCTACTCAGAGTACAAGAAAAAGGAGAAGGAAGGAATTTGACTATGTTTATCCTAATAGCTTCTATGTGTCTGGGACAGTTGTACCTAATGGATTTCTCGCAATTCATCCCACCCTCTATAAACAAAAGAGAGGAATATTTTCGATGTATCTTGAGATAAAATAAGCATAACCCTGAACTTTCATTGCCTGAGAAAGCCTAATCAGTGCAGTGTGAATCAGACCATGGCGCTGACCACTTAATCAGGAATTAGCTATGAGGAGAGACAGTCCCAAGATGTATAATAAGAGAGGCTTGTACCTCCCTCCTTATGACTGGATTCTTTCTTCATGCTCTAACAGTAAATTTTCTGGAGATGTGTATGTATTTAAGTTATGACACTTGCTTGAAAACCCATGCTTCCTGACTCCAGCTTTTTTTACTTCTTTTTTTCCTGATTACTAGTATTCCTCTTTGAGATGTAGAATAGCTAATATACATTTACTTTTATCACTAAAGGATATGTTTTCTTCTTGGAAATACTGACCTTAGAGAAATAGGTTTCAGGATTACATCACTGTATGAAGTTATGTCACCATATGTAAAGGGATCTGTATGTGTGTAGAAGTATTGCTCTCTGAGGAATAATAAAAAAGCATAGGTAATGGAAGTTATATGAAACTGGGAACAGAAAAGCTGGATTTCATGTCAGAGATAATGAGTAAGGTACAGAGAGATGATGCAAAAGCCTGAACCTGCAATACATACCCACTAGATCTAGGCTACTGCAGTTCCTCCAAAGGAAAGCTTACGGAGAGCATGGACAACTGGGAGTACTGAGATAAAATACCTGTGCAAATAGAAGTAGGCTTCTATTCAGTAGCACAGACTTCTTTAATCACTTCTTGTACAAGACACATCACACTCACAGGTAAAAGCTGGAATGAAAGCTGTGGAAGTAGACTTAGGCTATTAAGTTTTGGAAACAGGAATGAAATGACAAATGAGTTAAAATATTAATAAATTCAAGGATTAAGGAAATATGTAGAATCTGATTCAAGGCAGATCAGCTGAATTGCCCAGAGGGCCTGAGTGATTGGAAACTCAATTGGTAACTTATGTACTATCTCTGTTCAATATTAGAAGACGGTTTTTTCGGGAAAGAGAGAGAAACACTCTTCACTAAAAAGGCCTTCACTTTTATTTGCAAATTGATGGTGTAAAACCTACCGAGGATATGCAGTCCAGGAAACATCTGGTTCTGTCCTTCTGACACATTTTGTGAAGTCTGCCAACATCATTTATACATAATTATACTAGCTTTAGCAGGACTACTGCCTCTGCAACTCTAATGAGAACAAATACGTTGCAATGTTGGCAGATGTTTGGGCTTTTCTAAACTTTCTAAACTACAGTGCTTGTGCAAGATCCTAGCTTAGGAATTTGATTGCTGGGCTGCATCAGTTCAATTTCTTTATGATACAATATAAGTACTAATTTTGTTATCATTATTGTTCTTAGGACACCCAAGCCCAGATCAGGCACTCACTACATAACAGAGCATATTGTCCAGCCAAAATAAAGGGTAAAAAACTGAAGACAAACCAGTGTTCCAGGAGATTAGGGGACAATGTCAATTAAATGTGCCTGTCTTCAACACAATAACAGATTAATAATTATCAGTTGTTTTTTGGGGAGAATTATTAGGCACTGCAGCAAAGATGTGTATATAAAAGGACCAGGGAAGCAAAAAGCCCAACATTATGTATGTTTATGGGGAACTCCATATAGGCTTTTTGAATAAATAAGCAGAGGGAGCAATAGGTGGACTAATTAAAGCTTGAACTTCATCCCTGGATAATAGATGAAAAATTATTCATAGAATGAGAATAGCTGTCAATGTCTTTAAAAAAAATTTTTTGGTTGTGTGTTGTGAGGGCTACTGTTGACCTTCCAAAGTGGGTTTTGAAGACACTCTTGGCAGCAGTGTATAAATAGATGTGCCCAGGACAAAAATGCCTTTTCTGGGGCCAAGATGTTACAGTAAGTGATCTGTAAAATAACTGTGACCTTAATGAGAACTTTAACAGCATGAGTGGATGAAAAAGGCCAAGTTTTAGAGGTGATTCTGCAGGCATAGAAAAGAGTCTAAATTAAACCTGGCATCCAGGTTATGGATGTTTGAAACTAGTAGGGCAGGAAGAGTCCTTTCAGAATCTGGAGAAGAGGCAGGGAAGAGATGGCTCAAAGATGAGAGGGAGAGAGACCACTCTGTTTCAGCTGTGCTGAACTTGAGATGACAACCAAGGCCATATCAGCAAGGCATGCCTTGATCTTACCCTGTGAAGGTAATTTTTCGGGGTAGAGAGGTCTGGAATGAAGCAGTATCTGAGATCTTTAGATAAAGATGATAATGGGGTTTGTAGGTGAGATGAAGCCAGAATGGAAATGGGAAGAGAGGGACAAAAACTGTTGGAAGTGTAGAAAATGTGACCTATGAGGAAATGATGAGGAAGGAACAAGAATATTTTTCCTTAAAAAGAAAGTTTTGTTACTGTCTACATATGCATTAAGGGTAACTGGAAAATGGAGAAAATGAACTGCTCTCCATCAAAACTGGCAAAAGAACACGTTAGTTTAAGGTAAAGGAGCACAAAAAACCTTTGCAATAGTATGGGCAGAAATCCATGAAGACTGTGATGTCTCCTCAGCTGGATTTTTTTAGAAACAGGTATGTATCTGCCAAGAAAAGCAGGTACCAAAGCTAGCTACAGCTGAATTTACCAGGGTAAGATAGTTCTAATAGTTTCTTGCAGTCTCTTCCAAGTTTGACAAAACTGAAGGTCCATGAAAAGTCTGAAAATGGGAGACCTTTCATGTATTCTTCACCCTTTAAAATGTTCATAGGCATCCAGCATTATATGGTGGGTTTCACTGATATTAAGGACCTTTTCACATCTAATACGATTTGAAAGGCTAGGCCATACTTATGAACCTCGGTAGTCATTAACCTGTAGTCCAGTAAATATGATTTTTGCCATCGTTAGCAGAAGGTCACAGGCTTGGTGGGCACCTGGCAATGTGAGGGCTTGGGACGTATCCGGCTCTGCCTCAGTGGGAGCTGGTTTCAGCTGCAGGGGAAATTGCCTGGTGGACGCGTGCCTGATGCTTGCCTACACTGGCTTCACTTTGGGAATGCTGGGGCTGGGGGTGTAGTCACTTAGATTTTTCTGTATATTTTCTGATTTTTATTATTATTATTATTATTATCATCATCATCATCATCATCATCATCATTAATACTCTCAATTTTGACAGTATTTTTACTAGATGATTAAGATACCAGTTGGGTACATCGTAAATGGCTAGTTGCATGTAGGTGGTATATTGCCTCTTGCCTGTAAGCATAATCTTTTCATATGAGAGTCTGATGCCTTCCTCTGATTCAGAATTGCTCAATTTATTCAATGCATTATTGTTTTAATTTTGATAGGATACTTGATGGATAAGATAGAGAGTTTATTGCCATATTTCAAAGATAGGATATAAAAATTCTTTGAACATTGAAGAACTGGGACCTGAATATGTGTGGGTATTTTCTATGGCACTCATATTTATTCATAAAAATATTTGTAGCCTAAAATAGTGGTGTTAGAAGCCTTTTACATCATGACTGATGTATAAATTGTTGGAGCCTTTACAATATGAAGAGCCACAACTCTTCCACAGAGGCCACAATGAATGAAACTCATAAAAGGAAATAATTTCTCTTAAAAGCCCAGTCTTGTCCTCTGGCTATTTGTTAAACATAGTGTTTGACTCCCAAGTTAACTACCTGTACAGATTTTTTCTTAAATCTCTGAATAATGGGGAAGGAAATGTAGACAGCTGTGAACCCACTGTCTTTACTGGAAAAAATGACCCTGTCACACTTTCATACTCATTAACTGAATCCCTGAAAATAGGAATTATCAGAAGATAATCCTGTGCCTTGAAGGGATATTAATCCTGTTTTTCTGTTTGTTTTCATCAATATTCTGTTTTCTTCTCATTTTTATGACTTTTTGTGTTTCTCCTTTTGTTTGTAAAGATTTATGCCAAATTTTTCAGCGTGTTCAGAAGCCAGAGAGGCTTATAACACAAAGAATTTAATTAAGCTTTTCCACAAAACAGTTGTTTTTCATCCACTATTCTTTTCTTCATGACCTGTTCAATTAGTTTCCTTTATTTATCTCAGATAGTACAGAGAGGACTTTGGAAATTGTATTTTTATATAGATTAACTTACTCATATTATTTTCTTCATTAAAATGAAGAAAAAACATGGGGAAGTGCCAATCTATTATCTACAAGGTATGGGTGTCTGAAATTTTAATATTGAGCAGATGCTGACCAAAAGCATTATATTATGTGTTCCTTACTTGTTTTAAATTGTGGCCAGTTACAGCTGTAACCAGAAGCTGAATGGAGCTTCAAGCTCTAAGCTGGTCTGGCACTGTGCATTCACACTTAATTGTTTTCACTGGTACAGGTGTGTCATTGTACTACTTGCAGTTCCTCAATAACCTCAGCAGAGCTCTAGAAATAACAAGATTCACTGACTGACCATTGTTTAAAACACTTGAATGCCAGCTGTACTTCTGGCTTTTACTTTTTCGTCAAAACATCAAACTCAAAAAGTTTTTCTCAGTATTCATCATCAGATCTTAAACTTATGGCTCAAAATGGTCACTTCAAACTGAATTGGCAACAGTGTCTTACATTCTGATGCTGCTTATCAAAGAAATAATCTAAGCTGTAGGAAATTGTTTGGAAACCAAAACTCCCTGTGTAAAGGTGGTAGTCGTGACAAGTTTTGTAGGTTTTTTCCAACTCCACCAAAGATCAGTGGAATGCTGTTTTCATTTGTAGGCATAGCATTTTGTTGCATTTTGCTCGTGCTTGTAACACTAATTTTAGCTTTTCTGTTTAATACAATCTGATGAAAATTCATCTGTTATTCTTCATGTACTGCAAGAGGTACTTAAGCACATGCAGATGATACAGAGTTATTTTGGGTCGCAAAGATGAGGAACTGTCGCCCTGAGTTGTGCAGTCTTTCTATGTTTTCATTCCTGTAGTAGAATTTCCCAGGCACGTTACTGTAAGCATCAGGCATGTTTACCTACCGGTATCTATTGTTATAATTCTTTTTGTTAGGCGGAGAATTATGATAGACTTTTG